>CAHIKZ030000174.1:2160000-2307500 GCA_903632075.3 Acanthosepion pharaonis
ATATATATGTATGTATATATATTGAGTTTTGCAGTATATATATGATATCATAAAGAAGTAATTACACAAAGAATTAATTAGCAATGTTAATATGTTTAATAGCAAAATTACTTTGCTCCTTGAATAACACGATTGTTACATTGAATTGTTATCATATGAAATTAATGATCTTGAGCCGAGTATTTTCAAATTTGCTATTTATTGACAGTTATATTATTTTGGAATGTGCGATGCCGCAACGCTAGAGTTCTTGTTAAATGATTCAAGTGAGAATTTTGTTTTAATTTAGTAATGTGATGAATTCACGAATTTTTGTTGTATGTGTTTTTCAGTTAAAGATGACATAGACTAAAGTATAGTCCAATTAATAGAGTAAAATGTTTTAGTAGTTTTTTTTCATAGAATTTTTAGATTCTGAATGTACTAATTTTCGTAAATATATTAAATTGTGTAGTATATATATTATATCATAAAGAAGTAATTTTACCATTTTACCATTATATATATTCTTTGTATAGGCCAATATCCTAAAATATGATAAAATAAATAATATTGCTCTACTTTGTATTGATCCCTCTTTTAAATTATGTTACGAACGTTGGAATTGTACTCTATTCATTCTCATCTAACCTATATATATATATATATATATATATATATATATATATATATATATATATATATATATATATATATTTTTGTGTGTGTGTTATATATATTTTAATAATAATATCAGTTGTTGATAGAAGTTAAAAGATAACAAAAATTTTCATTTTTAGTATAAACATTTTTTATAAAAACAACCGGCAAAAACTTTTTAATGGGGGAGAGATGAATTGTTATATATATTTTAATAATAATATCAGTTGTTTCTCTAACTGGGACTTAACAACGATAAATACATTATCAAAAAACCCATTTACTTATTCGCAATAACTCCTCTCTACCAACTGGTGTATTACATAAAACGAACATTATATATCAATTCAAATGTCCCTTGTGAGAATGTATCTCCGACAGAAAAACAAATATATATGTTGGACATACTACAACTACATTATCAAGATGTCTTACTCTACATATGTCCATTCGTCCATTGCAAGACATTTACACCAACATTCCTGTCCACATTCACAGTATAGAAAAATACTGATTGATAACACAGCTATACTACACCAAGAAAATAACACTGCAGATTCTCGAGGCAATGTACATTAAAAAAAATGAAGCTTACATTGAATAGAATCCGCTACGAATACTGTAATAATGTTCTAAAATGCTTATAAAGAGAATAGTTTTCACGCTTTAATGCGCACTCGACTATGAAATTCCAACATAAAAGAAAAAAATCCACAGTGGATAACTTTTCACGTCTTAATGAACGCTAAAGCGTAACTGTCAACCGTTGCATTTAAAACAAAAGAAAAAATCAGTAATGGATAGTTACACGTAGTTTTTGACTTGCCATTTGCATCATTGATGATGATCTCAGAAAGCGATGTAAACTACTTGGGAAATAAAAATGATATTCAATTTTGCTTCATTTGATTGTAATATACGGAAAAATATTCGTGAATATGAAAGGATTATGCTAAAAATAAGCAGATATAATGTTTGTAATTTATTCATTCAGATATGCCCAAAAGAGAATTTCCTGCCTGAATATATATATATATATATATATATATATATATATATATATATATATATATATATATATATATATATATATATATATATATATATGAATATATATATATATATATATATATATATATATATATATATATATATATATATATATATATATATATATATATATATATATATATATATATATATATATATATATATATATTCAAATTAATTATCAGGTTTAAAATCTACAGTTCTGTCGCATTTATTTTTTTAAAGTGATCGATACAATGTAGAGCATAATGTTATAATATTTTAATTTAAAAAATATTTTACATCGCACCACGGACATTTCTGTCTCGGAACTTAAATCTGCCCTATTATCAAGCGATGTTGGGTAACTTTTGATAAAAATGATTTACCTTTGATAACAGTATTGTATTTAAAAAATACCATTTTGTTTTCAAAAAGTAAATCACATTCATTTTATATATATTATATATATATATATATATATATATATATAGAGAGAGAGAGAGAGAGAGAGAGGGAGAGAGAGAGGAGAGAGAGAGGGAGAGATAGATAGTGTGGACATAGTAATCAATACTATATGTTGTAGCTTCAATGCGATCTTCACACTAATAATTTCCTTAATCCGACGACCGCATACAGTGTTGATTCATATGTTCGCACTATCAATAAGTATAGACGCTCTATCTCCGATAATGACCACACCTCTCCAAAATATATAGCAATTTTTTAACAATACACACACACTTCTCTATCTGTCTCACTATCTCTCTAAATATTATAAAATATAGTATTTAATGTATGATAAATTCATGGTAGAAAATCAATATCAAAGACAGAGCATATGATATTTTGCAAGAATATAAAGCCACAGATACAAAAGCACTACCCCCTACAGCAAAGATCGCATTTGAAAAGCCTGAAGATCTGAACTTGGATAAAATTGTTACCGCTCTGATTCTCCACGTGTGTGTGTGTGTGTGTGTGTGTGTGTGTGTGTGTGTGTGTGTGTGTGTGTGTGTGTGTGTGTGTGTGTGTGTGTGTGTGTGTGAGGATATTCCATCAGATCTGTAATATCAGGATTTAGGGTCAGAAAAATATTAAAACAATTCGTGTTTAATTAGAATTTATTAATTGACATCGGTTCAATTCTATTTAATAACCCACTTCCTGTGATTCACAAGCTTCTTATGATCCATTTCGTGAGGAGTGCTGAAAAGTTTTCAGCTTGACCATTAAAGAAAAAATATCTGAATGGAGAAAAGAACTTATTGGAACGACCAACATTATTGATTATAATGTGGTTAACTGGTCCTAAATGAAAGACAGACTCGTGGGCTAAAAACAGGAAAAGAGAGAAGCTGTGTTAGAGATAGGGAATGGGAGAGGGGGAAGGGGAGAGGGTGACAGTGCGTGTGTATGAAAGAGTGTCGCATGGGGGGAAAAGTCAAACACTATTTAAAAGGGAGTGAAGAGCGAGCAAGAGAGAGCGAGAGAGAGAGAGAGAGAGAGAAAGAGGGGAGAGAGAGAAAGAGTGGAAGAAAGAAAAAGATAAGGTCATCTGTGAATGGCTGTTTGTATCAGATTTATTATCATGGCGGCATTTTTTGTTGACTGTGTACTAATATGGAAAAGACAGAAGAGAATTCGAGCGATCGAACGGAAGGAAAGGCTGCGTATGGAACAAAGGCAAAGAAAGTGTGCAAACAACAACAAAAAAGAAGAAAAAGATTGGAGTCATTAAATAGAGAGAAAGAGAGAGACATGGGCGTTCGCGAAGAGAGTTTAGCGAGGTGATTATTTAAAGAAAAGAGAACTGAATGAGTACAAATTAAAGATGGAGGAAGTGGCGAGAAAGAAGTTGCTGGGAAGAAGATGGCGGCCGTCTCGTCAGCGTTGTAGCGGTAAAAAGTTGGAAGGAAAAAGAAAGGGTTGGAACGACTGGGCAAACACGAAGCAAGCACGAAATAAATTTTCTGCAAATCAATGGAAATGGGTTATTTTGTTTGTGCAAAGTTTGAATCGCGAACCAGCCTCATAAGCGAGCGTACACACGTCAATCAACGAGGGATGTAGCGATTTAGTGGGACAGCGCCTCGTCCGACAGATCTTGAGAGGTGACCGTGGCTGAGAAAATGTAGACCGGATAGTAGGGAGGGGGTTCTTGCTTGCCGTGGTGGTAGCAGTGGTAGTGGTTGGGTTTGGTTTTCTGTTAGGTTCTTTTTATAACCTTCTGTCATTGTCATAATCATCAAAACACATTTCTTCTCTTTTAAGTCCGCCATCTTTCGTGTCTGTCGATATCCTACCAGCTATGAAAATTCCTTTCATCTCCTTTTCTTTATATTGTGACATTGTTTTCTTTTTATCTGTGCTTTCCTTTTTGATTATTACATTGGTTCCTTCTATTCTTTCTTTTGTACAATCATCTTTTCTTTCATTTATTCTCACTCTTTTTTGAATTTTTCCATCTTTTTTGTTTTTATTGACATCTTATTTTTCTTTATCAGTCTTCCATTTCTTTTATTTCTAAGGTTGTCACTTTATCTTGATATTATATAACGATGTATTACCTTGGTACAGTACAAAACCAAATATAAGACAAACCGAGATAAAAAAACAAAACAAAAAAAACAACATGATATTGCTTCAATATTTCAAGATACATGTCTGGTTGTACCGAAAACATGAGATGGGTATAAACAGGATGATTTGCTCTGAAAAATATCCACTTTTGCGTCGTTTCTGTCAATTATCCGCCTACGAACAAAAATCTATCTATCTATCATCATTATCATCTTATCTTGATCAACCGCAATCAATCATTCATACACATTTTTTTTTTCAAAGAAAAATATCATGCTCCTTAAGATTCCTTTTCTTTCTTGTAAATTGCCAGTGATTTTTGTAAGAGATAATGGAGTGGTTTTCAGTGGCATTCACCACATATTTTGAATTCAGAATTTTATTTCTTTTAGAATACCTACCATCTAAGGTTAGAGAAAGCATTCTTTCCCACTATCTAACACATATTTGGGGGAAGAGAGGAGATAGCTTTATGCCTTTTCTAAGAATACGAGTGTATAAGTGAACACAAGCTAGATTTCCTTCCGTGCCGATAACTGTTACGCTACTCACACCTCATGCCCATACACAAACTTATTTCTTGATATTTACAAAGCCAAGACTAAACCAAAGCTCATAGTGATGATGATGATGATGATGATGATGATGATGATGATAGGAGGAAATGGGATGGAATGGAAAGGTATGGTTTAGAAATATTTATTGCAGCAATATTCCGTGTGGGAGGTGCTTGCATGTCGTGAAAATCAGCATTTGAAATCCTGGAATTTCTCTGGGATTGAACACCGATATCTGACACCGATAAATCTTACTAAGGCAGGAGACAGGCCTTTAAGGTCGCCAAATATTTCTTTAATTAGAAAATGTCTTCTTTCATACGTACATCTTGTTATCTAATCCAACCCAGCTTTGCTTCAACCCGATATGCATGTTTACTCTTTTTCATTAGACTTTCACTCCGTCGGCCAGTCTCGATTCTTTCCTGAGATTTATTATCGGCAGACGTAACCTTAAAACATATGCTACACAGATGGAACTCTGCTGATGGTAGATTCATAAGGAAAACTGAAATGAATATTAGGCAAAGTAGTCAGTGAGGTAAGCGACAAGGAAGAACTGACTATTAATTATAAGAAACAACTGTGAGCAAAAGAGTCAACTCAAAATGTAAGTTACACATTAGGGATTTCAAAATTAAACATGTTCAACTCTCTGGACTATACAGTAAAAGACAATCGGTAAGTACAAGAGAAAAAAATGAAGGCGCATGATAAGAATAGACGAAATATTTATGCATTAAGTGATTGAAAAATAACATTAAACAAAACAATAGCATGCTAGACTGCTATGTGATGTCGAACCTCTGATATGGCAGTGAAAGCGGGACAATATTATCACAAGTGAAAAAAAGACTAGAAGCAAAAGAGATGTGATTTTATTGACGAACGTCAAGAATACCAGCAACAGAGTTTGTGAGAAACAATGAAGTTCTAAGAAATAGAAATTGCAAAGAACCTGCTAATAACAATCAGAAAGAAACATGAAACTTTCGGAATACACAGTGAAGAATAAGGAATGTAGAATTTAACACTAAAAAGTCCAGAGTCAAGTATTATCTATCCTCCTTATCTTCAAAATCTTCCATTCCTACCATCCCTTCTTTCATTCATATCACGCACTTCATATTACCATTTTAACAGCAACACTCTAACTTTAGTGGCTTTCGAATATGGTGAGATTTAGCACTAAAAATCATAATTTTACACATTAGCCAGGTACTCACATTAAAGTAATGATTAAGAAGCTATTACCACAAGGCATTGAACTTGAATACATTTTTAAATAGAGGCAATAACAATTTTTGTAGTTGTCATAGATCTATTTTTGAGATGTGAATTGTCATGAATTAGAAAACTTATCATGTAGTATATGTGAATGGCCGATTAAGAAGGACAATTGAAAGAACTTAGAAAAAGTAATGAACGAGGAAAGTGAGAAGAAAGAACATCCATTATTTATAAGAAGAAGCAATGCATGGTGTTGGGTAAAAGGGTCAGCTCAAACCGTGTTACACATTGACGGCGTCAAGATTAAACAAATTTTAAAATTCAGCTAACCAGGTATTATAATAACAGATTATACAAAGTAAGACATAAAAATAAAGATATTTGTAGAGACTGAGTAAATTACCAAGGGTCTGAAAAATAACATTATTAAAAATCAGGAAAGAGTGCTGGATTGTTATGTAATGTCTATGCGTCTATACGGCAATGAAATTTAAAGAATTTTAACATAAATTAAAAAATACAAGAGGCAACTAAGATGTGGTTCGATCGATAAATTTTGAGAATGGACAGAGCTTACAATAAACGAGAAAGAAACTGTAGTGAACAATCAGAAAGAGACAGCTAACATTAAGACAGATAATAAAGAAAGAAGACTTGGAAAATATAACATTCTCAGGCCAAATCGCAAACAAGAGGAACAGAGTAAAACAGCGACTAACCTACTTGACACGTTTGTGCAAAAGAAATGAGGATCAAGAATCATAAAAATATAGTGTAGGATATTTGTATTGATTTAATATTGAAAGTGAAAATCTGTATTTGCAAACCTGGTTTTAAGTTGGTTTCAGATACTGTTCACCAGTACCGGCGGAAAAGACACAACTACCTCATCCACAAAACAGGTTCTTTATCAAGTTCAAAGCCAGAATATTTTTTCTAATTATTGAGAAAATAATCTAGACTCTCTGGACAATGTAAGGAATCTTTTTATTCTGTTATAATCAGGAAATATTTCTGGAGGTAATGATATATACGATTTTATGAATCCTACTGACGGGGTTTCGCGTTTATGCAAGACTCTTATTAACTACTTTCTGCATCTAATTTATAGAATGCGAATAACTGTCAAGTACAGGCTCATTTACCAGAGTATTTGAAGTTAGAACCTGGAAGTATTCCAATAAATACCATTTAATTTAAGCTATCGGTTAATCGGGACATCCGTTGAGCTATGCCAAGTCATTTAAAAAACAGATAAAGTATATGTGTAACAACTAACAAAGACGTTTATTTTGGACAGAATGAACAGACAAAATTACTTTTTTGTACGTAATTACTGAGTCACCATTTATTTAAACTCTGAAAGAGATTCTCACACACACACACACACACACACACACACACACACACACACACACACACACACACACACACACACACACACACACACACACACACACACTAGATGTCCTGTTTTATAATAATGTGAATTACTTCTATCGGCTTACGTATTCGAGAGACTTAGTAAAGAAAATATGTTCTCGGATATGTATTCTTTAAATGAGCAATAGAACATCTCTGTGGCCGAGAGGACTAAATTATTCTGAGTCAGACGTTGGTTTCTCTAACAAAGGGGTACGCAGGTTCGGACCCTACCTGAGAGCACATTTTCTTTATTACATCACGAATGCGCATACGGGTAGACGCAATTCCCATTGTTCTTTAAAAAAAAGAGAGAAGAAAACAAGATGTCTATTCAAACATGGGTATCTACAACATAACGCCTGGAGTAGAAGGAAATAATGTCGAATGAAAATTCATTGATTTCTTATATAATTGAAATAAAAATATGAAAATACATTTTTGCAACAAGCATTGTGCTTTCAGGCAATTCATAAAATGCAAACGAAAAGATTTTTGGAGAAAAAAATGAATTTTCTTATTGAATGTCTGAATTTTGCCTTGCGTTGCAAAAATGAGTTTTCCTATATTGTCATTTCGATTTAGAATGTTTTTTTCACCTATATTTATTTATGTCTCAGTTTCGCGCACACACACACACACACACACACATATTACAGCACTCGCACATCCAGATTATGGATTAACAGATATGAATAAAGGCGTAACAGATATCAAGACAAAGGATTAATTGATAAATAGATATACAGATACAGAAGAGAAAACATAAACTATACGGAGGTACTGAAAAGATACTCAACCTGATCAAGGAATCTTTCACGATAAATAAATAAAAATGTTTGGTCAGATTTTGAGAAGTCGGTTGGGCCGAGAACTTTTTAACTCCTAAGAGAAAAAGGTCTACAAGGAAACTGAAGGGAAAAAGGGATGAGTCAGTACGAATCGTGAAAAAAAAAATAAAGAAGGGGGATAGAGAAATAGATGTGTGAGAAAAGGGCTTATAATCTTTATCAATTATATCAGTTTAAATCTCTCTTCCGTCGTTATCTGTTTTTAAGCGAATTTTTTTTATCGCATTGCAGACATAATATTCATGATAATATGATAATCTCTTTTATAACTATTTCTCCGTTATCGTGTGTTTATTGGACATTCATTGTCTTTTTCAATATGGCAGGTTTTGTGTGTGTCAGGGTAGAAATTTGAATTTTATTAAATAGAAAGAAAAAAAGAATTTATTGCTTTTATTCCTTTGTATCGGAACGATTTGTAAACGTTGGATATTAATTTCTACACAGATGTTTAAACTAGAGGAATATTTTAAAAAAATGGAAAGAGTTGCTTAAAAAGAAGAAAAAATAAGAGTAAATAACTGAGAAAAAGAGGAAGACGAAGAAAATTTTAATGACGACGAAAATATTGAAAACGGAAATAAAAAAAATTTGGAGGAGAGCAGAGTTTCAAGAGAACTTAAAAAGTATTGATTGATTTGTTTTTTTATGTCTTATCAACCCTTTTAAAGCTGAAACATATCTTGGACTGTAATAATGATTCTTTATTTTTTGGCGAGGGAATATTGAATAAACAATTTTTTGGTACATAATAATGATTTTTCCAGATAAATAACTGGGGGGTGGAGGAGGAGATGGATTGATGTCTTTCCCAAGAGTATTTGCACGTATGTAGCAAACCATTTAAAAGGGTAGGAAAGGGAAACAGATGATAAGAAGGAAAATGAACATTTTATATATAACTAGATATAACATATAAACAAAACCTGCGGACCGTAAAGTCATATAAGTATTTACTAAAATTAAGTTAGTTTGTCGCAAAACAATAAGAGAAAGTCACCCAATGAGGATCTACCTCACTACAGTAGTAATGATATACAGATATTAATCATTACTCTACGTTTATGCATCAGCTTCAAAATATTTATATTTCAATATGTTTTCCAATCGTATACAACTTAGTATAGCCTGACACAAGGCCACAATTGTAGAGCACTTGTTGAGAATCCAGTAGTAAAGATCCCCTGTCTCTGAGACAAGTTTCTTACGTTAAGTGTGGGGTTCCCAATGAAAATCAAACCCGCTGCAATAGTAATGGTCTGTGAGACGATGTTGCTAACCGAAATTAATTTATTTATCAGCCGTAGTTTAGTTTCGCACATGAGACTAATATTGGAACACTAACTCATGTTTTAAATACTATATCCCTTCAGGACGTAAGCGACCATGAGTTTCATAGGGATTCCTTTTATTTATTATCTGTGAATTCTTATAACGTTTTTGTAAAGATAGTGAAGTGACTTCCAATTGATTTCTTTACGATTTTGAATACAGAGTTGTCTTTCTCCAAGACTGGCTATCTCCAAGGCTACAGAACTTAGTCTACTCAGCTAATTTATCTATAGCTAGGAGGAGCAATGGATTCATACCTTACCCAAAGGTATTTGAAAGAAAGTGAACTCAACAGACTTGATTGGAATTTGTTCTCTGGATATAGATGAGCGTTAGGTACTTATCCCTGTAAATAGTATAGCATAAACCATGTTGTTTTGAAGGAAATTGGAGCTGTCAAATATCTCACCTGGCTCTAACCATACCGTAAAGAACACGGAGATCCGATATGATAGAACTGATTAACCAACAGCGTGGATAACATTTTAACAAATGTATATAATTTATTTTTATACGCCTTTCTATTCAGGCCAACGTCTTATATTGTTTGTTATGCACAGAGCATTCGGGTTTTGTACTCTCTGGCCTTCTTCAAGTATCCATCGTTCTCGGTAATCCTCACGGAATGTTGGGTCAAACCCTTTCTGAGAAGGTTACAGAATACAGCAGCCATCCGAAGATGACGGAAGAAGCTGAATTCGGCTCGCCGATTCTGCTTTACGCGCCGATATACGTTACGTTTCCTGAACACAAGTCATTACACAAATGAAAATTGTTAGGTTAGACAAGGCTGGTTAAGTTAACGACATATGAAACCTTGCTGAGTTATTTAATGTCGAATATAATTTTTATTAGACAAAGATTAAAAATAATTAATAATAGATAAGTAGCCATCGGGAAAAAATGTAGACACTATTCAAGTTTATACTGTAGTCTACAAGCATCTACTCGGCTAGTGGCCCCTTTAGGTGTGTAGAATTATATCCTTCTGCAAGAGATACAGTTGGTTCGCGAACAGGTAAAATAAATAAAACTTGGTAATTTAACTCGCAGCCTAACCACCAATGGACGTCCTGACCATTAAATTATATTAGATCATTGCAAAAGTTCGTTCCTGGATTGTATTGTTTTTAATTTTCTATCGGGCACAAACGTTTGTAATGATCTAATAATAATAATAATAATAATAATAATAATAATAATAATAAAAGGGGAATAAAAGCTAACAGACCTGATATTATCATAAAAGACAAGAAATTCAGGCAGTTTATGCTTAGTGACATAGCAGTATCATCTGAGAGAAACACCTCCATGAAAATTATCGAGAAAAGGACCTGGAGATCGAGATTAACAGGATGTGAGGAATGAAGACTGAGACCGTACCAATAGTAATCGGAGCTCTAGGCCTCGTGAGAAAAGGAATGGACAATTTTACTAACAGTGTCCCAGGTAACATACATGTTGCCTAGAAGATCACCCTACTAAGAACATCCCATATACTAAGAAAAGTGCTATCAATTAAATAACGATTTTCCTATAGGGCTTAAGGACCATAGCTTGGACGCAGATCTACAGGATACAAAGCAAGAAACATAACATGCACAAATAATAATAACAGAAGAATAAAAATAATAATAAGATGACACCGAGTATATGTGGTTATAATCAAGAAAAAATATACTAATTCAAAATAATTTAAATTCAAGGAGTATTTTATAATTTTGGAAATTATCATTGAAATATAAACATTTTGAAAAAAAAAGCCCTTTGCCGTAAAGCTTTTGCCCTTATCTGTCTTTCATTTTAACCCATTGCTGAAGGTAGGGATTTTCTGTTTTTCTAGTGAGCATTACTTTCTCAGACAGAATTTGAACCATTACTCCCATAGGCTTCTCCACTTTTTACTTAACAAGTTTAATTTTTCAAAAAAGCTTACTTACCTCACTCTTGAGTTTACAGCCGGAAAATCTGAAAAAAAAAAAATTTGTTTAATATATGAAAGTAGAGACAAGAGGATATTTTAAGCAAAGTATTTCAGTTAAAAATCTACATCTTTATATATATGTGAGGATTTTTAGAGTGTCTTGACGGGACGATTGGGGAATCTATTTCATTTTCAAATTATACAAGAGGGAAAAATATATATATATATATATATATATATATATATATATATATATATATTACAAAAGAGTTAATCATTTAAGAGTGAATCAATTGATTGATTCAAGGTATGATTAACTCTTTGTAATATAAAATATATGCTGCCTATTTTATTATGTTCATATATATATATATATATATATATATATATATATATATATATATATAGAGAGAGAGAGAGAGAGAGAGAGAGAGAGAAAAGGATGGATTTATATATATATTAATCCGACAGATTTTATTATTTAAACGTTATTTTTAGTGGATACTTGTATTTGAGTAGACGCTATTTTTTCTATAATAAGATTTCTCAAACATAATGATGAAGAGAGCATGGCTAGCTAGCTAGATAGGTAGATAGATATAGATATAAAGACACTGAGAAAGCAGTTATAGATAGATAGATAGATAGATAGATAGATAGATAGATAGATAGATAGATATCACCCTTATATTAGAGAGGTAGAATATTGTAGCATACCTACGGAGGATAATGGGTATGTCCCCATTCATATAAATACAGTAGTAAATACTATATGTTAGACTGAGATTTGTCTCCAGCTGTGCTGGTCAGACTCTCTGCCTCCGGGCGGAGAGGATCCCCAGACGAGGCTATATTGAAGGGCACAGTCTCGTTTCGGGAAACAGATACCCGACCCCGGTATACGAAGAATTTTTGGCCGAGCCTATGGGCTCGGATACTTCACATTAAATTCGGCCTTGTACCACATCTGACCGCGTGGGACGGTTGGTGTATATCCTGCAGTTGGAGATTCATTGTGGAATTCACTTGACTCACTTCTAGCAGTTGATTACTTTTACGCGCTTCTAGCGAATCTTATATGTGTTGTTCTTGTCCTAAGTATTATCGTTCATCACCAACCTTTGTGTGATTATTCTATTCAGTAACCTTCCCTAGGTTACAACAGAGACATAGATAGATATATAGAGAGAAAAGTGAAAGCGAAATATAATGAAAATAGTTAATCCTCTAATTGCATTCAAGTAGTTTTCTGTATCTATCTGGTTTTGGGTGCGTGTATGCACTCACCTATCTATCAGAGAGAGAGAGAGAGAGAGAGAGAGAGGGGGGCAGGAGAGAGAAAAGAGAAAAAAGACAAAGAACAGAAATATTAGAGGGAGGTTAAAGAGAGATAGCGAGGGAAAGAGGGAGAAAAATAAGAAAGAGAAAGAAAATTTATTAACAGTACATACTTTCACATTTAACTAGGGGTGTGTATATGCCAGGTTTTTAGGCGCGTATGCGTACGCACTTATCTGCGCATGCGCGCGTGATAGAGGGAAAGGAAGAGGTAGTGACAAAACTTGTGTGAAAGCGATTTACAAACGCGTTTTATTTATTGTATACACAAGATGACAAATGTGACAAGGAAAACAAGAAAAAACTCACGCTCCTACCATCCACAATTCCATTCCCTTGCATCGTGTGAATAACACCTAGTCTTGTCCAAACTTACATCCGGTGCATGCTGGGAGGTATTTCAATTAATCCACCACTGCTGTTACTTTTATTGACATTATTTTTAACGTCACCATATTGACCTCTGCAAAATACACCATATTGAACATTTGATTTTCTCTTCGCTTATGTCACAAAAGCTCGCTTGATCACTTTTGGGAAAGATTTTTTTTCTTCGGTGTCGAAATAAGTTTTCCTCGCCTTTGAGTGTCTGTTACTGACAGTCATCAGTTCGTTACCATGGAGAAAATTGCTGTTTTTTTCTACTTTGAATATACTTTGATCGCTTCGATTCATTAAAACTATTGTTCTCATTGTTTATTATGTGTTACTAGTTCGGTACAAGTCACTTCGTTGACAGCAAGCTGATCAAACTTCAATTTTAAATTGTCCTTTTAAAATATTACGTTTATTAGAAAATATATCCAGTTTAAATATAGAAGGAGTTATAAAAACGACTTGAAATGACCGCATATTTCGGCTTATGTTCTTTTCCCGTTACGCAGGGGTTATTGCCAGACAGAAAAGGGAATTAACCCAGATGTCCATTTTAATATCATTCTAATTGTGTGTGTACTTTTGCGTGTGCATGTACCTTTTAATTCAATGACGGATCTAAACAAATATTTCTTAAAAATTAAAAAAATTCTATTTATTACCGAATAATTTCCGAAAAGTTCAATCAAAACTTATTAAGTGCTTTTTTTCCTCACCTTATCATTTTGTTGTTGAGCGCCGGGTAGGAGATGTCCAGACTCATTGAGAGAGGAATATGACATTGTGATGGACAAAGAATCAGCTCTTTTATAATATAGATTATAGACACAACGTTTCAGTCAACTACTCTTGGAACATCTACAGGTGTTCATTATTTTTTGCTGATAGGAGATATCTTGTATGTGTTGATTATTGCGTTATTTCTTTTATTGTAATAAGTAAACTGGTTTTCGAAGTAGTCAAGTGAACTCATTAGTTGAATAATTGGCGCAACAGAATCTTCCACTTTCATATTTTTCTGATTTGGGCTTGTGTCATGCAAATCTAGGTTTTGTAAATATAATAAATATAATTATTAAGTGTATGGAAAAGTTCCCAGCGCTATTTCTTTTGACAGAAACCTGAAGACTGGCTTTCAGTGTTCTGTATTCAAGCTGGTCAAGACAGCAGCAGAAGCGAAGATGATGGCAGATGAAAGCCTCGGAGATGATTCGGTTGGAAGCAATACATGTCATAATGTCCAAGATAGGTGAATTTGATTTGGAGGACAAGCCACCTAACCGTAATCCATAAGAAGTAATAACTTGCAAGCATTCAGTCAACTTTGGAATTGTCTAAAAAGCTTGTCTCTGATCTTCCAACAGTTGTAAGATATTTGAAGAGTAGGGAAACTTTTTTTTTTAAATCGGGAGAATGGTTAGTTCACACAAATAATAAGAGTAAGAGCTGAAGTTTAAAAATTAATTAAAATCTTAAAATATAAAATAAATCGACTATATCATCCTCATGATTGTTTTACATGCATAGTGTATTTAGGCAGCAATCCTTCTTTCATGCACATTTCATTGAATACGACAGACAAGCTGCTTTGATTTATTTTTTTATACAATTTCTCATGCGATCTAATAATTTTTTCTTTTCAGATGATAAATTACATAAAAACTGTCCGAATGTTCTTTTAATCTGAGAACGTTCGGCTATACATTTAGCCATTTTCAAGGATGAAATATTTTAACTGTTAAATAAGAAATAGTTTGTTGCATGTATGTATGTATTTATATAATGTTTTCATTTTTCAAAATACGGTCAAGATATTGTGTCCATGTTCATAGTTGATATTATTAAGTGTTGTTTTTTTTTGCTTTTATTAATAAGGCTTCCATTATTTTTAACCTTTTTTTGCATGTAGATGATGCTATTATATTTGTGCTGTCAACAAGTATGTTACGAATAATGTCCGGTAGGTCTCCATGAATATTTAAATAATATATAACTTAGCTATGATCATCTCCATGTAGAAAAAAAGCATCATCATTCTCGGATTAAAAGAACATTCGGACAGTTTTTATATAATTTATCATCTGAAAAGAAAAAAATATTAGATCATATGAGAAATTTTATAAAAAACTAAATCAAAGCACCTTGTCTGTCGTATTCAATGAAATGTGTATATATATATATATATATATATATATATATATATATATATATATATATATATATATATATATATATAGAGAGAGAGAGAGAGAGGTGTTTCCAAAGATTCACGAAAAAAATTAGCATACATGTTGAAAAACGCACAAAACTTAATAAAAACAAATTTTATCGTCAAAACCTTTATTATTAAGAGAAAAGATCAAAGTATTCTTTATGTACAAACAATTTTTAAAATCCTTTTAAATAAGGTTTTTAACCAAATACATAATAAGATTTTTAATCAAAATTTCAAGTTATAACTTGAAATTTTGGTTAAAAACCTTATTTTTCTAGTCTCAACCTGGCTCCATCAATTTGTACGGGAGATTTGAGCGTTCATTTGCGAAGAGAAATACATTGATTTTGAAATTCTGACAAAAATCAGATAATGGTTTGATTTTAATGAAACTTTCAGAATTTATTTACAAAGGAATTAGATCATTTTTGAAATGTTTCTTTCTTAGAAAATCTTAGCAAAAATATATTTTTACATCTTTTGCACTCCACTTATTTAATTTTATGAAATTTCGAGACATTCTTTTTTGTAGCGCTTAAATCTATATTAGATATAATGACAACTCATCGGAGAATTAAATCAAATATTTTTGGTTAAACAGGACACCCAGTTACAAAAAACTATTTAGAATCGTAAAATAAAAAAATACTATAAAATTAAGACTTTCATTTAATATATGACATTTACTATTTTTATTTTAATTTAATCATTGTATTTTATATTTATTTAATTATTTATTTGCTTGATTTTTATTTTTTAACGTAAGTCGCAAATTAATTTTATACTGATCTGTTATTTTATTTTCGTTATTGCTAAATCTGCTCATATATAGAGGGACATTACAAAAAATACAATATTTTATGTATATTTTTCAATGTTGGCTACTTTTAAATTAAGGAAATAATATAAAAGTATTGAATGCATTCTTTATCAAGTTTATATTTATTTATTTATTACATTTTATGGGGATACAGAACTTTATTAATGCTATAAAAACCGACGTATTCAAATTGCATATAAAAACAACAAACAGGGGAAAGGTGAGCAAGGATAATGAAAGAAATCAGCGTAATGAGGTAAATCGAAACAGTAATAACAAGAAAAAAGAAAATAACAAAAAATGGCGAACTGATTTTCGATCCTCTCTCTTCGAGGTCAATTGAGGACAAAAATATAATTTGTGTGAAATTTTTAAAATAAACCACTAAATTAAGAACTGACAGGGAATCATCAGAGAAAAATAAAATAAAAGTATATATATATATATATATATATATATATATATATATATATATATATATATATATTTGTCGGATAGATGTGAGTTTGTGACCCTGGGTTTCCTGACGATCGCTAAAGCGTGAAACCCAGGGTCACAAACTCACATCTATCCAACCAAATATGTTATTCTATCTCTGATATTGAGCGCTTTCTAATAAGTCATGTATATAATGATAAATAATTATACATATATATATTTATTTATATTTATATACACTTTTCATATATATATATATATATATATATATATATATATATATATATATATATATATATATATATATATATATATATATATATATATATATATATATATATTTAAATTATCCTAAATTGGCAGAAAATGTTAAGTGTTAATTCTAAATTATAGAAATCTTCCATAAGCGAACTTACCTCGTCAAACCTTTGCCCGAATAAACAGAATGATAATACTGACTAGTTTCACGGATTCCAATGCCATAATAATGATACCTGGAATAAAGAATAAAAAAAAATTAGAGGATAGAACAATCGACGATATACTATCCAACTGTTTGTGAAATTTGCGCATCATATGCGAGTCGTATATATTATGAATGTGGATAATTGTCGAAAGATGTTTTATTAAAAAAGTGTGGTGTTATTAACAGTTAAGAATATTTTTGAACGTGCAGAAATGCAACGCTAGATTCATTTTCGTCTTGGAATTTTTACCTGAAATTATCCGAAATTGAGTAAAAAAAATAACATCTATGCCTGAAGATGTTGAATGTTTTCACCGAAAGTATTTACAAATAATATGGATCGGACATCTAATCCATTGTACAATTAATAAAAACAATGATCATGTCGTTCAGTGAGTGGCCAGTAAGTTAATGCCTTCTTAATCTGTTAGCGAAGTGAATTCGCCATTAATTATATTAACGTTATTGATTTATTCTTTGAATAACTATTTTGCGATATATATATATATATATATATATATATATATATATATATATATATATATGTGTGTGTGTGTGTGTGTACAGAGGAGAGAGTAAGACAAAATGGAAAATATTACAATTTCCCCAATACCGTTCTTGATATATAAAAAATATATATATCGTTATTTCATAGAAATAACAATGAAAGATCACAGATAGAAATGACAATGAAAGATTTCAGATAGATAGGTAATGGCTTTTTATTTTTAATCTGGCATATTTTTATTGCTTCAAGCATTTTTAGTGGATACCCGTATTTCAGTAGAACCTTCTTTTTTTTTTTAAACAGTGTTTATTTTCGTCTATCGGCCTGAACAATCGATAGAAATAAACACGGTTTAAAATGGAACACTACTCAAATACGGGTATCCAGTAAAAATAACGTTTGAAGTAATCATAGCGGACACTGAGGTCAACAACGAGTGATGACAGTGCTTCCTCCTTGAACGCAATTTTAAGGCCATGGCCTGAAAATTGCTTTCAATCAGGTAACAGACTGTTGCTACTCGGTGTTGACCTTAGTGTTTTCTTCATATACCATGCGCTCTATCTCTGATATTGAACACGATACCAATAAATATAGCATACCTTAAAACTATATTTTTTCATTATATATTTCACAGCTTATCCTTTCAGGAACCTGTGGGGTTGGGAGCGTCAAGGACTCACAAAATATATATATAGACGATAGCATGCAATGCTCACTGTCTAAGCCGATATTTTCATATATTCCAAGTTTCACAGTGATATGATGCGCCAGATGTATTTTACTCCTTTACTTCTTTTTCTTTTTGCCGATGTTTTAAATCGTCTGTGTCCTTTTCTAAACCTGTTGTTGACCTACCGAGTGGATTCATTTAACTGACCGTACAACAAAAGTTGTTCCAGAAACAGCCTCCGAAATAATGTACAGGTTCGAGTTGATAAGTGTTTCATTGCTATCAGTTGACCTCAGATATCTGGAGTCAAGAATCTATATTTACAAATCAGTAAAAAGTTGTTTTGTTCAAAGCTAGTTATCTACAGTCATATTCTTCATTGTTACTTGAATCCAACTTATATAGGTATTATTAGCTGAATATCAACCTAAAATCTTCATCGTATAATAATCAGTCTATGTGACTAATGGAAATACATTGTGTTAAGTGCCTTGACAAAGAAGATAATTTTTAAAAAATAAGAATCTGTAGTATAATATTTTTTATCATTAGGCTTCGGATTTATTGGCTTCCATATATCATCTGTGAAATATGAAAAAAAAAATCAGCAAATCATCATGTAGCATTCTTACTTGGAATGTCCTCGGGTTCCCAATCTTCTTGTTGTTAGGTGTGGAAACTTCTGCCGAATTGTCTGAAAGAAAAAAAACAATGATGCGAGTATAAGAAATAAGAACGCTTCGGTTGTTAAAGCTCTTTTTATCGTAATTAATTATAACAAAATAAAAATCCGGTATAAATTATAAGAATTAAAATAAAATCCGGCATAAATTATAAGAATTGAAATAAAAATCCAGTGTAAATTATAAGAAAAATCCGGTATTAAATCTTTATAAAAAGTCGGGTATTAATAATAAAAAAAATTAACATTTCGATATTATAGGTTTAAGAAAACACGCTATTAACTATAGGATTCTACCTATAGTCGATTAACGTCTACTATCCCTAAAATAAAACGGTGGGTATAAATGTATTAACTACACAATAAAATTTTCTATATTTTATTCGTTTGGCACATAAGTTTTAGCAAAAATAAATATAAATTTAAACAGAAAACACTTTTCATTTAAAAAAAGATTTATCATATTTAAACCAAAGAAATAAAAACGATTGAAACAAAATCTCGAACATACAAAATTTTCCAGATCAAAAATCAGAATTTAGATTTCTGTCTGAATTTCTCGACTGAGAAGTTATTATTTAAATTAATTACGTTCGGACTAATGTCCTTAATTTTGCTGTTACTATCACAACGTTTCCAGCCTTTTTTCGGGTATCTGTCAGTTCTCATAACCTTCAACACTTATCTCTGGGAGTAGTGTGTTCTCATTCGTGTCTAGGAATATTTTGTATTGGTTAATCGTTCAGTTATTGTTTCCGTGGAGTCTGAATATATCCATACTACAGAGCCCAGGGACTGGATTCAGTTATTATGTAACCAAATTTACGAACCAACACTTTAATCCTCTCGGTTATTGATATTTTAAGTTTAAGGTTCTAAATTGTAGCTTCAAGATTTTCCTAAGGGAGAATGGCCTAGAGGATAAAAAGTAGAATAAAAACAATTCAACCTCGTAGACTGAATAAAGTTTGAATTTCCTTGGAAATTACGCGGACATCTGAAGAAGACCGGGAGGCACAACGGCTGAAACGTTGTGACTGCAATTACAACAATGAGGGCATTAGTACGACTGCAAATAATGTAAATAGTGCTATTTCTAGTCTTGATTGTTGAAATCACTCGTTAAAGTTCGATGACCAAAGTGTAACGCAGTTATTAGATGCACTTTTATCCGGACTTTTTACTTTATAATGTTTGAGATATGCGATTAATATTCAACAATTATTTAAGTGCAAAGACAATTTTTTATCGTCTCTCATGGAAAGTGTTCGAGACGGGAATGTTTCAAATGCTGATATTCAAAGCAGGTGATTATACTGTCTCAACTTGGAAGACTACCGTAAAACAGTCTGTCTTGATTTCTACGTACGCATTTCCAATAAATAACAACAAATATTCATTTCAATGTTGCGATTATAATGATAGCTTTGTTGGATTATTTAATGCCGAAGTTTTGTATAAGGCATCCAGAATCCAGCATCAGAATCAAAGTCACTACTCAGTAATAATTGTCAACTATACTAGTTTCCTTAACCATTACCCAAAGTCAAGGCGATTGGAGAAACGATGTTCAATGCAATAGAATAACAACATGTCATACATAGAAGAAAAGCGATCTTTTCACAATGATGAGGTTAGAATCTTGAACGAAACTTGAAAAATAGAGAAGGAATGAATACATAATTCACTCACCGAGATAAGAAGACATATTGAGATTCTTAAAGAGATGATGATTTCGGTTGGAACTTGACTTTTTGCGACGCATAGCTACGAGAAAAGTTAGATGATGTTGACCCTTTTCATGCCCAACAATTTTGCTTAATTCATGCAGTCTTTGCCAAAATGTACTCGATCTAAATATAAATACCAAGTTTAAAAAAAATCTTTTTTCACGATGTTTTAAATCGTGAAATTTCAAAAGGAGGAGAAAGTTGTGGGACGATGCAGGTAATTGATAGAATTTACCTGATTTCTCCACCAAGGTAGGATGTCTGTGTGTGTGTGTGTGTGTATTTAATGTGAAGTGCCCGTACGTGTACATATGTGCCCAGGACAAAAAAAATTGCGCAACCAATGTTACGCTGGCATCGTTATTACACCGACTATCTCTCTTACTTGCACTACTACATCTAGTAGATTTTGGCAAAGACTAAATGAATAAGTGAAATTGAATAAGTGAAATTTCTGGTACACATAATGGAGAAAGAGGACTCAGAATTTGAAACTGGCTTGTTTGTTTTTTTTTTTTTTTAGCGGCATATCAACTCCTTATGGGTCATTTAATACCAGAATTTAATTTTCTTGAGAGAATTAGTAATTTCTTTGCAAAAATGTATTGCTGATAATATTGTTTTATTATGAAAATCTAATACTGGTATTTTTACGTAAAATTTATTTTTATTCTTTCATAGTGTTTTGATCCCAGTTTGGGGGTTAACTATTTATCCACAGCTGGGAAACTAACATTCCAGATCAGGGTGAACCTGGGAACAACAGCTATTAAGGGGTGGTCGCACGCTCCTCAAAACCTCCCGATCAGAGGCCTTGCTGCCGGATGTAGTTAATCGTCATACCCAGGATTGAAACCGGTAGGCCATACTGAGGGACAAGAGAAATGGCAGGTAAACGACAAGTTTATCTAAATGGACGACGGAACATGGAGTAATAATTATAAATATCATTACTAAGCGCTATAAAGGGCAGGAAGCTGTGGATAGCCACAACGGCCCATACCCTGAAAGGACACGACCCAGCGAAATTTTCTTGCTAATGTTACTGAAAAAAATTTTTTCTTTTTGTCAAACTCCCTCCTCTACTCAAAGTTAGTACAAGTAATGAACGCTATTAGTCAGTCGTGGTTCATGTTAGTTCACAAATACTGCCGGAAATTTACCTCTATTATTGAGCAAACATCAGTCGACCTTTGTAATGTCTCGATTAATGACATCTTCAGAATTCTCTACAACTGGAGACACGCTTCCTCTCCTCACAGAATGTATTTTTGGTATTAAACGGAACTGGGCGGCAATAGAAACTGACTGATTGAAACTTCGGTAGAACGACTTCTTATTTGTTAATGCATAAATTGATATCAATAGTATTTACAGAGTTCGACGATAACTTCAAATGAGCCTTTGATTTTCGCCAACTAAAATACATTACTGAAAGTTTACGTTTAACATAGTTAAACACGTCTGTTAAAGATAGTTACACTTTGTTTAGCTTACTAATGAACTATTATGAGTGCTTTTACTATTAAAAACAAAAGATACTTGATTTTGCTGCCCTGCACCCAACCACTGCATTTCTTTTTATTTTTATAACGTAAAATCGGAACGAAAACTAAAACAATTACTGCAGTTTGTGGATCGATTCTTAAAGATTATTTTTCCGTCTTAGTAACGGAAGAACTCGATTTTCGTGGAAATATACATATCTTTGTACTCTGCTTATCTCTCTTCTGACGACTACTTCTGGAAAATAATGTCTTACAGACTTGTCTTTCCTTCTCTGTTTCCTCCTGCGAAAGCTGTAGCTGCATTTACCTATTGTAAGCATTTGAAGGTTTAATTTTTATCAGTAGACCTTATTTGCCACGGTGGTGTACTATTTAAACCACTTGTGTAAATATATGTTTTTTCCAGCTACGCGTTGTCGAAAGGTTTAACATTCGAAGTTAACCGAACAAATTAATTTGGAATTTCATCAAGATTTTCAATATGCTATATATAAATTAATGGTTTTATTTTTCATCCGACATTTTTATTACTTCAAACATTATTTTTATTAGACACCAGTGTTTGAAATGGACGCCTAATGTAAATTGTTCTTATTGGTTTTTCTTGAGCGCAGGCCGCTAGACGTAACACACTGTTTAAAAAAACAGAAATAAAAAACGAGGCTTCTATTTTCAAACACGGAAAAATAGACGTATATATATATATATATATATATATATATATATATATATATATATATATATATATATATATATATATATATATATATATATATATATATATATATATATATATATATATATATATATATATATATATATATATATATATATATATATATATATATATATATATATATATATATATATATATATATATATATATATATATATATATATATATATATATATATATATATATATATATATATATATATATATATATATATATATATATATATATATATATATATATATATATATATATATATATATATATATATATATATATATATACATATATATATATATATATATATATATATATATATATATATATATATATATATATATATATATTAGTAAAAAGGATATAAAATCTTTTACATATCAAGAACAGTTTTAGTGAGAAAACAATAACAAAGAAGGAAAATTCTCGTGAGATACGTTTCGTCCTTCATCGGATTAAAGTGTCGTTTACATTGACGCGATTACACATAACCACGAAGGAGAGGGGGCGCTGGGAATTTTACTTTTTTTTAAAGAAAATATATCTTTAGGTATATGTTCTAGCCGATTTCATTTACTTTTCTTTTATGATATTTTTATCATTTTTATTATTAAGTACCTCGCATTGTGGTAATAGATAGTCTGCCAAAAAAGCTGAAATGTATTAAGACTCTGGACGTAAATTTACTGTGGATGATGTAGCAATTAAAGCACTTTCCATACATTTTTCATTTCATTTTAATCTCTTAATTAGAGTCGCATTTTTTAAA
Source organism: Acanthosepion pharaonis (assembly GCA_903632075.3). Lineage (NCBI taxonomy): Eukaryota > Metazoa > Mollusca > Cephalopoda > Sepiida > Sepiidae > Acanthosepion > Acanthosepion pharaonis. The sequence continues at coordinate 2,183,820 of CAHIKZ030000174.1, forward strand.
TCAGCAGTATGGTCAAGCTAATGCATTTAACGTGTTTTGTAAAATATCTCTTTTTTTGTTCATGTAATTATTTATTTAAATTTGAAGTTTTCCCTATGTATTGCTCGTGGCAATTATTACAGGTGATAGAGTAAATTCCTCTTTCAAATTTGAACCTATTATTTTGTTTTTCATTAATTAATTATTTTATAATTTCGAAGTAATTGTAAAAAAATTATATCAAGCTTAGATAAATTCTTTTCAATTGTAATTGTGATAGTTGGTAGGTAGAACAATATATTTTGATTCATTGGCTTTGTCAGAAAGGTCCACGGTTCTATTTTGAAATATTTTACGAAAAGTTTGTTTCGCGTTGAACATGAAATAATCAGGGTGTTGGGGAGATTAAGAGTATTACTAATGTATTTCTTTTCTTTATGTAAATATTTGATGGCTAAAAATTCTGCGTGCTCTAAAATAGAATCCAATAGTTATTCTGTGAAGTTTAAATACCTAGGAAATGTTTTAACAGAGGATAGAAAATGTGACACCGTCATCTGAACGCATATTGGAATAACGAAAAGGACATTCCATAAAATAAGCAATTTATTAAGAAACGGGAATTTTTCGTTAGAAATAAAGAAAAGAATGATGAACTGTTATCTAATATCAATCCCCTTATATGAAAGTGAATGCTGGAAAACATCTTCGCAGATGAAGACATGGGACAAAAAATGTAGTTCTACAGAAGGATGCTGAGATGAAGCGCATAAGCAACGAGGAGGTCTAAAGGAATATGGAAATAAAAAAAACACAGACTGAATCAGAAAGAAAGAGAAAATTGAGGAAAGGTGTTTGGAGAACTTACATGACATACCGAAGGCAAACATTGACAGGGGGAAACAGCGAGTAACCTACCTGGTGAGATTGTATTTATGGGTGGTGGAACGGGATTGACAATAAAACAAACGTTACTAAGAGATATAAAGAACAGGAAGTTGTAGAGAGCCATGATTGCCCACGTGCTAAAAGGACGCGGCGCAAATTTAGAAGCAGAAGACGAGGAAGCAGATATAGATTTACTATTCCAGTAACATAGGTCGGTGCTACTTAAGTATGTGATCTACTTTCTAAGTCTGATTTACAGAACAACGCATCACGAAAGTGATTTACGAGTTGAGAAAATTCTCTACATCAAAATATACATTAAAAATAGATATGTGACACCGAGGACGTTGGGTGGTTAAAAATTAATTCTAAGCAGAAAAAGGTTAATCCGAAAATGAAATATAAACTGGAAGATAAATAGAAAGAGAATAGAAGACATCCCTGGTAATGTGAAAGTGAAGAAAGGGCTATCTGGGTTTCCTCACCCCTATGAATTGGAACAATGCACCAGGAGTTTACATTTTTTATCTATCCGAAATCTGGCATGCGGGTAAAGCACATTGAAAAATGGCTTCATCTCTTTCAGAAAAGCACATGTCAATGGAGTAAAGAGAAACAGACGGGACTTATATTTTAGTTAGCGAAAACGAATTGAGAAATGAAAATAGAGAATGAACCCGCTGCGAGGGTTTGGATTATCAAAATCGATCCGTCATAACAGGCAGGTAATCTGGTTTATGTTTTCATTAAGACGTCGACCGGTCCAAGGATGGAAAACAGTGTGTTTCTTTGTTGAGAATTTTGGTAAATAAATATATTTTTATTGACGAAAACAGACTAGGAAATAATTTATCGCTCGGAATGTTAAAATGAGAAGGTGATCTGGTTTGTGTTTTCACTGGACAGGTTGGTTCAGGTAAGGAGTCAGAGAATTGAAATTAAGGAAGAAAAACACACCCTTTCTTCTACACGCTTTAAAATTTAGTTTGCCACAAAGACAGTTATATCAGCCTTAAGAACTGGGCAGATTTAGAATACTGAGAAAGGAGGAAGGGACAGAATTTGACCCCACCTGTGCGGAGTAGCGGCGCGAGATGTGAAGTAAAGCAGGTTGACTACTCCCTAGGAAGGTGGATAATTTTCTAAATTTGGAAAGTTGATTAAGAAATAGGGAACAAAGAAAACCATTATTGGGATTAACGAAAATTGGGAATCACCGAATCCTCAGAACCCTTCGGCCCCACGCCAGTTTTGGGCCGAAATGCATATAAGCAGATGCCTTCGGGGAACTCAAAGACTTTGGGCTGAGAACCCGCATCGAGTGCCTCTGAAATCGACGTCCGCTGCCAGCAGATTTCCTGATTCCAAGACTTTGAATTCAGCTCCTCCAGAAGTTTGGACAATGCCCAGTGCCACTATAGAGATTGGTGCTGGAAGGGTTAATTTTTGTTATACCAATATATTATAATATAATATGTTATATAAATCAATTGAAGATTAACCCCACGAATCTCTCGTTTTATTTTGCGTTGTGAAGATATTTTCCCTCAATACAGCACCCACAATGGCTTGAACCAATGCTGCGAGACTACGACCTTCGATTTTCCACTGCTCTAAGATCAAGAACACAGTGTGGGCAGAGTTGGCGTAGATCGAAGCGAACAACAAACAGCTTGGACCAACGTCATCATTGACCAGCGCAGAGTGGTTAAAACCTCCTACTAAGACTCTGAGGATCGGACTACTAAACGTGGTTACACCACCAGGTGTAGGCAGCGGCGAAATGTGTTATAGATATATATGGAATAAGCCAAAGAACAAGTAGTCTTTATACTATAATAATATGCTAAAAAAATAATACAATGTGATAAAAAGAAAACTAAAGGAAATTATTATTTTAACTATTACTATCACTATCTGTAAACAATTTGAGCATCGTTCAGAAATGCAATAAATAAATTTTGGGCATTGGATCGCATAATGTGCTAGCAAATGAAATCGACATTGTAATGTTTGGTACACCTCAATTTTTTTTCTTTAAGGTAGATCACATATTTAAGAAGGTCTCGTTAGACCATTTACAACTGAATAGTGAGTTCGATCCTCGCTGACTGTCCCATGTTTTTGGCTTTGTGCCACATCTAGCCTACGCTTGGAAACTCGCCATATTTATGAAATCATACACGTAGATCACATGCTTAAGTAGCACTAATCGATGTTTATAGACTAACCATCATGTCTCTTTGTGACAAGGCTGAGTAAATCTCGACAAGCAAAGTGATTAAGTAGAACTAACATGAAATTATTTTACAAGGTTATTAGTAATGACTACAGAATTGTTCTTTAGTCAATTTGTAAAACTTGATAGAAACAAAATCAACGTATAAATTTTTGGTATAACTTTGTCAAACGTGTTTGCAGTAATTCGATATTTTTCGTCATTGTTTACATAAATTAAGAAGAAACTGGAATTAGACTTTATCGTACATATTTTAGACCAACAATTTTGATTTTTAAAACTAACAGAACAGGTATTTTATAAGTATGACTTAGTTTAACACCTTTTCAGAATCAAACATATTAAAATAACGGAATTATAAAATAAAAAAGGTTCTGATAGTAGATATTTATCCGCGTGCCTATGTTGCAACAATGTGATAAAAGGTCGAAGTTTTAATGTGGGATTTCCAGAAAGTTGTTCAAAAATTGATCAAGCCCCCTCGGAACTGTCGCTTTTGGGGTCGCCTCAGGCACCCCGAGTCCACTTCGGAAGGAGAGTGTACTGTCTGGGGGTATGGCCTTCAGCCGCTTAATGTCAAACTATCTCTGCGCATCGCGAAGATGTAGTCATTAATCTGTATGTCCACGTCGTTACATAATGTAACAAGGTTGGTGTTTAATGTGGGAAGCAGTTCAAGCTTTTCTCCGCACTTCGCGTTTTGGGGATGACTCAGGCACCAGGTAATGAATTCACCCTCCCTAGGAAGGAGAGGTACTGCCTGAGGTGGGGAGGGATGGCTTCCTGAAGTTTGAGATAATTTCAAACTACTCCGGCTCGTGGCTGGAAAGTATATACATTCTGATAGTATTTTTTTGAAAAATTATATTTTCTTTTAATAAAAAATGACTGAGAGTTTATAGAACTATAAATCGACGGCTGTCAAAATACGCAATGTAGTTGATGGTATACATAACACTTCTTTTTTAATAGCTTATATCATCCTGCTTTGTTCAACTCCGCTGCAAAAACAATGTTTGATACTAACTCAATTATTGTGATCATAAAAAGGGGTGTTCTTATATGACATTAAATAAGGTACTTCCTTTCACGTTCATGGTTGTTTTAACAAATTAGTCTTACAGATCATTTGTCGAGAGTTCGATCCTCACAACCGGCGACATACTAAACATGGTAATTTATTTAATGTCGGCTATTCTCATGTTAAATTTGCTAATATATTTAATAGAGCCAAGTAGACAATTTTCTAAAATTTGATAGCATTATTATGAATAACTTAATTTATTTTATCCAGACAGTGTAAAATCGATTCCAGACATTTTACAAAATTATTCGAACTTAGTTGTTTTTTTTTTTTTACAAAGGTCAAGTTTGAAACTGTGCTTACGTCATTGATATCTGTGCACGAAAACATTTTTTTATTTTGCAATATTTTAAAAAAATAAAGAACAAACGCATATAGACATTTTTATGTGTTTTATTTTAAGGAAATATTTCAAAGAAGCAGTGATTTGGCGAAATTGTATATTTTGCATTTTTTTTTTTTTGCAAAAAGGTTATTTTGTTATAAAGGAACAAACAGTTTTATAAGGTTTTAAAATAATGTCATTTTTTAATTAATGAACAAAAATTTACATAAACAATTAAAGGGATTAAGAAATAAGCAGCTATCAATGACAAACGCATTTCAAGACACGGCATTTGTAAATAAAAAAAAAAAAACTAAGTGAAGATAGCTCTTTAAAAGTCAGGGATCGATTTGACACTGTATTGATATTATAAAAAAGATGCCTTTCTAATTCAATAAAATATCCATATTTTTGATTCTGACAGATATATATATATACATACATATATATATATATATATATATATATATATATATATATATATATATATAGAGAGAGAGAGAGAGAGAGAGAGCGAGAGAGAGAGAGAGAAATATCTAAAAACAATTTAATCTTCAAAAGTCATTCCCTTTTTTACGAGTAGACAAGTTTATTTAAGTTGTGCTCTTAAAATTTATAGATATCTAACATTTAATATGAAAACTTTGCGATAGCAAATGTGAGAAGCTCGGTTTTAATGTAGGGACCCTACACACAATTTTTGGGTTAAAGACAAGAGTGCCTTTTTCTCTGTTGTCAACGTAATAAACAGTCATCCTCTTCTGTGTAATAGGGAGATTCTACCTGAGATCCAGAATCTTCTTCGAAGACAAGATAGAGCTGATTCCAGATAAAGAACTGGATGAAGGACAGATGTTAAAGTAGTTATGCTTTATCTGCCTCGCTATGAGGACAAGGTTTCCATATACGTGAGTAAGGGCGTCAGGTCAATTCATCCTTTTAGAAAGACTTCGTTACATTGAAACCGTCAGTTTAGCAATTATTAAATCACAGTATAATGCGGACTTTTAAAAAGATATTAATTTGCATTTCGAAAGGAAAAATTTCGTTAGAAAGAAAATAGTGCTGGATTACTATTTGATATCCATCCTCTTATTTGGGAGTGAATACTGGAGAATCTCCCCACGGCTGAGGAAGAAAATGGGAGCAACATAAATATGGTTTTGCATAAGGATGTTGAAAACTCCATGGACGGAGCGTTAAGCAACAAAGGGATCTTAAAGAAAATGACAACAGAAAGAACACTTCTACTCAATATCAGGAAAAGACAGCTGAATTCCTTGGATACATATTGAATTAGGAGGGTGTGGAGAACTTAACACTCACTTATCATATTCAGGGCGGGAGAGATGGAGAAGCAGCGAGTTTGTGTGGATGGATTGTGGAACTAGGGACAAAGCAAAGGGAGAAAAACTGTTAAGAGATAGGAAATTCTGGAGAGTCATGATCGCTTATGTCTTGAAGGGAAGCGGCACGTATAAGAAGAAGAAATGGTTCACTCACTTTTCCAAATGTGGCAGCGCATGCTGGTTCGAGATTCTCTTGGCGGCAAAAATCCAGGTAGTGAGCATATAGAATGCAGCGGGGTAGGCAAACTCCATCGCAAATGCAATAGTTATCTTCTAACCTGTAAAAGTAAGTAAAACATTTTTTATCATTCAGTATTTAGTGAAAATGATTAATACAAACTTTGGTAATTTCCCTATTTCAACAGGTTCTGATGATGTGAGTTTCTTTTTCTTGGTAGCAATATTTAAAAAAATAATCAAGGTAAGTTAGAACTGTTTTCAGTCGGTTTCTGCAATAATAAAAACACATTTTTTTGCATAATACTCTTCCATGTTAAGATACATAATTCAAAGGCATGAATGTAACAGAGTGAAATTCTTTGATTAAAATTCAGCTATAATTACGTGACTGATTACAGACGTATAAAACTGCTTATAAATCGTAAAATATGGCGATAAGCTTAGAACCGAACATTATTTATCTGTAAAAACCATAATTTAAAATTCTTGAAATGTACTCTAACATTTTTGGTGTTTTAATCATGTCACACAAACATTTAATCGAAACTGTAACACTTCAATGAATACATTTTTTTGTGAATTTTAATAGAATATAAAATTAAACATATTTTTTTTAGAAAACAACTGAAATCGATAGTTAAATCAATCGACAAATTCGTAGCCTAACCAGACATCGAATTCCAGTCAAATTTATTATATTACTTACGCGCAAATACATTTAGGGAATGTTTCAGGCTTTGGGTTAAATAATAGGAATTGTATTTGGAAATGTCATTGTAATCTCAAAATTTATTGATTCAATATTCATTCGTAAAAATAGTTCTTCCAGTCCAAATTGTTACTGCTTTAGATACTCCCCAAAGGGTAGATAAGACCTAAAAAAATCAAACAATCAGTCGTAGTCTAATGGGGTGGTAAACTAAACAACATATATTTGAGCATAATCACCTCCGTTTTAGCTCAATGTTTCTCAATATTTAATACTGTTAAGGTACAGAATATGCAGTACAAGATTAAAAGTTGGGATAAGGAAGATTGGTCTTCATCTGTCTTATATTTAAACTTAGCCAGCCACAATCACTGACACAAAGAAACTATAATATTCCTTGCACCAAAACAACACATTCTTACTAGTCTCCTCAAAAAACAATGTCCCCATGTAGTCTCAACTAGTCCTCATAAATGCTTCTCTTAATATTTATTTCTTCGATATGTATTTACGATACATCTAGTATAATTTATAAAATCAATGAGAGATTAACAATAATAATTAATAATTAACTAGATCGCTGCTATTTTAGTTTTTAATTTTACTAACACATAGTGAAGGTAAATTCGATCAGATGTGACCTGGAAATGAATATAATAGCACATCCGATTGCATATCCCAAGTGTCACTCAACTGGTTTACAAAATATTATTTGGTTAAATTTTTACTTCCTTTTTAAATTAATTTCAATTAATAAAATATATTTGTATTCATTTGTCCAAAAATGTAAAAATATTTTAGAAGAATATGAATCATTTTGTTTAAGTGTTTATTTTCTGAGAGGCTCAAATGAAATGAAAAGAATCCGGATTTGAGAGGCTCAAATGAAATGAAAAGAATCCGGATTTGAGAGGCTCAAATGAAATGAAAAGAATCTGGATTTGAGAAGCTCAAATGAAATGAAAGTATCTGGATTTGAGAGACTCAAATGAAATGAAAAGAATCTGGATTTGAGAGACTCAAATGAAATGAAAAGAATCCGGATTTGAGAAGTTCAAATGAAATGAAATGAATCTGGATTCTTGTAATCGGACGACATATTTTGCTCAATAAATTAAAAAATATTGTTTTCAATTTAATTTTTTTTTCAATGATATCAACCCTAACCTTTTTTTCAGGGAGAATTCTGAGAAGACTTATACGTCCAAATTTTGAATAACCGGAATGGATTATAATTAAATTTTCTCTCCCAAAGCAGGTTTATCGTCTGTAAGAACTTTAATGCCATTATTAGATATTCGACATCGACATGAAGGTAAGATGAGTATTACATAAACTAACCTGCCATTGAAAAAATGTGTAAAATTAAATTTTTGATTGACAATAATAATTAAGTAATATGTTATGAATAATCAAAAGTGGTCTCCCCTTATTTTGTTATGTTCATCTTTGAGAGAGCTATTTCTGTTTACTGGGACTAGAAACGGAAACTATGCACAGTTGAATAAGCTTTATTAAAGCCTACACCTGCATACTTTTGTCGTTTTATAGTATTTAAACAAGATATGTCGTGGAGATTGTACGAATGTGATTTTTTTGTGAAAAAGTATTTTCACAATAATTTGATCTTTGGCTGACTCCAACAATCACTTAATGAAAATGATTCATCAAAAATGAAAAAAAAAATAACATTTATAGTGGAACTGAGTGAATTGACTTTATCGTCGACTTATGACTAACTGGGCTTCTTATCGGTTTACAAAATGGAAGAAATTCTAACTTTTATGTAGCCTATGATGTTTCTGTGATCTTACATATGCCGTTACAATTTTTTTGTCTTCTTTAAGGTTTCTTTATCCCTAGTAATGCAAATTACTAGCATCATTACTTTTGTGCTTTTCAACCTTCCGTAAGTAAAATTTATGTTGTTTATTTATAACAGTTTATTTTTAAGGGTTGATGTGGATTTACTGAAATCGTGGAAATTCAATATCAAAATTCAAGTCCCAATTCTCAGGTTACAGATTTATTGATTGCTCATTGGAGAGATATGATCTTTTTAAAATGATGAATCAAAATTATATCAGGCGTAAATGTCTTATTTGGTAGATGTATTCATGCCTTTCCAACCTGAGTTTGTAATTAGTATGTCGAATGTTAGCTCTCAAGGTAGGCATCCTTCCTTATTTGGGTGATTGGTACAATACCATCTTCTTGATTTTATTTGAAGTTGAATACGATGATGACTGTCGAATTCAACAATTTTAATTAAATTATATTTACCGTGTGAGTACAATCTGTTTTTTTGTTTTTTTTTCTTTTTTGCAAAATTATTTGAGATAAATATTTACTGTCCAAAGTCCATGTGTTCGATAGAGCTGATATCGAACGCACTCTCGGTGGATTGCAAGATCAGCGCGACAAGGGATGCCCGTTTCACCAACCTTTCGCCAAGTACGTGATTCAGAGAAAACATGATCGACTGACTCATTAGATATAGTGATTTACTAAGCGTAGCTTAGATGTGACACAAAGACGCAAGTATGGCGCAACCAGTGTGGATCAAACTCACTTCTCACTTGCGATTGATCTGCGAAATAATATAACTAAAATCATTGTTTTAAACTTCTGATTTATCAAACAGTAAGAACTCGACTCCTATGGGAAGAATTTCTAATATCAAGTGAGAAATTTCAGCTACCTGTATAACTCGTACATATATAATAGTGTGAAAGGAAACCAACGAGATTACAATACAAAAATGACATGAAGAAATGAAGAAACCTGGAATCGCAAAAGGAAGAAACTGAAAATTCAATCATTCCTTTCCTGACACCTTTTATTTGTCGATTGAAATTTTTTAGTTCAACGAAAATTTAATAGCTAAAGTTTAAAGGTCACAAGTGCAGTTCCTGTTTAAAAAAAAAAAACCTTTGATAACGGTCACATCTGAAATTCTGTGCAATAGTTTTAAAAAATATGCCAATTAAAAATTCTGCTATCTTGACTGGCTCATATTATCTCTAAACTCAACAATAATTACCTTGCCGCTTCTTGCTTTCCTGCTTGTTGGAAATCTTCCATAGTTCTAGCCTTTAAGAATTCAGATGAACCGTCTGATGCTTCTATTGACCTATTAGCCTCCTACCTCTTTTTGGTAAATTACTAAAGGCTTTAATCGACTCCGAATCGGTTAGGTATTTCACCTCACAGAGTCTTCTTTCAGACAAGTAACATGGCTTTTACTTCTCTAGGTTAACTGCTGATGTCTTATCGGTTATTGTATAAAATCTATCAAGATTTAGATAAGAATGATTAAGCTCGGGCTTTTGCTTTGGATATCTCGAAGGTATTTGACAGGATTTGGTATGCTGGTCTTCTTTATAAGTTGAAATATTTCGGTATTTCGGAACTAATTTTTGAACATGCAAGCTTTCTTACCAAGTCGTGAAATGAAAGTTGATTGAACGGCCACTCTTCTAGATATTTTTGGCATTAATGTAGATGCCCCCCCCCTAGGGCTCAAATACTTGGATCTACTTTATTACTTATTTTCATCAATGACTCAAATCTCAACATGATATCTATGCTGATAACATAGTTATTTACTCCTGTCTTATGTCAGATGCGTTCGATAAAATCAAATTGGCTGATCTCAAAATGACCTACAATTTGTTGTTAACTGGGTAAGTAATGGTTTGATAATTTTAATGCCTCCAAGACGAAACTGTTCTCTTTTACCCGTCTAAGAAAATCTTTTTGTCTTCTATCAGCATGCCTGATGCTAACCTCCATGACAGTGACTGATTACACATTATCAGGCTAACGTTTTCAACTGACATGAAGTGGAAAGATTATATTGGATTAATTCCTAGGTCTGTTGCAAGGAAAGTTGGTTTACTGTGTCGTGTTAGACAATTTTTCTCTATCTTACATATTTATAAGTCTACCATTCGTGCAAACATTGGATATTGTTGCCACATTTTGTCTGGTGCTTCTACTATGTATTTAGAGATTCTTGGTAAAGTACAAAGAATATTATTAGTCCTAACCTGATCTCTCGGCTTCAGTTACTTTTCTACCGCTGTAACGTAGCTCCCCTGTGCCTTTTTTTTTTTTTAAAATATTTTTGATGAGCTTTCTTTTAGTACGGTGCCTAGACTTTACGAATTTTAATTTTAAGTACAGTACTAGATTAGCAGTAAGCTCTCATCATTTTAGAGTTGAAATTACTAGATGTAACCGTAAGTTATGTGTTCTCTCGAACTTCTCAATAATTTAAATGCGATTTCAGTCGTTATTGTCAGTCTTCTTAATTCCTGTTCCTGAATTGTTTTTTCTTCTTAATAATGTTTTTATTTTTGTCATATTCTTTCACACTCAATAACTCCCTTCCCTTGCGTCTTAGTCGCTTTATTGCCTTGTTTAGATGAAATGATTTTAAAAAAAGATTTATTTTATTCTCGGATCTTTCCAGGAATTGTAATTTTTGTTTATCGAGGGCGAGTTTCGTTTAAGTGTCTACGGTTAAATAATTTCCGGTTCTCGTCTGATCTCCAAAGTTAAATAGGGACGCTGAGATGACAACTGAATATCATCAGGTACTGAAAGCCATATGTGACATTTGTCGGAATAAAACTGTTTAAATATATTTGATTCAAGGAATCTAAAAATTTAAAATTAAATTCTTCGCATAACTTTGGCGCACTACCCGTTTATTGTGAGAACTATGATACCAGATACACAAGACCAGGTGTGTAAAATCGCCACACAATTTAGTTCTCTTTCGTTGTGGAAGAAACTCCTGGTTGAATGCCTCCTTGAACACGACAATCTTAGCCTCTAGAATCGTTACCCGTCCGCTATTTCCTCGTAATCGTCACTTCCTACGTTATCCTCTTGCTTTCAGTAATTCTCTACAATGAGTGACTTTTTAGCCTTGAATTGGGTGAAAATGTGTATAAAATAAAAGTTCTTCCGAGGCGAAGAAATGATAATAGAACTCCTCAAAAATAAAACTTTATATTGTGCCTGCTACAAACCACAGGTGAAAGTAAGGCTTGAACCAGTGACTCAATAACGCCGAGAAGAGGACGAATGTCACAACTTTCATAATGTCACACAGCTAGATATGCTGTATGTTGAGGTGCAAAGAAAAAATAAATAAACGATGACTTTAATCCCGTTATTTATTCTCTTAGTGTCTGTGATTTACGAGAGTAAACGGGGCGGGTTTATGAATCCTTCCTTTTGATTTAAACATTCGTTGAAGTCGTTCTGTTGCAATTCATGTCATAGTTTCCAATGGCAAAATTGAGCACACAAGTTAGTTTAAATCATCGTCAATTCTTAAAATCTGATAACCCTTGACCTTTGATTTCCTTCTTTTCTCTTTCCTGTTTTTAAACCCCCACTACCACGTCCTCTTTTTTTTTTTTTACCGCTCCTTAACTTGATATTAAGATTTGTAACTATCGCATTTTATGCCACTCCTTAGTGTGTTACGTTTGTAAAAAGCCAAACCAATAATGAAAAACTATTTTGTTTGCCCAATCAGATACACAAAACAGGTGCCTGGCTCTTCGGTACACGACTTTAACCAGGGCATGTGTATATCGCTTTTTCTGTTTATCGATCTGTCTATTTGTCCGTCCATCTTGGCTGGGAATTCTTCAAGGTAGAGATTGTTGTAGGTATTTTTATGGGAACCTATAGTTTGTATTCAAATATTAGCATTTCTGGTTCGAAGTCAGATAAATGCAGGATTGAGCAAACTGTGATCAGGAAATAGACGCAATCTCCTACTGGCAAACCTTAATTGGATCAACGTATTTGATAAATATATTGTATATATTTGTCTGTTATATAATTAAAATAAAAAGTTTAAAACTTATCTTCCCGACTTCTTCTGTAACAGCTTCGCAGGGAAAGTTTCAAAATAATATTAAGCTCAAGCACCAGATGGACACTCGTCGCAGGCACTACCTCTTCTGGGGTCATCATCCAGTGTCTGAGGCATCCCCAAAAGGGGAAGTGTCTAAGGAACTTCAGAAAATTTTCCACAGCATTGCCAATAAACACATTCTAAACCTCGACTTTGTGTCACATTCAGTTGCGACGTGGGCCCACTGTAAAAACCACTTCCCGACTGAGGTTCGCAAATGATCTGGAGTTTAGGATGATTCAATTAAATTTATTAACAGATATCATATTGTTTAAGAGACGCTAATTTTTTATGTCAAATTATTTTAAATTTGTTCTTTCTTAATGGGCATTATTGCATAATGTAATTTAATTTGAAATTGTTCGATTACAATTTTAGATAATTTTTTATATCATCAAAATTTCGCCAGTTACCTATAAGAATGTGTATAAAGAAAATCTTAAGTAAATAAATATAGTAAATGCTGCTATTTATAGTTTATTGGATACACGATATAATTGGTTTCTCTAAATACTTATAGGATTATTGCTACATTTATATTATCGGAATATTCCAAATAATTGTTAGTTTGATGTAACTAAAATTACAGTTTTTATTATTGCTCTCCGCTGTTAAGCGTCTGGAGATGGCATGATTTGGCCACGCCACATGGTATAACAGCCTCTGCAAGACCATCATGCAAGGTACTGTTGAAGGCGGGCGCAAACGAAGATAGCAACGCGAGAGCTAGTCAGAGAACACCAAAGATTGTACAGACGTGAGAATACCGGAATTCCTGATAGCTACCGCGAACAGATCATCCTGGGGAAGATTGTCAGTTTCTACTGCTCTTTAGACGGGGGACATATGATAATTATTGGCCAAAAATCATATAATTCTTATTTTTCTTTATTTACTTAGTACACATGTTCCGCCATAGCCATTACCTCAGATAAATGATAGACTATTTCATTTTGATTCTGAGGAAAGATGGAAGAAAAAAATATATATATCAAAGACTGTTTGGTTTTAGGTAGAAAAAGAAAGAAAAGACAGAGGAAGCGATAACGCTCTCACGTGTTTAACGTTTGCTTCAGTGAAATGGAAAACCTTGTCGGTTTTTAAACTTTTCATTTCTATTCTTTTACTTCTTTAAATAATAATTTGCTTTCATATTTATACTTGTTATTTCAATATTTTCTTAAAGTTCTTAAGCTCAAAAATTTAACGATGCGATAGAATTTCTACAGCTATTTTGAGGTCGTGGAATTCACAAAAAAATTATAGTGTCATTAAATTAAGAATTATAATTAGAAAATTAAAATTGGATAACCGAAATTTTAAAGGTAATTTTAGTATTTTTCATTCGTTTTTTAATTTTCTAATTATTTATTTCTTAATAGATTTTTTCTGTTATGGATAGGAATATGGGTAATAAATTTTAAAGGGGTTTATTTATAGTTTATTGAATATTAGATATATATGACGCCTCCAAATCTTTGTTATGGATTTTCATTGTATTATCGTGATATTCAAAAGTATGGTTTATGGTCATTTATAATTTTAAAACATCTAGTTTTATATAATTTTTTAAAAAATATATCTTTATTTGCTTCATTCTTTTATTTCTTTATAAAAATATTTGGTTTTGAAACTAATTATTTTGGATTTTTTCTAAGCACTGCGGTTCCTGCCTGGTGGATCTACATTTTGAAACCGCCTTCGCAATAATTTCGAATATCCAACTGCCAAAATGTAGGCTATGAATATATTCTGGTGAGCTCAGTGATACTATACAGCTGGGGGATTGGCTGCTGTAAGCCACAAGAAAACTTTTAAATTTGACTAATTACAGGGGAATTTGGGGGCCATATGAAATGGATAATGAAGCATATTTTAATGCAAACATTAACTACTTCAACATTGTCTTATGAATCTGTCACTGAAATGGCCTTATTTTAATAACAAGTACTTCAAAATGCTGTCGATTTTGTTGAAAAGTTCACTCACTAAAACGTTGCTTCGAGGCCCCTTTGTGATTAGTGTGCCTGAAGTTTAAGTTTCGTTAGTTTCATAGTAGACCCGCCACAGGTTCCTGATATGAATATAGCAAAGAGGTGACTTTTTATTTCACATTTAATGTTGGTGAAGAGTTATAGGTATGTGTTTATCAATTTTATAAATACCGTGTGTACTCGTGTATAGGGAACTTTTTCCTGAATATTTTTGCATCAATTTTAACAGCTCCTGAAAAATTACCTGTGCATAGTGCAACTGTTTACGGAAAATGCAAGATTTTTAAACTCTTCAAAAAAAAAAAATTACCTGTGTATATTGCAACACCCTATTTTTTGTGTAAAAACTGATCATAAAAACTCGTACTACACTCGAGTATATACGATATGCAAGTTTACTTGTATCGTCCAAGCCAAATGACGGAAATACGATGGATTCTCTGACCTGAAAGTTTCATTAAAATCTAACAATTATTTGATTTTTACAAGAATTTCCATATCAATGTGTTTTTCACCGCAAAAAGACGCTAAAATTTCCTATATTAATTTAAATATTTATTATGTTACGAATAGTATCCAGTAGGTCTCCATGAATATTTAAATGAGATCTAATTGAGCTATGGTCAGAAATGTGTAGAGTGAGTCTGTGTGTCAAACATGTAGTAGTGTGGCCTATATAATTATTTACGAATTTTGATTGATCAGGAATATTCCTTAATGGGCATTTAAATTCGTAAATAATATTTGCCCTATTTAATTTTGTTCTAGGAGGTGAATTATTGTTTTTAACTATAAGTTTAGAGGTTTTAAATTTTTTGTAATAAATAATAAATCCATTTTTTTTGCTATTGTCAACTGTTATTAACACCAGTTGACAATAGCAAAAAAATTAACATTATTTACGAATTTAAATGCCCATTAAGGAATTGTATTCCTGATCAATCAAAATTCGTAAATAATTATATAGGCCATACTACAACATGTTTGACTCACTCTACACATTTCTGACCATAGCTCAATTAGATCTCATTTAAATATTCATGGAGATCTACCGGACATTATTCGTAACATACTTGTTGACAACACAAATATAATAGCATCATCTACATGCAAAAAACGGGTAAAAATAATGGAAGCCTTATTAATAAAAACAAAAAAAAACAACACTTAATAATATTAACTATGAACATGGACACAATATCTTGACCGTGTTTTGAAAAAATGGAAACATTATATAAATACATACATGCAACAAACTATTTCTTATTTAACTGTTAAGATATTTAATCCTTGAAAATGGCTAAATGTATAGGCGAAAGCGTTTGGATAAAAAACATTCGGACAGTATTTATATAATTTATCATCTGAAAAGAAAAAAATATTAGATCGCATGAGAAATTGTTTAAAAAACTAAATAAAAAGTACCTTGTCTGTCGTATTCAATGATATATATATATATATATATATATATATATATATATATATATATATATATATATATATAGTGTGTGTATTTTTTGAACATTTTATTTATTTGTTTACTTTTAATGGTGTTTCTTTCAATTACAAAGCTATAGTTACCTAAAAACGTTTTCCTCTAGTAGTTTAAGTATCTACTTTTAAAAAAAAACATTTTTGCTACCTATGTCAGAAATATTGTTTGCATGTACGAGTTTGCATGTGTATTTGAGTCAAGGTCAATGAATCAGTCACAAGAAACACAGCTGAATTTTAAAAGATTATATTGAATCCATTGTTAGGTATGCTGCTAAGAAAGCTGGTTCAATATATCGTGCAAGACAATTTTTCTCTCCTGCATCAATCTTACATATTTATAAGTATTCCATTCGTCCATACTGTGAATATTGCTGTCACTTTGGGTCCAGTGCTTTTGCTATATATTTAGAGATTGTTGATAAAATTCAAAGAATCTGCTATTGTTATTGGTCCTGACTTGGCATCTCTACTTCAGCCACTTTCTCCACCGCCGTAATGTAGCTCCACTTTGTCCTTTCTATAAATAATATCATAGTAAATGTTCGGTTGAACTCTTCACTATGGTACCTAGACTTTATGAATTTAAACGCAGTGCTAGATTGGCGGCATGATCTCATCAATTAACAGTTGAATTGGCTAGATGTAACCATAATTTCTATGCTGACAATTTATTTTCTTGTACTTCTCATTTGTGGAACTCTCTTTTCACACTTTCCAGCCAACTTTAATCTTCAAAAATTTAAATGCAATGTCAATTGTTATCTCCTGCCTTCTTGATTACTCATCTATTGTTCTCGCTCCTTAATAATGCTTCTCTTTTTTTCAGTTCTTTCACACTCAGTAACCCTTTGCGTCTTAGTGGCTTTACTGCCGTGCATAGAGTGATAAAAAAAAATTTCACAATATAATATTCCAACTATACGATTAAAACAAACAATTCAATTTGACAGTGAAGAAGAGTGTTGAAAAATGAACATTTATTTGTTGTGTATAATAAATGCTTTTTATCATGTGGCTACCGTTTTATTGATGTAACCATATATATATACGTAAACTCTCGTATGCATATCTATCTTTGTGTGATTGTATGTATAGTGTGCGTGTGTGTGTGTAGAAAATATTTCCAGTTTTGCCTTTAGTCACTTTCTCTCTCATTCAACCACCTTTCCAGCTTTTGTAAACTGTATGTACTCTCCATTCAGACTTTCCTCACTTCCCCCCTTCTCCCCCCGCCTCCGTTTACATTCCCATGCCAAGCCATTCCTCCTCCACCGTCTTTGGGCTTCTGCAAATATTGGTTTTGCTTCTTGGGTCTTGGTTCTTTCCACGCGTCATCGCAATTTATCTTGGCTCTGTCAGGATTTTGGATTTTCATCCCAGATGTTTCTCTTGAAAGAGTTCAGAGTTTGGGTGTGGGTTTGACAGCGAATGTCGCTATCGACGCTGGGATCATGTGAAAGGATAACAAGAAGACGACAGACGTAATTATGAAAAAAAAAAAAAAAAAAAAAAAAAAAGAAAAAGAAGAAAAAAACAGACAAAACGAGATACGGAACACGAAAGGAGAAAAAATATATATGATAAAATATAGTTTTGAGTTATGATATATTTATAAGTTAAAAGTGCTCAATATCCGGGATAAAGCGTGTGTAACTATAAGAACTATGGACACTGATTTCAACATCGCGTGTCTGTCCCATG
This sequence comes from Acanthosepion pharaonis, assembly GCA_903632075.3. NCBI lineage: Eukaryota > Metazoa > Mollusca > Cephalopoda > Sepiida > Sepiidae > Acanthosepion > Acanthosepion pharaonis. The sequence goes on from CAHIKZ030000174.1 coordinate 2,201,709, forward strand.
CTTGAATGCAGTTTTCAAGACATGTGAATTAAATTATAGCTCGGCTATTTATCTATGTTAGACGAACATAACTTGATCACTAATCCAACCTATATGGCCAGAATACTGCGTTCAAGGACTAAACAGATTGTCGCCACTCGGTGTTGACGTCAGTGTCCACACTTCTATATACATGCAAAAACTACTAACTGAACTACCCACTTTGACAGTGATCATGTCAAGACCTAGAGTTCGCAGTTGGTTGTAAAAACAGTACAGATATTTATTTGTATGTTAATAGTGAGCTGGTAGAACTTTTAGTCAAGTTATGCGAAATTGTTGAATAATTACAGCCCTGAAATATTCTTCCCCATATAAAAATGAGTGAATAAGAAATATCTACTTTATAATATATCTCTTATTGTCATTATTCACGTTCGTCAAAGTTCAGAGACATCGGTCATGTACAGAACTGGATAATACGAATTACTAGCATAAAAGAAAAACAAAATATATTTTACGTGTTTCTGGTAAATTTCCAGGGAAGAAATACTGTGAGAAGTAGACAAACTGCAAATATTGTTCTGTGAAATTGCTATTTTTTTCAAAATACACAAATATTTCCCCTGTCAAGTCAGTATTAATCAAAGAGATAGTCTTACTACGAATAATTTTAAACGTTACACCAAAACATATTTCCGTATGACAGAAAAGCAGTAGAGAGACTCTTTCCCTGTGATGGTCAAAAGAAAAAAGCTAAAACCTTACCATGGTTTCCAAACATTATGTATGCCATGTTTGATGGCTGTATTTGATTTAGAATCGTTAGTTAATAAACTTTCTCTTTTTTATATGTAGGAATATAAGAGCTGGTGTTGAAAAGTTGACTAAGAGGGAATGTCCTCAAATTCTGTTCAGTCATGCGATTAGATTTTGTGAAGTGTTTCGGATCGAGAACTTGTCAGTTCACCCTTTTATACAATTGTCAGTCATTAAGTTAAATTTTGATCAGAAATTTTAATTGCATAATGTTCGATATAGAATCCATTGCTAGGTCTGCTGCAAAGAAAGTGGGTTCACTGTGTCTTGCTAGACAATTCTACCATTCGTCCATGCTTAGAATATTGCTGCCAAATATGGTTCGGTGCTCTTGCTATTTATTTAGAGATTCTTGATAAAATCTAAAGAAGAATCAGCAATATTATTGGTCCTGACTAGGCGTTTCGGCTTCAGTCACTTTCCCACCGCCGTAAAGTTGCTTCCCTGTACCTGTTCTATAAATGATTTCATACTAATTGTTCGGATAAGCCCTTCACTATGGCACATAGACTTTATGAATTTAAGCGCAGTACTTGATTAGTAACTAGGTCTCATCAATTCACAGTTGAATTGGCTAGATGTAACTGTAACTTCTATGCTAGCAGTTTCTTTTCTATCACTTCCTGCTTATGGAACTCTTTTCCGGCTCAATGTTTTCCAGTCAACTTTGAGCTTCAAAAATTTAAATGCAATCACAATTGTTATCTGTCTTCCTGATTACTCTTCTATTGTTCTCGCTCCTTAGTAATGTTTCTGTTTTTTATTCTTTCACATTCAGTAATCCCTTGTGTCTTAGTGGCTTTACTGCCTTGCTCGGGGTAAATTCGAGTAAAAAATTGTTTCCGCTTCGTAGAATTATCTCATTAAGCAAAAATTCCATCTGCCATAAATATATAATTATGCAATACTATTTTAATAAGAATTCTATGAATTTTAAGGACTATGCATATCCATCAGTTTAGTTTCTGATGAAAAAAAACCCTTACCAGCTTCAGATTAATTTCTTAACGTTGCATAAAACCTAGACGGGTAGTTGAACTAGCATAATATATAAGTACCGCTAAAATTTCAATAAAAAATTCTCAAAACACAATAAAAATAAAATTCTATCGTCAGAAGCTTTAAAAGGAAAGATCAAGTATTTTTGATACAAAAATTACTTTTTTAATTCCTTAGAGAACCTTGTAAATTCTAGTTAAAATTGAATTTGTACGGGAACATTAAATTTGTACGGGAAATTTGAGCGTCCTATTTTGTTTTTGTTTTTAAGTGAAAAACATTGGTTTGAAGATTATTTTAAAAAATCTGAAAATTGTCGTACTTAAGGAAACATACAGGACTTAAAGAAATTCATTGCTTTAATCTGTTATTTTCCCCATTTAATTTTTATGAAATTTCAATCGAAAATGTTTATATTGTGTTAAATTTTGTATTGTAAAATGTTTACATTTATTATCCTAGGATAATTTTAAATAATCTTTTTTCAAACAGGGTCTCCTGTTGCGGAAAATATGCTCTGAACTGTAAAATAAAATACCATAAAATGTTATTTTTAATTTTTAAAGCTTTTAATTGCTTTTATGAAAAATATATTATGTATATTATATCTTAAGAAAAAAACTTCGCTGAATAAGGAATTTTTACAAGAATTATTTTAATTATTTAAAAAATTATTGGAATAGTTTTTAGACTTTTAAATCTTAAAATTCTGTATTAATTTGTAAAATAATATTATTAAATTAAAACTAAATTTACGAATCATAAATGGAAAAGCGGACTAAAATTCAACGACATCCAGTATTAAAAAAATTACTTTTTTGTTTGTGTATAAACTCGTCGGTCTCTATAAATACGGACGTCCATACCTAGAATTATGAGACAATAATAAAAGTACCTACAATAAATGTAAAATCTCAACAAGCATCTTAAGTAAACCTGCCAAGCTAAAGTGCCGAAAATTCAATGAACTATGAAACTGCTTAAATTTTTCAGATTACTGGATAGTTAAAAGAAAAAAAAAGAACTATATAAAAAAGAAGTTCACGTTGTACTCGTCAAGTAATTTATTTCAGTTCTGTCCCCTTTACTTAAATTTCCCAAATACGAGGCTGCCAATAAAAACCTCAATACATCAGGAAAAGCAGCACCTCAGTGTTAAAAATGAATTATCTACTATAGGTTAAGCAAAAATTAAGTAATATTTATTTCAATTCAGATTAATTAAACGTTAAATTAGCTAATATGGAAATTCTTGCAAAAATCAAATATGTCGGATTTAATGACATTTTCAGAACTTATTCACAAATGAATAAAATTAGTCTTGAAATTTTTTATTAGAAAATCTTAGTTAAAATATTTTTTCAGACCTTTACTTAATTTTATGAAAACTTGAGAAATTCAACGAGATCATTTTTAGTGACTATACTAGTTAAAATAGAATTCTTTGTAGAATTTAAATCACCGATTTTGTTTTGCAAAATTAGACACGGTCTTAGCGAAAATCTGTTTTGAAAAAAAAAAAAAAAAAAAAAAACGCCAAAAATCTAAGACGTTATTTAATTAGAGAAGCTTTTAATTGCTTTTATGAATATTATATATTAAAGACAATATTGTCTGAAGAAAACAATTTTTCGACGAAAAATTACTTTTTACAAGATTAGTTTTCATTTTTTTACAATTTGAAATTGAATAATTTATAGTTTTTATATCCTTTAAAATTCATTTTCAATGAGATAATCCGCATTTAAAGGTCACGTGTTTTAAGGGTTGTCACCACTGATGGCGAAAAATAAACCCCTCAAAATTTATTGTCTAATCTACCATACATAACTATGAACACGTTCGACTGAAGATAGGATGTAAATAAATTGATTAACACGTCAAAAAACAAGACCCCGTATTTTAGAAATATTTGTATACAACATTTTATCCTATAAGTAATATTTGTTTCAAATCAGATTAATTTAACTTTAAATTTGCTAATTTTCCTCAGCGTTTCAGAAATATATATTTTATTTTTGCAAGATTTTTAAAACCGAGAATTAACTTTTGTTTACAAATGTGTCAAAAATGGCCGTTTTGAATGATTTTAATGAAAAAAGATCAATTTCGATCAATATAATTTCTGTTTTAAATACACCATAGAATATTTTGCTTACTGGAAATAGTAAATTATAAATCGTTTATCTTTCAATTAAAGCTAAAATGAAAACTTCAACAAGGCTTTTTCATTTTTTAAAATTAATTTTAAAACTTACGTATACCGAATTAGTGGAGGTACCTACAATTATTCATTAGGGAAGTTATGAATATAATCATATTTCATAATATATATAACTTATATATTTCACATATAATACATATAACGTACATATTTCATATATAACATCGCATGGTCAAAAAGTTCTGTGGGCCGCAAATCGAGTCTTCAAATAAGTTATCTGAATGTATATTCTTTGAAATAACTGGAAGTCAAACCCAGGGCTATTTTGCAAGTTCTTTCAGACGGAGATCTGCCAGTTTTCATTTTTGCGGAATTTCTAATAGATATCTTGATTTTAACTAAGTTAAAACTTAGTAACTTTTTTTTAATAGGAGTAGATCAGCTTTCTTATCGTCCGGTCCATACTCCTACCCTTCTCTTGAGCTCATCATTTGTTTCTTGTTTAGCAATGGGTTCCCGGATCCATTCTTTTTCTAAGGCCTTAATAGTAGTGCTGTCATGATTTTTTTTTGTGATCTGTGGATGGTGGCAACGTCTTTTCTGGTGGGCAACTGCAAGGCCACACCATATTGCAGTCTGTGCTTGTTTCCTTCCCGTACTTGTTACATGAGACGATCGACTGCTACTACTACCTTAGGCCTTTTCCTTAGCAAAATAACACACCATGACTATAAGCAACCAAAGATATAAAACTAAACCAGCTCAATAAAAACACCTAAAACCCCTCAACCGTTCTTTAACTTCTGAAGTGTGGAATCGTTCCTCTTCGAAAACTTTCTGGACATCTGAGCTTTCTGCGAAACTAAACTTAACTCTGATTTTTCGATTACTGGTTATCATTCTCTCTTTAGGAAAGACTCTAATGTCCACAAGCATGGCCTGGGAGTTTATGTCCGCGAACATCTACTGACTAGGGAACTCTCTCTTGAATCTCCAGACCATTCTTACATGTGTCTGCATCTCTCTCTATTAAACTCAGTTATCTCTTCTTTCTCTACCCTTCCACATCCTCTCATGACTGTTGTGTGCTAGATAATATTTCTGATAATATAGACAAGACCATCTCCCTACACCCGTTTGCAAATATATTTGTGTTCAGTGAATTTAATGCCCACCATGCCAGGTGGCTTAAACACTCTGTCATTGACCTCACTGGCATCCAAAGCCTGAACTTCTCAATCACTCAATTTCTCATGCAAGTGGCGAACATCCCCACGAATTTCCCCAGAAACCCCCATGGACACGCTTCTCTTGTAGACCACTTTTTACATCTATCCCTGATACATGTCGCTCTATGGAGCTCTGCTTTCTTGGTAACTATGATCATGAGGTAGTGTCTGTAAACAGCTCTTTCCGCTCCCCTACCAGCCAAGAACCTCATATCAACAAAATATCTTTCTGCTATCAACGAACGGATTGGAACTCGTTCCATAATTTCCTTCGTGAAGTCCCTTGGTATGAAGTTTTAATCATCCAGTTTATAAATGCGCGTCTGAGGCCTCCTTCTGTGTGAAAGCCGGCATCGATACTTTCATTCCAGCAAGGAAATACCGCGTCAAATAACGTTCATCTCCTTGGTTCTCACCTGCATGCTCAGTCTCTGTAGCCCACAGGAATAACTTCCTCCGACTGTACCAGAGTGACAAATCTGATTGCAACAGACGTCTCTTTGCCTCTGCTCGTAATGAGTGCAAGCGTGTCCTCAATGAAGTGAAGTCACCGTTTGCTGATAAAATAAAACAACGTATAACATCTCGCAAGTTCGGTTCTAGAGACTATTGGCGGCTTTGTAAAATTGTGATGAACAACTGTAAATCCTCAATCCCTCCCCGATTCAATCACTTCGAAGTCCTCATATCTACAGCAGATAAGGTTGAATGTTTTGCTCGGACATTCTCTTCCAAATCAACACTCGACTCACACCTGATCCTCCCCACTAGAACAGAGAATCTAGTGAGTCTCAGACATCATTTCTAAATTAGACTTCCATAAAGCAAGCGGAGGTGATGGGATTCCAGCTGTGTCATCCTAAAGAAATGTGCTCCCGAACTGGCTCAAGTTCTCTCTAAACTTTACTACTATTGCCTCGCTCCTTCCTGCTTTCCATCTTGTAGGAAGTCCTCCTCTGTAGTTTCTATTTTTAAGAACTCTGGAGAGCCTTCTGACCACTCTAACTATCGCCCTTTTAGTCTCCCACCTCTTTTTGGCAAAGTATTCAAAGGTTTAATCAATGGTGAATCGGTTAAGTATCTTACCTCTCACAACCTACTCTCTGACAAACAATACGGCCAGGTCTACGCTGATGTGCTAACGGCTATGTATATCAAGCTCTTGATAATAACGGCGAAGCTTGAGCGATTGTTCTAGATATCAAATCGCTTGACAGGGTTTGGCACGCTGGTCTTCTACGTAAACTCCAGAGTCACGGATTGATTGATTTAATCCAATCATTCCTATCAAATCGTGAAATGAAGGTCGTTTTGAACGGGCTCACTTCCAGATCCTTTCACGCAAACGCGGATGTCCCCCAAGGCTCTATCCTGGGTCATACGCTCTTTCTGATCTTTCTTCATCAATGGTCTTCCTGATTTCAACAGTTCCCAAGTAGGGATTTATGCAAATGACACCTGTCTCTATAGGAAATCCATCAGAGCTGACAAAGTTAACATGGCTGCTGCTCTTGAAAAGGACCTTCAATCAGTGGTTAACTGGGGCAGAAAATGGCTTGTAAATTTTAATGCCGCCAAAACGTAACAGCTCTATATTGAACCACCATATAGAAACTTTCCAGTCTGCCATCAGCATGGATGACCGTAAACTGCAGGAGAGCAACGCACTGTGCATTCTTGGCCTGACTTTTTCAACTGACTTGAAGCTGGACGACTGTATCAAATCAATAGCTGCATCTGCTGCAAGGAAAGTTGGGTCACTGTGTCGCGCCAGAAAATGTTTTCTCGTCAGAGTCCATCTTGTACATTTACAAATTTACCATTCGTCCGTGCATTGAATAGTGTTGCCATATCTGGACTGGTGATCTTACTATTCATCTTGAGATTCTTGACAAAATCCAAAGAATGATTTACGATGTAAACGATCCTGACTTGGCATCTTGACTTCAGTCTCTTTCTCACCGACGTGACGTGACGTGGCTTCCTTGTGTCTTTTCTACAGATATTTTCATGGCAACTTCTCTGACAACCTTTTTTTCCTGGTGCACTGACTACACGAATTTAAGTGTGCTACGAGATTGGCAAATGTAACCGCCACTTCTACTCCAACAGTTTTTTTCTCGCACTTCCCACCTGTGGAACTCCCTTCTGTTTAATTTCTCCCCAGATAACTACAAGCATCAAAAATTTAAATGCAACGTCAATCTCCATCTTCTATCTACTTGAATCTCGTTCATATTTTATTCTTCTCTCAATCGTAACGTAATAATCTACCACAAGTGACCCTCGAGCCTATATATATATATATATATATATATATATATATATATATATATATAATATATTTCATATATATATATATATATATATACATATATTTACATATAATATATATATAATTATATATTTCATATATAATATATATATACATATATATTTCATATATAATATATATATAATTATATATTTCATATATAATATACATAATTTATTTTTTATAATATATATTATATATTTCATATATAATATATATATATATATTCTCATTGATAATATATATATGTTTCATATATATGTACTTATATATTTCATATATATACAATTTATATTTCATATATATTTATATATATAGACATTTATATATATATATATATATATATATATATATATATATATATATAATGAGAAGCTACGTATACTTTTCTTAATATGTATATATAGAAAAAAACAACTAAAAAGTTGAAAATTAAAAAAAAATAATGTTTTTTATGAAAGTATTTATTTATATTTGATATTTAGATCGACCTCGATCTTTCTTCAGTTATTTCTGAAGAAAGATCGAGGTCGATCTGAAATATCAAATAAAATAAATACTTTCATAAAAAAAACATTATAATTTTTTTAATTTGCAACTTTTTAGTTGTTTTTATATATATATATATATATATATATATATATATATATATTTGCCTGAAAATAATAATATATTTCTAAAAAAAGACACAGACACACACATATATATATATATATATATATATATATATATATATATATATATATATATATATATATATATATATGCAACAGAATTCTCAAAAGCATCTAACAGAAAATATCAAAATCAAAAAATAGATCAACCGATGCATAAATCATGACTGTTTGCCTGATTATTGAGGGCGTCGGAGCTAAGAATCTACAATCCTCCTTACTTATTGTAGATTTTTTATAGCCTTCGATTCTGTATATAGGGAAAAATGGAGAAATCCTTCTGGCATATTACACCCTACTTCTGAAATGTTAACTTCCATAATTATGCTATACAAAATTTCAAATCTTTTGTTAGATACACAGACGAAAGGATCTAACTTCTTCAACATCAAAGCAAGAGTCCTTCAGAATTATACTCTGCACGTTTTCTCTTTGTTGTCATCCTTGAACATCATCATCAGCTAGGTTTTACTTAATCACCAAGACTCTCAATTCGATATCCTGAAAAATGTTGACATATATTGACTATGCAAATGACCTAGATATTACAGCGGACACCATTACTAATGTTACAGTTCTCTTACATCATCTAGAAGTGCTACTAAAGATGTTGGACTCTATATGAATGCCTCTAAAACTGAATTCATAGGCTTAATCCAGCAAGGCTCAATACAAACTATTTCTGGCGAATCAATACAATCTGTCAAATCTTTTACATACCGAGGAAAAATGTGAAAATTCGCATAGTTAAAGCGTGGACCGCCTTGAATAAAATGTATGTAATCCGGAAATCTGATCTACCAGATAACCTCAGGCTTACAATCTTTCGCGCCACTGTACAGGCGGTGTTAATGTATAGCGCCACTGCTTGGACATTAACTAAAACCCTTGAGTCTGAGCTAGATGGAACATACACTTGAATGATGAAAGCTATACTTAACATTTCTTGAAGACAGCATCCAACTAAATCAAATCTCTATGGAGCCATCTCTGTTATTTCTACAATCTTATGCAAATGCAGAATGTACTTTTAATGGAAACTGCTGGCGATAAAAACAAAAACTCGCGTGTGATCTGGACAGCTAGCCATGGAGCAAGTCGAATTGGTCGCCCAGCAATCACCTACATTGACAAGCTATGTTATGACACAGAATGCCTTCATAATGATCTTCCGATCTTGATTCAGGACCGTGACAGACTCATGAACATCCGAGCTAACTCGACAGAATAATAAAAAATATATGCTACATATTGCTTACCAGGTGTCTTTTGCTTTGTGTATTACACCTTTTAGATGTCAACCATCAATTTAATTTTTTTTATTGGAGATATATATATAAAATAGACTCTGTTCAAATTAAAACACTGATCGCCTGACAATCGCGTTTGCGTGAAGCTCTGTGTAGCAGTTTAATTCAAGTCTCGTTGTATGGTGTCCGTGGTTAACGCTTTACTCTGTGTTATTTGATTTCTCTTTGTCTGTGTCACCGTTTCCTTTTTTCTTTTTTTCTTCTGTTGGTTACTTTGTTTATCAGTTTTTCTTTTGGCAGGTTTTGTGTTGGTACAGTCGCCTGCGCAGGTTTTACCAACACTTTGGTTTATATATATATATATATATATATATATATATATATATATATATATATATATATACACACACACACACACACACACACATATATATATATATATATATATATATACACACATTTTATTCGCATTAATGAATAACTGCCAAGTTATGCATGTATTTCTTGGAAATTTCCATATTGCCATGTCCCGATTATTTACAGAAAAAACAATGGGTGAATGAACATTTTATCACACTACTGCCAAATTAGTAGTTGTTGCGGTAGACAAATTCAAAGACAAGTTGATAAGGCGAAAGCAACCGCTGCAACAAACGGTTGATCAACAAAAAACCAATCATGACATGGCAATATGGAAATTTCTGAGAAATATATGCATAACTTGGCAGTTATTCATTCATGCGAATGAAGTGTATAGGTTTCTTTGATTTTCAAGCCAATAAGAACATATGCTTTTCTCAGGCGAAACGCTTCTTTGCTAAAGTTTTTACACTTTGTCTCATCATGTGTGTGTATATATATATATAAATTTTTATATATACAAACGAACTTGATTAAAAAGAATTGACAAGGTCTATCTGTTTAATTTGTTATTGTATTTTTCCAATTTTCGAGTAAGCTGTTGAGTATTGTGGTGGATGTTGTGGATAAACACTCCGATTTGAGCACAATACTCAGCACCTTATTCGAAATTTTCAAAGATGCAATAAAATATTGAACACATAACTTGTCAGTTCTTTTTAATCAAACTTGTTCGCAGCAATACTTGCTGCCTAAATATACCCTACTATATATATATATATATATATATATATATATATATATAATTCCACCCCAATCAAGGGGATAAGGCCTCTAAGGTGCAAGGGGCTACTCGGAGCCAAATTGAATGAAAAAGATTTTAGAAGGAACAGGAATCCTAACCCTAAACAGAAAACAAGGGATAAACCTTTACTCCAGTTCAAAATACTGGAAAGGAGTATAAACCGAACGATAGTAAATTTTAGGCAGGGATATATAGAAGTATATAGATTTGAATATATATATATATATATATATATATATATATATATATCTCTTTTTTGACTGGTCCTTTTCTACAGCGTTTTTTTTTATCTATCTGACACCAATTAACCAAACTTTTACTTATTCTGTTATCCTTTGTTCTTGAGTGACATGCTATAAACTTTCTTCGTACTTACAAATGTGTGTATGTGCCTGCACCCGTCGCCTTAGCGAACCATTGGTGCTGCACTACAATAGTCTTGTACCAACCTTTGTAAATATCTTCTTTTTAGACAGTCTTAATCACATGGACAGTGATGGGTCAACATCTTTGTAGCTAGATCGATACCTAAACACAGATTAGATAAACAAATATGTACATGAAGCATTCGGTCGATATGTGTACAGATGGTCTACAAAGTACAAAGATGAAGGTCAAAGAGACTTTTCTTCATATAAGCTTCGTTTTTTGTTTTCTTTTTCAAAAGTGAAAGAATGGTGAATGTTCATGTTTTTCTCATTATTATCTTGCAGGAAGCCATTATTTGGAAATACCAATTTCTTGTTGATCATGGATCTCCACAATTTTCTGTCCCTTGTAGCTCTTAATAAATTTTGTCTTTTTGTTATCTCTCCTAAACCTTGCTAAGACATCCATTTATTCAAGCTTTTTACGTAAGTTATGCCTTGTTTTCCTGTTTTCCTTCAGTGTATTCTATGAGTATCAAATTTTCCAAGCCGTCTTTCCTTATTAAAATATATTTGATAATTCTTCTCTTTCATTGGTAGATTAATGATTTTCTCGGAAAACTAACATCAGACATGAGTGTGCTGATTTGAATATGTTATCCAATTAAAATAATAGTGAAATATTTAAATACGTATAGAAAATAAATATTGGGCAACAAATTGAGAATGTCCAATGTGTTCCTTACCATTGTAATGTTAAAGCCGTTTGTTTCTTTTTATCTCGCATTATTTGGGCCACTGTCTTCTTCGGCATTTGCGATGTGCTGCTATTGTTACAGTTGTTGCTGTGATTAGACCCGCTGATTGATGTGCCCAGTTTTTTCTCATCGTCACTCGAACCGGAATCCTCAGAGTCTTCGGTATCAATATCTACAAGAAAAAAAAATGCAATTATTACTTTATATTTAAACCAAGAAAATTGATCGATGAAACAGGTACGGAAAAAGAAGATTTCTTGAAGTAAATACAACAACGCTAAGAGTTGTTCGCATCTTAACATGAGCCAAATAAGGTCATCAAACTAATTACACATAATTACACCTGATTTTACGCCAAGGTAAAAATCTTAATTTAAATTGAAAATATGCCGAGTAAATCTGAAAAGAAAAACGCGGAACTATTCCTCACTGTGTCACTTCAGGACTTTGGCGATCACTGCTAGCCACAATTTCGTATCCTTTGTAATTCTTAATGAATTTTGTTTTTTTGAACACTGTTTATCCATCCATTTACTCAAGCTCGCTAGGCAGGTTATGTGTTGTTTTTCTCTGTCTCTCTGACTTGAATCCGTCCTGTGAGTATCAAATTTTCAACGCCCTCTTCCCTCATTAACTGCCGTAGAAATTTCAACTGTCTCTTTCTGATGGTAGTGTCCTTTTTGCTTTCATTTCTCTAAAACTTCGTCATTGCTCACATGTTCCATCCATGGTATTCTTAACACCCTTCTGTAGAAACACATTTCTGATGCTTCAAGTTGTTCTTCGTCTGTGAAGAAATTGTCTATCATTTACTGTCATATTCCTAAGACAGATATTACGTAACAGTTCAGTAGTCTTCTCTTTGTTTCTAACGGAACTTTCCTATTTCTTAATATTGTGCTTAGCTTTTTGGAATGCATCTTTCACTTTCCCAATGCAAATTCGAATTTAAGTTTCGTACTTTCCGTCTCCTGTCAAAACACTTGCCAGATATTTAAATTGCTGTGCTTGTTTTGATTTTGGTATCTCCAATTTGTAATTTGCATTTTGGGCTCATCCTTTTGCAACCATATTACGTAATTTTAATTGCTATAGATATTTGGCGCATCTGATCAACTTCTTTTTTGAAAACATCTTTAAGATTCTTCATCATATGAAGACTATTTACTGCTTTTCTCTGAGTCGATATCTGAAACTGTGGATATAATGTATGCTATATTTGTCCTATACATAGATACCACTGATAAATTCCTGTTTATAAATTAAGCATTATAAAATAAACAAAAAAAAAAACAATAAAATAATTATAATTTACTTTCATAAAAATTATGTGAAAAACAGAAGATTCATTCTTTTTTTATTATTTTATTGATTTTTTTAAAATCCTTTCCACCACGTTCGAAATTTTGGTTAAAAATCTTGATGTTTTTTTACTTCAGCGGTTAGGCCAAAGATTAGCATGAGGAAATTTAATGCCTTTTTCCGCTAAAAAACTCATTGATTTGGAAATTCTTGCAAAAATAAAATAGTTGTCGGATTTTAATCAAACTTTCAGAACATTAACAAATGAATGAAATTATTTTAGAATTTTTATTTTTTTTTAGAAAATCTTGGTAGAAATATTTTTTTCACTTCTTTTATCTCCCCTTACTTAATGAAATTATAAGAAATTAAATTTTGGCCCGCTTCATATTTATATTAGTTAAAAGTAGGACTCCTTGGAGAATGTAAATCTTCATATTTTTTTTTTCAAACAGTTACTAATTTCCCGAAAATCTGCTCTGAATCGTAAAATAAGTAATGCAATCAAACTAAGACATTTAATTAGAAAAGCTTTTAACTGTTTTTATGAATAAAATATATTATGGATACTATTGTCTTAAGAAAACATTTTTTTTGATGAATAATGAAATTTTACAAGAATTGTTTTCTATTTTAATAATTTATAAAGTTTTAAATCTTTTTAGATTTCTGATCGGGTTTTTAAATTTCTGCACGTTTAGGCGATATTGTTATTAAGTAAATACTTTACTCTTCAAAATCTGATAAAATATCTAAACTGGCCGAAAACTTTTCAGCATAACCTCGTACATCCATGTAATGTGGAAAAAATATTAATCCTATCCAGGATGTCTAAAAAGTCAATAAAGAGTTTTAAGAGTTATTTTCTGTTTTGCTTGGCTCTTATCCTGAATCCATTATAAAAATTCAGGATGTGAAATTAATAAATACCAAACACTTCGAACATTTCAGTGTATAAACTAGTTATATGAAATTTAGTATAGGAGATAAAGAAAATGAACATAAAATAAGCTGCAGGAGATATAGTTTCGCCCAACACCACAATTTGCTACAAAACGAAAATATTAACCTGAAAACTCGAGTCATGTTCTTAAATAGTCTCGTCAGATCGAGACTTTCATATAAATGCGTGGCGTCAAACACGTTCAGAAATATCCAAACTGTCTACTGTATGCAACCGCTTTTCTCAGATCAATGGTTAAAATGGCTGTGAGAGAATGAAGTCTGTGGGTCTTGGTGAAGATCATCTTTGAACCTTGTGAACTGGCGCTACAGAATCATAAAGAAATAACTACCAAATAAGAGAAAACACATCACTTGGGCAATTTCCATCAACAACAATAACTAAAATAGAAGGCACAAAGAGAAATGACATAATTAAGATACTGACTTCAAAGAGATTAAGGAAGGAAAACCTCAGCAATACTGGAAAGAGCGATAAAAATTACTGGACTTGAGAAACTTGAAAAAAAATCTGTTTTAAGAGAAATAATTTATAAATCGCAACTGACAATAGTCTGTTCGGTCAATGAATGCTAAATGTTTCCTTACAAGTAAACTGCTAATATTACCATTACAATTATCAACCTCTTACTTTTTGTTTCTTAAGGAATGTTTTTAATTAAAATTTAAGTTGATTTTCCTTTTGTAAATTTCTTCCAGAAACAATAGATTAAAGTGATATTTAACCCAATATGATACATTTTGACTATTTTCTTTTTTACATCTATCTCGGGATTTTTCTTCTCGTAAGGCAAGAAGAAAGTTAAGTGGATATTAAATTATATATATATATATATATATATATATATATATATATATATATATATATATATATATATATAAAGTTTCATTAAAGACGACTGACAAGGTACTGCGATTAAGTTTTTCATTTAATTTTCTTGTGTTCACGTAAGTGTTTTTATTTTCTGAACATAAAGTATGTAAGAAATGTACGAATGTTGTGTATGTTCGTTGATTTTTATTTTTTAGCCATTATCAAGGATGATTTTTATTTTTATCTTTAACTGAATGTAGATATATACATAAAGAAATCCATACATTCAGTTAAAAATAAAAATGAAAAACATCCTTAATAATGGCTAAAAGAATAGCTGAAAGCGTTTGGATAAACAAAATATTCGCAAGTTTTTTTTTACACAATTTATATCTAGAAAAAAAATATATATCCGAACACAAGAAAAGTTAAATGAAAAACTTAATCGCAGTACTTTGTCAGTCGTCTTTAATTAAACTTGTATAAGAGACGGATTGCTTCATGCTGCTCGTAAAAAGACATCGGTTTATAGTTTTTTCTTACACTTTATTTTTCTGTTTTTTTTTTTAATTTAATTTTGCAGTCTAACCGTAGGCCACGGAAATCCAAATTCTATATTGTTTTCATAGTTCACTACCAAATAAAATGTACAATATAATTAAAATCAGCAATTAAGAATTTAAACAAACTGAAACTGTTTTTTAAGACATTGGACATAATTAATATTGCACACTAGTATTTGTTAATATTTTGTAACAAATTGCGTCTATAACAATAAAAACGTGTGTAAATTATGTCAGTGTTGCGGATCTCAAATAGGTGGAGTTTATTGTATGCAGCACTTTAGCAAGTTTCGACATTTCTGACACACACACACACACACACTTATGTACTAGGCAAAAGAAATGTTACAAAGTGGAAAAAGTTTTGCCACGAAGACTTTTTCCACTTTGTCATATTTCTTTCCTCTAAAATTGCTCTTGATATATAAAGATATATATATATATATCGTTATCTATATATATATATATATATATATATATATATATATATATATATATATATATATATATAAACATTTAGCTTGTATGTTATCTCTTGTGTTGCGTCATCATAACGCAAAAAATAGTATTACGCGGTTAGCAACTGAATTTTTCTGCAATCATGTTTTTTGCAACTATCGGTTATAATTTATTTCATGAATATATACAAATATTCATCTTTTCAGACCGAAGTATTTTTTTAAATGGAATCTTTTTGTCCAGAAAAAAAGGAAAAGGGAGAGGAAAAAGAAAAAAAGGAAAAAGAAAAAATTATATTAAAAGAGGAAGAAAGAAAAATAAAAAATTCAATATAAGGTAAAAAAAAAATGGTGGGGAAGAAGAGAGAGAGGAAGGAGATAGGGGGAGCCGTCAATCTCTGACTCCCAACAACTTTCGGGACAGATGCAATCTATGCATACTGGAAAAATCATAATGATTAAGTATAAAACTGCTGATGAATTATTGAATCAAAGGAACGAACTTATCTTGAAGTGTAGGCGCAGGAACATATTTAAATTTCCTTAAAAACTTTGATTTTGGAGAATTTATACTTGAAGTGTTGATTCTGTTTTATATGGGTACTAACATGTATACGTACATGCATTCACATTTTTGTATATGATCATTTATGTGATTTTCTTCTCTACATCCGTTATAATCTTAAACTATTAATTATTTTTATATTAATTTTTGATAATATTATCTTCATCATTTTATTATTATTATTTTTTATCCTTCTCTCTCTCTCTCTCTCTCTATATATATATATATATATATATATATATATATATAAGTTCTTCAAATTTGTTCTTTATTGATCCCTTATTTTATTTAATTATTTGATTAATATTTTAACATATTTTTATGTTTTATTTTTCATTTTAATTTATTTAACGTACCTTATTCTATTGATGTCAATTATTATTATTATTATTATTATTATTATTAAAACGAAATTGGAATGATTATAATGCGATGATGATTCCTTTTCTGACGAAAATGACATGAATATTAGACATATTACTGTATCTATTTTAAGTCTGATCCGACCTCTCTTACCCTGTATATTAATTTGTTCAGCTCTTAAAAAAAAAAATCATTTCTCGGTTACCCTATCGACTCATGTTTAATTCTTCCTTCTATCCATCTCTCATTCTCTCCCCCTTCTCTGCCCCTTCTCTCTCTTTCTCCCTCCCACCAATTTTTTAAAACCTTATATTGAATTTTTTCTTTTTCTTTCTCTCTCTTTTAATATAATTTTTTTTCCTTTTTTTCTTTTTTCCTCTCCCCTTTCCTTTTGTCTGGATGAATTTGAGTCTAAAGAGATAAATATTTGTAATTATTCATGAAATATATAATCACCGTTCGTATTTTTAAAGCTCGTCTGTACTTATTATTATTATTATTATTATTGTTGTTGTTGTTCTTGGAATTATCCTACCAGTTATCATTGATATTATATATACATATATAATTTTCCACTTTGTCATTCAATTACCTAATAATGTTCTGATAAATAGAAAATTTATATATCATTTTCTCATATATATATATATATATATATATATATATATATATATATATATATATATATATATATATATATATATATATAATGAATGAGAAATATATTAGACAATATGT
The DNA here is from genome assembly GCA_903632075.3 of Acanthosepion pharaonis. Lineage (NCBI taxonomy): Eukaryota > Metazoa > Mollusca > Cephalopoda > Sepiida > Sepiidae > Acanthosepion > Acanthosepion pharaonis. The sequence goes on from CAHIKZ030000174.1 coordinate 2,219,194, forward strand.
AAAAGTTCAGTCAGACATGTGATATAAAAAAACTGAATTGAAATCTAATGTCCGTGACGATATGGGAGTCGAAATAAAAATCAAGCGATCACCCACTTAACATAAATCTTGTTTTGTCTCGGTGATGAAGATTTGGTTCTTGGGAAACAAGCTTTTTGGGTGATACTTGTTCAAATCTCTCTCTCTCTCTCTCACACACACACACACACACACACACACACACACACACACACACACACACACAACACACATATATTAACGACGACCATGGTACAGTTTTATTAAAAAGTGCTCTATACACAATCGAAAAAAATTAAACATGCAGATCTTCAAATATTAAATATTTAAAAAAAATAGGAATCGCTTACATACCCGCTACCATGGTTTCTTGGATTATTTTATGTGCTTTCTTGGCTTATTTTATGTGCGCACAACAGGAAGTGTCACAGAATGGGAAGGGTGAAGGAAGAATGGGAAAGTAGGGTGGAATGGGGAATGAGAGAAAAAAATTACGTACTCTGAACTGGGTTTGTATAAACCCAAAATATACTTTCTAGTATGTCTACACCCCAACATGACATCAGACCTTTCATTTAACAGCTTTTCTTGGTCTGGATACTTTACTATAGGTATTTTTTCTTCCTGGCACAGCCCAACGACATCACTGTTATTATTGTAAGACTTGGCTCTCCTCAGCACGCACCCCCCACACACAAACAATTTATAATTGGCTATTTGGGCAGCAATTCCTCTTTTATATAGATTTCATTGAAGACGCTTTCATTTGAACAGTTTTTACGCATTTAATGTCCAGAAAAGCAATCACTTGTATGAATGCAAAAAAATTAATAAAAAGCTTAATCGCAGTGCTTTGTCAGTATTTCTCAATGAATCTCTCTCTCTCTCTCTCTCTCTCACACACACACACGCACATGTGTAATAAATAAACATATTATCACTCACCATGCAGAACCATCCATACTTTTTGAAGAACCGAATACAGAAACCTGGTGTACTAAGTACCACAATGCCCCCAAACGACTGCTACACACCCATGGAGGGAGAAAAGAATTTATACCTCGATTCGGCTGGGATTCGAAATTGGCTCTCCGATTCCAAGCCTCTATCCATTACTCCACCGTGTGCACACACACACACACACACACACACACACATATATATATATATATATATACCGGAGAAGAAGTCTCTTATATCCGGGTTTCTCTTATATCCGGGTTTGGTCTATTTTATATACATTAACACAGGCTCTAATTTGGGATCAGAGAAAATCTCTTATATCCGGGTTTCTCTTATATCCGGGTCTCTTATATCCGGGTTACACTGTATATATATATATATATATATATATATATATATATATATATATATATATGTGTGTGTGTGGTTCTCCATGATAAGTATCGATCTCTGTCTTTTTTTTTATCCGTTTGGCAGGTGAAGTCGAGAGAAATCTTCAAATCGACTATTTGCACTATTTTTTGCCCTTCACCTACATTTTGACTCCGTTCTCTGCGCGGACAAATAATGGCTTGTTTTACCCTTGCCCACTATTTGCACTTCTCTCTTCCCAGTGGGTAGCCCATAAAGTCACTTGAAAAAAAAAAAAACTGGGTGGCATGTACACCACTGACACGGACAGGTAAGTAGTTCTATAGATAGGCGAGCTTGGAGGTGTAGGAAAGTAAGAATGTTTAGATTTTTTTGAATGTTATACGACCATTATCTTGTGAATTCCTGCTCCACATGTGTCCGTTTAGACTCAGCGGTAAACGACGCTTTATTTTGAAATTAGGTTAGGCGAGACTCTGGCATATGGAGGACTCTGCAAACGTCTGGTTTGGGTGTGGGAACAGTGACACTTATTGAGGACTATTGTTTACTCCTATTAGCTTCGTCCAACACAATGTTAGAGAAGTAGAGCAGCCGGTGGAGATCGAACCCACTTGAGTAGTAATATTTTGTTCGGCTAGAACGCTAATTTATTACATTATTATTGGTCTACTAAGCGATGTGAGCAAGGAAGAAGTTTTAAAGAAAATGGAGACACAAAGGACACTTATATTTAGAATCAGAAAAAGAACATGTAAATTTCTAGGGTACACAACGAGAAAAGAAGGCTTAGAGATTTTGACACTCACAGGACATATTGAAGTCAAGTGAGTCATAGGATTTGTGTAATTTGTTGGGTAGAACAAGGATTAGGAGAAACAGCAAAAAAAGAAAAAAAGCAAAAAAAAACAAAACTTACTAAGAGCTACAAAGGACAGGAAATTGTAGAGAACCATGACCAACCACCTCCTGAAGGGACATGGCCCACAAAAGAAGAAAAAAGTAACGAGTTTGAAAATAAAAGGAAGTAGTAACCGCAGGAAGCCTGCTAATTGTTTTTGTCGTTATTTGCTTACTTGAAAGATGATTACAAATATGACTGTATTTTGGGAACGTTGATATCACTATAAAACCACAATACTGGGGAACTCATGGTGGATCGAACTCGAATAACTGAAGCGATCTGTCCACGATGTTACTAAGCGTTACATTGTAGAGAGAATGGTATATGGAGGACTTTTTAAACGGAGATCTGAGTGGTAATTGTAGCACTCCCCAAGAACGATTATATATTAACACACGATGTTTTTGTCAGCAATTCTTTAATTAGCAACTGTGTTCAAATTTGACTAAAGCTTGAAAAATACCACCACTGACGTCAGTGTGCCTTAAAAACAATAAAATAAAAATTTACATTTCGTTGATGGTGCCTCAGCCACTTTCACTACAGAAGACCATACGCGTAATAATCTACTTTAGAAATGAGGAAAGGTTGTTTTTTGCAGAAAAGATTTCTAAACAATTTAAAAATGAAGTTTCGGTATAATATCACAGATGATAGCGTTTAGCACACGCTACTCTATGTGATTTGCTTCTTATTTATTCATTCGAAAATACAAAAAATAATTTCAAAAATAAAAATATATTATTAACGTCCTGTTTCTAGAACAAAAGATGCTTTTCGGGCATGATCTTACTTAGTGAAAATTACCAATAGATTAAGATGATGAAAAAGTTACCTTCAAGGAAAAGTTACAAAATTCAAGAAACATTTTATTTAATCATTGTTTATGTATGTCGCGATGTATAAAAAAGCATGTGAGTGAACAAGTGAGGACGAAAGAAATATTTTTAACGACATTGAAATGTTTTTCTTTTCGTAATTATTAGACCCAAGTCTAAAAACTATAGCGACCATTTACCCGAACCGAATTCAAATACTTGCGCAAAAATCAGTAACTCAAGTTATTGGCTCAAATCCTAAGTTGCTTATAAAAAAACAAAAACAAAAGCGTGTACAAGGCCAGGTGCACCTCGTCGTTAGGAGGCTTGTCTCACAGATTATTATTAGTGATTTCGATCTTCTTTAGGTGTCTCATAATTTTGACCCTGTCTTCCTAAGTAACAAGTCCAAGGCTAGATAAGTGGTTCCCCCAGGGAGGATCGAACTCACTATAGTATTATATCAAACATTGCCTCACAAAGATCGCTTATTTACTATTTATTTTGTATTCTTATTTAGACCAGATTACTGCATCTTCTATACGTCGTGTTCATTCATGATGTGGGCAAAGATGGCTATCCACGGTTTCCTGTCCTTTGTAGTTCTAAGCAACATTTGTCCCTGTTTTTCTATCCAATTACATAAACTCATTAGGTATTTCCCTCTACCCATCTCGCTTTCAATATATCCTGTAGGTGCGAAATTCTCCAAGCCCTCTGTGCTCATTATGTATTCCTGTTATTTGAACTGTCTCTTTGTGATTCTAACTGTAAGTGTCATTTCATTTCAATTTTCCTTATTACTTATTTGTTGTTCACACGTTGTGTCTATGGTATTCTTACCATCATTCTGCAAAAGCACATCTCTGCCGCTTGAAGTCACTTCTCCATCTATGAAGGTATTCTCCAGTATTCACTGCCATATATGAGGATTGATATTACACGGCAGTTCAGCATCCTTTGTTTCTAACGAAATTTTCATATCACTTAATATTTTATTTATCTTCTAGAAGGCATCTTTCGCTATTCCAACTCGCCTTCGGATCTTTGCATCAATTTGCATGCAACAATCACTGTTTGTTGGATAAAATGGGATACCAATAATAGGTGCATTTTAGTGGTATTTTGGTGAGAATCGTACTTATGGTTTGACATTCTAAAATGAAGAATTTTCATTATTCCACAATTGATATTTTTGGTGTTTTCACTTTTTTGTTAACCTTTTTATTCTTATATTTTTTGCCAATATATTCTGCAGCCTTTCAAGTTACACTGCACGAACCTGTGGCAAAAAAATGACGTTACAGAAGCTGCTACGACAAGATATGTTTTCCTTTAATTCTATATCGTTATTTCCGTTTCTGCTTTCATTGCAATAGTTTTTAGCTTTGAAAAAGTTTTTATTCATATGAATTCATTAGTCAGTAATCAAATAACTTTTATAGTTTCCTATAACCTGACATCAACGTTCTTCTGAACTGTGTAATTCATTATAAAAGAAAGATTCCATTTTTTAATTCGATGAATTCTCGAGATCTTCAACTTGTTGGGGCCGCTAATAAGACTAGGAGTCTATTTTTCATCTGATTCCATAATTATTTTTCGTGTTGCATTTGCAACTCGATGACAAACATTTTCAGGCAACAAAATCTCCAATTGAATGCTTTGCTCATAAAGTTATCTTTGGTACCAATAGAAAAGTATTTTCTTTTTTGCCATTTCATTCAAGTTGTTGGCTCTCCAATCTTCTTGTCTTTTGCTGCTTTTCGTAATTTTTCCCCTTTATCATCACTCTTTGTTCTGCCATCTATTGTTCAATAACTTTTTTAGAAATTCTCTGACCTTCTTTCATCCTGATGTGTTCCAGAAATTTCAACTGTCTTTTTACTGATTCTAAATATCAGTTTCCTCGTAAGTCCTATTTTTCTTAAAACTTCACGTTACGCATATCTTCTGTCTATAGTGTTTTTAGCATAGATTATAGTGTTCTTGGCATTTATTGATAATAAACTACACCCGGCAATAATCAGAAGGTTCGAGGTTTTAAGAAAAAAGGAACCACCTCTTAATTGCTGTTGTTCTCAGGTCTACCCTGACCCGGAGTGATAGCACCTGTTTGGATCCCATCTATTATGAAACCCCAAACAAAGATAAACAGTACATATGTATAGTAAAATTACCAACAATACATTTTATAATCTAAAAATATATATATATATATATATATATATATATATATATATATATATATATATATATATATATAAAACATGACTTTACTCTGAACGTATAAAATCATGTACAAAATATCTGTAGTTGAAAGCATAAAATTAAGTACAAAATATTTATATTTTTGGCATTAAATAACCCATAGAGGTGTTGATATATCACCAAACAATATCAACCAACGAAACAACCAACATGAAAGAACTTTCATGGCATTAGTCGATATAATATCCTACAATTTCTTAAAGAAATCAAACTGTATTTCGAAATATAACTTCAACAAAAGTACAACATAAAAAACACATATCGCCTCTAGTAACCATGTCCACACAAACATGTATATATACAAAAGCTGAGTATCATCTACTATGTATTCAATTGTGAAAGCAGTCATATTTTTAAAAGTTGAAAGCTCTCAAGAAAATTAAATTTCGGCACTAAATGACCCATAAGGAGTTGACATACCGTTAAAAAAAAACAAAAACGCGCACACACACACACACACACACACACACACACACACACACACACACACACACACACACACGCAAACAAACAAACAATCAATCTTAGCATTCATCAATAGAAGCACATCTGTCTTCTTCATCCGTAAATAAATTGTCTAGCATTCACTGCCAAATAAGAGATTAGATACTACAGTGCGCTTTTCTTTGTTTCTATCAAAATTTTGCCCTTAGCTTTTTGGACGATAATTGTGCACCTTCAGACTTTTGCGTCTCTTTTTCCGTCGTCCGTTACTGTTACTTCTTTTTGTTTCCATTTTCTTTAAAACCACATCGTTGCTCACATATTCAGTCCATGGTATCCTCAACATCCCTCTGTAGAACCACATTTCTGCTGCCACGAGTCTCTCCTTTATCTCTGAGGAGATTGTCCTGTATTCACTGTCATATAGGAGGACAGATGCATTTCAGTACTTTTTTATTTGTTTCTAATGAAATTTTCCTGTTTCTTAATACTTTGCATAGTTTTTGGAAGGCACCTTTGGCTATCTCAATGCGTGTTAAGATTTCAGAGTTAAACTTTTCATCCTTTGTTAGAACATTTCCTTGATATTTAAATGTTTGTACTTGTCTGATTTTGGTATCTCCGATTTCTCATTTGCAGTTTGGAATGATTTTTTTTGCGAGCAACCATGCATTCTGTTTTTATGTTTAGTCCTTTCTTCTCGCTTTTCTTTAACTACTTTCTGTAGGAGCTTTTGTAGTTTTCTTTCAGTGTCATGATATCAACACTGAACCATCTGCATATCCTCTGTTAAGCTGGTGCCCGTTCAATAATGAATCCTTGTAGGAATTCTAATTATCTCAGCAAATGCGTTAAATAAATCCCGTGAAAAAACACATCCTTGTCTTACTTTACCTTTCTCTAGTATGGCAAATTAAGTTTTTCAAAGACCGGTAACTCATATTTCTTTTCGGAATTCCAGTTGATAGAATAGAGCGTTTTACTAATATTAATTTGAGAGGTTGAGGTGACACAGTGTTGATAGCTGTTGTTGTTGCTGTAAAAGGAAACATATACAAGAAATATATTTGAAAGGGCCTCGTGTAAAGAAACTCACATGAGTAACTTCGATCTTCTACGTGATGCGTCCCTTCAAGACATAGGCGATCATGACCCTTCACAACTTTCTCTCTCGTGTGTCTCTATTTTTCTAGTATTTTCAAAGTACTCCAGTCCTCTTTCCGCCATCCATTCATACAAGCTCATCAGATAAGTGGCTCGCTGATTTCATCTATCTTTCTTACCTTCAATATACCCCATGGGAATTGTTTTTAAAAGACTTTTTCTTCATTATGTGCCCAAGGAATTACAGAAGTCTCTTCCCGATTCTGAGAAAAGTGTTCTTTCCGTTGCCATTTTCTTTAAGACTTCCTTGTTGCTTACTCAATCCATCCATGGAATTTTCAGTATTCTGTAGAACGACATTTCTGTTGTTTCAAGCAATTTCCTCATTCTTATGGAAATTGCCCAACTTTCACTGCCATATAAGAGGATGGTTACCACATAGCAATCCAACACTCTTTTCTATCAGATACAACGTCATAAACTTGGGGGACCAAATGAGGATAGACAGTAGTAATACTCTTGCTAGACAAGCCCACTAACCATTAGCCAACAGCAAGCCACTTTTCTTTATCTTCTTATAAGTCAATTGCTAAAATATATTTTGTTGACATTTAACAAAGAAGGTAAAAACGTTAACATTATTTGGTACAGAACATGAAAAACACCATTTCGTAAATCTGCTCCAAAGGTCGGTATTCGAGTTTTCAAGTTTCGACAGTTTTCCACTCACTTGAAATTTTGTCGCTGCACAAGTTTTCGATGAGACCCTATTTGGCTTAGCAAATATAAATAAAACCTACATTATGCGTTAGTGTTTGTGCAAAAATTGAAATACATATGCAAACCATGTTAGGACTTTTGATGGTGTTTCACTGAGCACCTTATTTAGACTTGTGTGTGTAATTGAGATTAGTCACTTACATTTGAGTTTCAAATAGAACGCAAAGGACGACTATTCTTTTTTTTTTTTTTTGAGAAAAATTCACCCGGGACATCCTTATTCCAATCAACCATTTTATTAAATATTCAAGAAATTTCCTTCCACCTCTAAAATTATGCTGGAAGCTTTCTATGAAAATTAGAGAAAAAAAGGTTTTAAAATTTCAGCTATCCCCTTATATTCAAACCACCCCATTTATTTAAAACTCAAGTGTAGATTCGCTCAAGATGGAATAATATAAAATGTTATGTGGGTTAAGAGAATCGTGTTAGATTGTATAACTCTAATTTTTCAAATGGGATGTGCCCTCCTTTTTTTTAAACCAATATTTGTATCCCGATCTTTTAGCCTGTGTTTAAAAAGTAATCTTAGACTACCTCACTCATATCATATGAAATCTTGTTATCCTCAAGTATATCATTTCTCACCTCCTATGATCGCAATACGTACTTCTGGCTAGTCGAATAAAACATAAACTGAAATGTTCCGATGGAAAACGAACAATAAAGATAAAGATATTAGTCTGACTAATCTGTGGATTACTGGAAATATTTAATCTCAGAACTGCAGACAATATTTATCATATTAGTGATTTCGTTTCTATTTCGGAATTTAACAAAAAGTATCATAGTATTTATTCAGACTGACACTCGTAATTGATTGATTGATTTATTTTTACAGCTTATCAAACCTTTGTGACTTATTTATAACCGAAACATATTTTGGATTTTAAGAATATTTTTTTGCGAGTGAACATTGCATTAAGAATTTCTTTTTTTTTTTAGAATAACCATGATTTTGCCACAACTCGGGAGATAGGGAAGGGAGATTCATACCTTCCCCAAGGTTATTTGCGCGAAAGTTAATGTAACGAACCCGACTGGAATTCGAACATGGCTCTTTGATTTCTCATTCCGAGCTTCTATCTACTATCACACACATATCCATGACTCTCTTTGGTTTGAAATATAAAAAGCTTCATATCTTTTGGAGCTACAGTACAATAATGTGTTCAGAGTTCACCGGACAACCAATAGCTGATTAAAAATAGGGTTTTTGTCTGTGTTTCGATTTATCGATCTCTATTTCCGTAATTCTCAGTCTGTGTAAAGATGGTCGCCGTCAACTGGATCGATATATCGATTAAATCTATTGATTGTCATCTAAACATATTAAAGATTCGTTTGTAGGCAACAGTGTTATGATCTTCACATTTACAGGTTTTCACTTGACAACTTATACGTATAAATAAAAAATATTATAGATATACCGTTTTAAAAAGGGACCATCTACTCACAGTTGCATACACTAAATATAACATATAGTTATAAGATATATCGATATATAATTTTTTATATATCAAGAACAATATTGGGGAAAATGTATGACAAAGTGGGAAAAAGTTTCCTAAAGGACGAAACACGTCATACGAAAACTTTTTCCATACATATATATATATATATATATATATATATATATATATATATATAACGTAATTATGAACACTAAGGGTATGTCTCAATCCTCATAAATACGTTGGACACATACGTGTGTGTGTGTGTTGGGGGTGGGTAATATGCTGTCTAAGTAGTCCACCACGAACAGTAGTTTATCTACTTCACGCCGCTGGAGAGTATTGTAATTTCTTGATTATATTTAATATATATAAGATTACCATTTCGTTTCCAACCTCCGTTTTGGTTATTCCTCATTCGGTAACCCTTCTTAGGTTACACACACACACACACACACACACACACACATATATATATATATATATATATATATATATATATATATATATATATATAGATATAGATATAATTGTATTTGGGCAGACATCCCTCTTTTATACAAGTTTCATTAAAGATGACTGACAAGGTGCTGCGATTAATCTTTTTACTAAATTTTTCTTGTGTTCTTATAAGTCCTTTTCTTTTCTGGACATAAAGTGTGTAAAAACTGTTCGAATGTTCTATATAGCTGAGCTCTTTCGATTACTTTACCAGGGTGTATTTTTTTTTATTTTTAACTGAACGTGTAAATTTTTGTTTCGAGAGTGATAAAAATGTTGTTATTTTATTTTCCAAACACGGTCAGCACGTTGTGGCCGTGTTCATAGTTTATGTTGTTGAGTTGTTGGATTTTTAAAACAATTATCAGTGCTTCCATTACTTTTAGTCTTTTTTACATATGGAGGATACTATTATATGTGTTTACTACAAATATGTTGCGGATGGAGTTTGGTAGGTTCTCGTGTGTGTTTAAATAAGTCCGAATTAAACTATGGTCAGAGAGATGTAACGTGAGTCTTCTCGATAGACATGTAGTATGACCAATATACATATTAAGGAATGTGGTTTGATCAGGAACGCAGTTCCTTAAAGGACATGGGAATTCATAAATGATATTCGTTCTCTGTAATTTTGCTCTTGCAGGAGAGTTGCTAAGGTTGACTATAAGTTTAGCTGTTTTAAATTTTAAACAACAGCAACTCACCTTCAAAATCAGAATTACAGAGAACCCATATCATTAATGAATTTACGTGTCCTATAAGAAACTGCGTTCCTAATCAAACCACATTCATGAATAATTATACTGGACATACCTCTCAGTAGTCGCTTGCATTTTAGTGATAAAAATGTAGTTTTAAGGTATGCTATATTTATGATCTAAAGTGCTTGATATCAGGGATAAAGAGTATGCAAATATGGATAACATTGCATGCATTAAACAGTCTGTCGCTGCTTGGTGTTGGCCTCTATGTCCACGTATATATATATATATATATATATATATATATATATATATATATATATATGACAACGAATAGGATCCAATTCCGACGTAAATGAGGGCTCAATACAAAAGTAGAGCAATTAACATTCAATTTAAAAGAGGGATCAATACTTTTGTATTAAGACCTCTTAAATCTTGTGTAACCTTTTTTTTTACATGCTTCGATGTAATATCCTAAAATAAAGTATATAAGCACCCACCGTACATAATAATGAAGAACTGATTAATGAGTCGTTTTAAGTAGCCAACTTTCTCAACGTTACTGGCATTTGTGACGTTTATAATGGAACACAAAATCATCATTTCTTTCTTTGCGTTTTTCTGGAGAATGTTTTGATATCTGCACATTTTTCCTTGTGAAAACAGAATGCTCACACAGAAGGATGCAATCCGAGCATGTACACAATGGAGTAATGAGAAACCTCTTGATTTCACGCTGAAAATGATTCATTAGACAATCACACTGTAAAGTATACCTAAAGAAAACATGATTTTGGGTCGCAGTTTTGGAGACGATGTTTTATAAACACACACAAACTGACATATCTGACAGTTTCATACAACGTGCATTATTATTTACCACACATAACTGATTCTAATAAAAAAAAACACATTCGTGTGAAATTTCTTGATAATCAAAGTGAATCAAAGTCGGTCAGTATATACCAGATAATTGACAATATATTACATCTACACCACCGCTAATTGATGGTCAGGCATATCATTTAGTCCTGATAAAATTAGGAGGAAGAATTTAAATTTTACGCAAATGCCGCAGTAGATCAGTTATTTGCATTTAATGGTCGTTTCATAGAAGTTTCTACAGTCGACACTGATGCAGAGATTAGAGGAATATATAAGTAGTGGATCATAAGTTTATTATTGAATTGTTATTACGTGGATTCTGTTGGTCCAACAAAACGGATCACCCAGCACGGTACTGGAAAATCGTTAATATTATTCTTCTGTGTACCTTCTGGATATTGCCGATCATGGCTCTCCACAACTTCCTGTCCTTTGTAGCTCTTAATAGATTTTGTATTTTTGTTATCCCTTCTGAACCCTGCTCTGCCATACATTTACTCAAAGCACGCTAGGAAGGTTATGCCTTGGTTTCCTCTGCCCCTTTGGTCTTCAATATGTCCTGTGAGTATTAAATTTTCCAATGCCTCTTTCCTTACTATGAGCGTAAAAATTTCAACTATTTCTGATGTTAAGTATTAATTTCCATTTTTTCTAAAACTCCGATGTTGCTCAAAAGTTCAGTCCATGATATTCTCAGCGTCTTTCTGTAGTACAATATTTCTGTTGCTTTAAGATTCTTCTTCATCTATGAGGAGATTTTCCAGCATCCACTGCATTATAGGAGTATTATTATTATGTACTCTTCAGTTCAGTACTCTTTACTATGTTTTTAACAAAATGCTCCTGTTTCTTCATACTTTGCGGCCTTATGGTCATATCGCGTTAAAACTATCGATCACCGTAGTTAAGCAACGTCGAGCCTGGTCACTACCTAGATGGGTGACTGCTTGTTAAAACCAGTTGCTGAAAGCTTTGATGTACGGGAGGTATAATGGATAATACTTCGGAATTGTTAATCGGAGAGCTGAGTCCCAATTCCTGTTGGGTTCTTTATATTCACTTTCGCGCAAATACCCTTGGTAAAAGAATAAATCCACCTCTTCTCCCCAGCTATGGGCTAATTAGTAAGACTTGTATCACTAAATCATTATTATCTCCAAAAAGAAAAAAAAAATTACAATCCCAAAATATATTCTGGCTTTAAATAATCTGGGTTGATAAGCTGTAGAAAACGAATTAATCAAATTAATACTTTGCTTAGTTTTTGGAAGGCATCTTTCACTATACCAATGTGCCTCGGATTTCTGTGTCGCACTTTCAGTTCACTGTTAAAACACTTCTCAGATATTTAAATTGTTGTAGTTGTTTGATTTTGGTAACTCCAATTTGTAATTTGCATGTTGGACTGTTCCTTTTGCAGACATCCATGCATTCTGTCATCGTTAATATGCCTACATAATACAAGAGCCTATCCGTCTCGAAGACGGCCTCAGAGCAGCCTCGGAAGCTATTGCATGCTCGAATTTAATTATTTGAATTAATAATTTGAATCTGACACTCACATACGCAATAACTGCCATAAACGAGTCCTTGGTATTGTGGGGTTGCTAATTAGTCTCTCTCTCAACGTCGTCACAGACGTAGTAGTCCAGGGGTTTCAAATCCCCAGAGATAGGTGATGACAACATATTGTGGGTGGCATGATTTCTCAATAAGCCACTCCTGGGTTATGTGGGTCAAAGTCCGTCTCGAACACATCCGAGCATTTCCTCGTGTCTAGAAACTAGAAGCATAGACTAGCATAGATCCCGAGGCACTTCATCAAAAAAGATGAATAACATGACATTGCTTACGATCTTCAGAACCATCAAAGATGACGGAGATAAGATATGAAACACTGTGGTTACCTCTGTGAGCTCTTCGCAGAGCCATTTATCGTCCTTCTTGTGTGCTTGGACAAATTCAAAAAGCTTGCTATCTCCGAGTCGTTGTGGTTAGTGACTACTGTCAAGAGTATGGCACGCCCTTTCATTTCCTCTGTCAGATTAGAACCGGCCATATTAATACTCTCGATATGCCTGAAAGTCAAATTCCAATGTTAGAATTTTGCAACTGCCGCGTAACATTACGCTAGGTCGTCTTCCATTTATGGCATGCTAAATCAGTGCTCTTAAATACTTGGTGCTTCTCGTATAAATATTATCTATGTATCTTTCTTTCCCTGTTTTTCCCCCTCTGTCTGTCTTTCTTTCTGTCTGTCAGTCCGTCTGTCTCTCCCTCTGTCTGTCTGTCTGTCTTTCCTTCCCACTGTTTATCTATCTGTGTCTTCCTCTGTTTGTCTTTCTCTCTGTCTGTCTTTCCTTCCCTCTTTCCCTCTCCGTCTTTCTGTCTTTCCCTTTGTTTTTCATTGTCCATCTTTCCCTTTCTGTCCATCGACTTTTTCCCTCTGTCCATCTCTCTTTCCTTTTGTCTTTCTCTCTTACTATTTTTCATTGCCTTTTCCGCTGTCAGTCCGTTGTCTTTTCCCTCTGTCTTTTTGCTCTGTTTGTCTTTCGCTCTGCTTGTCTGTCCGTCAATCCGTCTTTCCCCCTGTTTATCTGTTTATCTATCCGTTTGTCTTCTCCACCCCTTTGTCTAGCCGTTTGTCTTTCCCTCTCCTCCTCTTTCACTCTCTGTCTCTTTATTTTGGTATCTGAATATCATTGTGTTTCTGTCATTCTCTAATTAATTATAACAGCTTATGTCATTCCACTGAGATCCACAAACGAATATTATTTCTTGTAGACTATATAAAGGTGTCGTCTGTGGTGTGCAATAGGAAGGAGCCGAAATGTTGTACCAATATGAGGTGTGCCAAATAAAAGCGGCAAAATTTACTTTAGTTGTCATTGCTAGTAATACATCAAGAATTTAATTAATTATTAAGCATAGGAAACAGCGAAAAAAGAACCCAAATAAATCATTTCTTTGTTCGCACAATGTTTCTTCGCTGCTTATTTCATGTGCGAAAAATAAACATTCTTATCTAATCGTATTTGTCCTTTTTTCTCTTATGACCAACCTGGACTGGATCTGGATGGTAATTCATGCCTCTTTTGAAATCTGACTCATGCTTTTTTCATTTTTTTTTTTCATCCTTTGTTTCTCACTTGGTAAACTGAACACGCCTAATAATGATCCTGTGTGACTGGAACCTGCAGTCATCGATTTTATTTTATTTTTGTTTTTTAACGCTATTCTCTTAAGGACGTCGGGGATCATCTCTTTCAGGAGATTCCTTTTATTCTTCTATTTTTGAATTGCTATGCATTTTTTGGAAATATAGTGTAGTGGTTTCCCATTGCCTTCTCCATGGTTTGGAATAAGAGTTTTTCTGAATAGTTGTCAATCAAAGCTGTATGGCCCAGTTTATCCTACTATTTAGTTCATAGATGGGGCGATGAAGGAGAATAGATGATTCATATCTTTCTCAAGGGCCTTTGTGGGAAAGTGATCGCAAAAAATTGCCTGGAATTTGAACTCGACACGCCGATTCCACTTAACGCAGAGATATGTTACGCATAAGAAATGTAATATTTATTGGAGAAAATTGCTCAATATAAGATATAGATCGTTTATAGATATAAACAGTGTGGACATAGGAATAAAGACGGAATAGTAACTAAGTTTCACGCTCTAATGCGATCTTCTGAGTAAGGTTGCATTGAGCCGTGAAACAGATTATCGCTATGCAGTGTTAAGTACTATGTTCACTCCAGTTATCTGTACATCTCTCTCCCCTTTCTTATATATATATATATATATATATATATATATATATATATATATATATATATATGTATATAAATGAGTGAGATGCAAAAAAATTTTTAATCGTATCAATCCCATGCAAGGCAGTAAAGCCACATTATTAAGAAACATTATTAAAGAGCGAGAACAATAAAAAAAAATTAATGAAGAAGACAGTAAATAACGATTGGCATTGCATTTAAATTTTTGAATTTGAAACACTATAGGACATGTTCACGACTCTTTTTAATACTAAGACAATGCATTCGCTTTCACCTCTGCAAGTTTTAGAATTATAAAATGAACTACAACAGTACGCCTATTTATACCCGCCATTTTTTGTTGTAATTGCAAAGACATATTGTAAAAGAAGGATAAATAATCGCGAGGGAATGTTCATTCGGTCGTTCCTATTTTGGTAATAGAAAATCATCATGAAAATAATCGGTGATGATATATTCCAAAAGCTAAACAGACTACTAAGAAATAGAGACTTCGCTAGAAACAAGGAAAATAGTACTAAACTGTTACATGATATCTGTCCCCTGTATGGCAGTGAGTGCTGGATAATCTCCTCAAAGATTAAGAAGAGATGTGAAGCAACAAAAATGTGGTTCTACGGAAGGATGCTGAGGATACCCTGAACCGAACATGTGAGCAACAACGAAGTTTTAGAGAAAGTGGAAACAAAAAGGAAACTTATACTTAACATCAGGAAAGACAGTTGAGAATTCTACGGCACATAATGAGAAAAGAGGGCTTAGAAAATCTGATACTCACAGGACATATTGAAGGCAAAACAGACAGAGGAAAACAATGAATAAAAGTGATCTGGAGTAAATGGCTGGCGGAACAGGGATTAGGAGAAATAACAGAAAAACCAAATTTATTAGAATCTACAAATGACAGGAAGTTGTCGAGAGCCATGATCGCCTACGTCCTGATGAGACACGTCACATAAAGAATAAGATGGATATCAAAAACTGTCATATAGTCGCAAACTGTACAGTTTATCAATGCACTCATTTATAAAAACCTTGTTTGATTTCTTCATTGGCTTGCTAAGTCCAGACTGGAGACTTTAGCTGAGAAACACATCCACTCACCGATCATAAATTTGGGGCCTCTTCAAGAATAAGACAATTTAAATCCTTCAATTTTGGTTGTATAAAATCATCCATTCATGCCTTTTAAACGTGTAGATTCTTATTATATATTTTTGAAAATGCCGTGTCCCTTCAGTACCTAGGCGACCATGACTTACTACAGATTTATTTCTGTTATTATTTGTGTATTGTCATACCTATATGGCAAAGATTGAGTGGTTTACCGTCGTTTTCTTCTCGGTTTGCAATCCACAGTTTTAAACTGGTTATTATCAAAGCTGGTGAGCCTACTTTACAATGCTGTGTAATATATAGCTGGGGTTTATTATATTTGTTTATACAAAAAATATATTGGTATATACAAAAGATTTCATCTTTCTTTTTAGTTAAATAAAAACTGATCTTTCTACTGTGCATTAAAATTTTCCAAAAAGAAAATACTGGAAATTTTTTCACACTCGTAATAATTAGCTGAGCTGTATTTGTAAGTCATCCACGGATAATCGAACTAACTTTCAAAGAATTGAAAGATTAACTAGCAAAGCTTGGAGCTAAGGTGTTAATGAGAAGCCATTTTTTTTTAAACTGTCGATATTACTGTTACAGTATATGAATGATATCAAATCGTTAATTCACTCGAATAAATTCAAAGAGTGATGTAAACCTGGCGAAAAATTAAGTGGGAATGGCCGATTGGACTCTCAATGATGCTTCTTACTATGATTTTCTACTAGGACTTTAGGTCAACCCAGATCTCAAGTGGAACTCGTATATACAATCCACTGCTAAAGATGCTAGAGAAATGGTCGGTTTTATATGCCGCCCAGACAGTACTTGACTCATCCCATCGTGTTCTATCATACCAAAAATAGAGTATTGCTGCCATATCTGGGGTTAAGAGAATTTAGCATGTAATGTAATTTAATTTAGAATATTAGAATTCCTACAATTTTTGTCTTTAATTACGTCGCATCTTCAACGGAGCGTGGGGGAATTATAGTAGTATCGTTTTTTTCCTCTTTCAAAATAGATGTGCCTCATTTGCACCCAAATGTTGTTACTAATATTGATTTTCGGGTGGGCTGACTAAACTTAAACTGCACCAATTGAGCGACAAAAATTCCCAGTAATGAAAGACCCAGTCAAAGACGGGATATACTGCTAGTAATGTAATGATTTATAATGTTTGTTTTATATTCAGAATTATTACTGTTACAAAATAGCAACCCCGTTTACTTTCCTTTACCCCCAAATGATACATGATATAGTGCAGAAAATGTCTTTATTTGAATATAACTTATTTTTATTATAAAATACATTTGCAAAAGCAATCATTTATGAAATAAATACCAGTCATGACATTTATATCTCAAAGAGAGATAAAAAAAAAACTTTTTAATTTGATTTTTTTTTAACTGAATATTCAGATTCATCTATGTTCCGTGTCACTTCAATACGTCTACGATCATGTCTCTCCACAGTTTCCCGTTCTTTGTAGCCTTTAGTAAGTGTTTATATATCTCCTAATCCTTGTTCTATGGAGTATTAAATTTTCTAAGTCTTATTTCCTCGTTATGTGCCGTAGAAATTTCAACTGTTTTTTTGTTTCCATTTTCCCTAAAACTTCCTCATTACTCTCATGTTCAATTAATGTTTTTCTCAGCATCCTTTTGTAGAAGCACATTTCTGTTGCTTTAAGTTTCTCCTTCATCTATGAAGAGATTGTCCAGCATTCAATACCATATAGGAGGACCGTTATTACATAACATTTCAGTAATCTTTTCTTTGTTTCAAATGACGTTTTCCTGTTTCTTAATACATTGCTTAGATTTTGGAAAACCCCTTTCGCTATCATAATATACCTTCGGATTTTGGTGTCGCGTTAACTGTCCTATGTTAAAACACTTCCTAGATATTTCAATTTTTGAACTTGCTTGATTTTGATGCCTACAATTCGTAGTTTGCATATTGGGCTGTTCTTTTGGGCTGAAAACCATACATTCTTCCTTACGATTAATAAAGTGTTTTCCAATAACTTGGACCGATTTTAATGTGAATTAAGTTTAAGCGTCTAATAGTTTTTTTCTTTTTCTTTCAGATTTGACGGATATTTGGGCGATATTATTTTTCACGCATAATTTCCATGACTTAAATAACATGATCCAATAAAGAAATAAATGAATTTTCACCAATAACCCTGATTTATTTACTTCTGACTTTGATCCGTCTTAATGAAACACTCTTACATATAATCCGTTTTAATGAAGCACCCTTTATTTAATTCTTTCTTCTCGCGTTTCTTTACTATTTACTGTAAGAGTCCCTGTAGTTTAACTTATGTCTGCTATCCTCATATATGTAGTTTAATTTATGTCTGCTATCATCATATATGTAGTTTAATTTATGTCTGCTATCATCATATATTTATCTCTATTAAGTAAAAACTGCGAAGTTGGGCAAGATAGAAGATAGAAAAATATGCTGGTTAATTTCAATGATAAAACTGTATATGTTTAATGTCATAATGATATGTAATATTTGCAACCGTTTTTGTATATATTTGATTATTTTTTGAAATAGCAGGAAAACACGTAGATTTAGAGATACATAAAAAAATGAAGTTCAAAATCAATGAAAAACCCGTAACATTATGAATACGTATACGTAGACGTGAAACTAAATGTTTTTAACTCATATGTTTATACGAAATGTACATATGCTATCTCATGCCTTAAAGAGCATTCTCTGAAATATAAAAAGAAGGAACGTTGCCTGCGAAATTTACACTTTGCTGCAAAATACAGAACGTATCCACAGATATTAATCGAAATTCTATGACATAAGCGAAGTTCTTTAGACTACGAAGTATACACTTTGCTACAAAAGCACCTCCACACATAATAAGCGAGAAGTGTATCGCTCTCCGCGATATACTGGCGTACAAACCTCTAAATATGAACAGAAACGTGTCTAAGTACATACATGTAATACGTTTCACCTGTACGTTCACCTAATAGTGCCTGTATCAACCTCTTCTATTTTCAACCCTGGGTTAAACAGTAGGGTAGACTGGACTTTTTAGCCTTGGTAAGGCAGCCGATGTAAGAGGAAGGATTACTTTGTACTAAAACCCATGGCGAGGGAGAAACGGAAACTATTGTCTGTCCAAAGAAGTCATGGCAATTTACAGCTAAAGAAAAAGAATATGCGGCGAGTCATGATCACATATGTATTGAAGAGATATAGATTTTAAAAAATACATTAAATAAAATATCCATCTCTAAATATATGTTCATTGGATTTTCTATATATCAAATGGGCTTTGGATTTAGTATAGAGGTTTGTAATTTTTTTGCAGGTTTATGACATTTCTCGGGGATTTTTTTTTAATGGATAATCCTAATCTCACCACCAATTAACGTGCGACAAGTTGTAATTGGTTACATGGTGCCAAAATATCTGGGCTCTCGAGACAGACGGATTCAAACCATTCACAAGAGCATTAGTGCAAAATGAAGACAAACTTAAGAATTTGAACTCCCTTCAACGGTACCATTTTCTGTATAGGCCAACTTCACTTGCCGTTTTTTTCTCTGTCTCTTAATATATATTATCTTTGATAGATAACTTGAAGCGAGCTTGTTGTAACGAGAGAGTTGACCTTTTGATATTATGAACGAGTCTCCTGATCGAATAAAATAGTTGACACTTTTACATAATTGTTTTTATCATTGGTTGCAAAAATTCGTCAGTGTGATTCTAAAAGGGCGTATGTATTTTTGCATGTCTATCCATATTTGAAATGAAAAAAATGATCTTTACGATTGACACAAAAGCATTTTCGTGAAGTAAGGCACAAATTTAAATTTTATGTATTTTATATTTTATATTTAGATAATTAATATCAAAATTAAGTAAGATTATATTTAAAAAAATCATAATTAATAAAAAAAATGGTTAAAGAATAAAAGATATTTAAAAATAAAATAAAATATACATTAGAAAAACAATTAACTTATATTAGTAGGAACCACGTGGATTATATGCCAACAGATTTATTACCTTTACTATATATAGTTTTTATTTTGAATTTTTATCTTTTAACATGTTCTTTCTCAATTCATAAAAATTGCACTGCAATATAGAATCATACAGACAAATAGAGATGTTGGTTTTGTAATATAATCCAGGAAACAGATTTCTAATTTCAGAAAGTTGCTTGTAAGTAGGTGCATACAAAGACAATTATAAGAAAATGCCTGGCATACATAATTGTGTGTGCGTGGAAGTGTCAAGACAGTAAAAATGGCAAGAGAAAAACTGGTGGAGGTCAAATGAGGCACTGGCGTTCAAATAAGTTGTCTTTGAACAGTTTGATTTCAACCATGTTCTTGAGGACTCAATTTAAACAGATGCTCACACACACACACACACACACACACACACACACACACACACACACACACACACACACACACACACATACGCGCGCGCGCGCGTTTACAAGGGATGCTAAAATACAGAAAAATATAGAGAAGATGATAACACTGTTGAATAGGGCAATTTTTCAACAAAAAATTATTTTCTACACGTAGTCACTGCAAATAGCTATGCATTTTTGCCAGCGATGAACAAGAGTGCATAAATTGTCTGGATAAATTTGCACCATCGGAGGCGACTCACTTTTGCACAAATGTAGCTTATGCCGCTATCCCTTAACTGCGTTCAAATCCATTGTTTGGTCTCTGTAAAAATTCAGCAAGCATCGATGAATGTTAGTCGGTAAAATTTCCCAAAATGGCGGAATTCTAAGACGCATCTATTTTATGCACGCTTTCATGTCAGATGCCATGTTTACCAGACATCTCAGTTGCATTCCGCAAGAAGACATAACAAATTTGGTTCACTGGTGGGAAGGTTCGACTTTTGCTGACAACATGGGCTATTGTAATAAAATAGAAGAACTTATTTACGGAGCGATCCATCTGCAGGTTCACCGGTTTGAATCACATACCAAAATAACCAGTACACGTTTAATCAAGACCAGTACAGAGATTAAGAAATGTCTGATTTTCACAAGCGTCAATTAAAAAGGACGTTATTAACTGAATGATAAAATTATTTTTGTAATTAATGAAGAAATCAGTTGACTGTAATAGTTTAATCTTCATTATCGACACAAAAATTTCTATGATTCATTAACTTACATGAGAAACTGATTGATTTATTTTCTATGGCTTATCAACCCTTTGAAGGTTATTTAAAGCAAGAAAATATTTTAGATTGTAAGATATTTTTGAGATAATAAAGATTTAGTGATACTAATTTTACTAATTAAACCCTCGCTGAATGAGGGTAGAAGAGGCAGATTCATACCTTTCTCAAGTGTACTGCGTGTAACTGAATATAACGAACCCAACTAAAATTGAAACCCGACTCTCAGATTAACAATTCCGAGCCATTTTCCATTATATCACCTGCCTATCCAACCTTACAGCACCTGGTATTACCAAGCGGCCACCCATCAAGGTATTGACCAGACTCATCTTTGCTTAACTTATCGTATGGGAACCGGTGTTTCAGCGTGATATGGTTGTAAGCTACAAGAGAATTGCAGTTATGGAAACTAAATGCAGACACACCATCGATTTTCCGGTAATGAGTTACATTATGATATCACCTCCTTTAATCCGGATAGCTGTGAACATTCATTTGAATTTCACATGATAGCAAGATTAATTCATCGGGTAGCCACAGCTGGCGTTAAACTTGATAATAGTTTAATATGTTTCTAACAGTCGATGATGTTGTTGAGATACGAGAGATTAATAATTAGTTGGTCAGAGTTGTAATATTGCGTTGTTATT
This sequence comes from Acanthosepion pharaonis, assembly GCA_903632075.3. Lineage (NCBI taxonomy): Eukaryota > Metazoa > Mollusca > Cephalopoda > Sepiida > Sepiidae > Acanthosepion > Acanthosepion pharaonis. Next base: position 2,241,174 of record CAHIKZ030000174.1, read on the forward strand.
ACATGATTTCTTGATCCGGTATGGTTCTTGAACCAAGTGTGCCGGAAAATCGATAGTGTACATTTTAAAGAATTTAAGAGGACTGCTGTTAGGTTTTGACTTGTGGCATGTTGGACACACGTCCAAGAGTTCTGAGTTATTTGAAGAGCATTATTCTGTCTCATTCTATCGCCCTTTCTACTACATATCTAATAACAGTTGAATATCTGAACCAATCAGTTATAATCTTAAGTTTATCCTGATTTATGAATAAGAAAACTATCATGCCAAGAATGACACATTCTTAATTGTTATCTCCTTGTACGTTTCAGCATTACTTGCAGGAATTATTGTTTTTATCAATACAATTAATATGATAATGTTTCATATCAAATAACAATAATTCAGAGGAATACAGCATTTAATAATTAACGTTTAATTAATAATATGTAATTAATATTATATATAAAATTAAAATTTAAGTTGTTAATATCTCAATGAGAAAGTTCAAGTGTAAAAAATACAGTTTAGGATCGCTAAAATGGAATCGGCGAGCAGAGTTCAAGATCAGGCCGAGGCAGTTTGATTGCTTTTACCAACTAAAATGCAAAACGCTAGTGTTACACCAAGTATGGCTTTCATGGCTTCTGATCTTAATTGTCTGGCAGTGTTAACATGTAAATGCTTTGTTTTGATGAATTAAGATTAGTACAGGGAAATTGCTATCTGTCTTGCAAAGCCCCTCGAACTTCAATTCTTGCTCTTTCATACGCTCATAGAACATCACACAGTAACCCTCTACCTTGAGTGGCTCTTTGACCTTATGTTGGGTTAACATTACTATAAAAAATATAGTATCATGTTCAGTACAACAGTTGTTTGTCGTTCGTCTGACTATAACCAGCTGAGATGGAGACTCACTGCATATCTCTGTTCATGAGCGGGAGTTGTCGGGGAGCATCATGACCGGATGTCGGTAGGGTTGTTGAATTTCTTAAGTTTGAAGGACCGGGTCGGACAAGGTGACTTGGAATTCACATCCTGATACTTGGGAACAACCTGAGTGAGATGGGTTGCTCGATCTGAAGATATTTCTAACTACATCTTGTAAGGTTATACACTATTTTTTCAATACCACTCACTATATCGCGTACATTTGGCTATGATGTTTGTGCATAATATACTCTAATCAGATTTGGCGTCATGGTGGATATTTTGGGTTTCGTATAATGATGTGCGTGTCGTTCTAATAATATCATGGATAATATATATGAACAAAAAGGGAGTTTTAATGAAAACTGGAAATAGAAAGAAACTTATAATTACAATCAGAAAGCATTAGCGGAAATTTCTAGGATATATAGTGAGGAAAGAAGGATTAAAGAATCTACTATTCATAGGACATATTTAAGGCAGGAATAGAAGTGGGGAAACAGCGAGTAAATTATTTAAGGAGTTTGTCCTTATTCTGTTATCTATTAAAAGACAGATGGTAAAGTGGAAAAAGTTACTTAGGCCTACAAAAAAGAATAAGCTGTGGTCTTCCACGTCCAGAAAGGACATGGCACACAAAAGAAGAATTATTTTGGGGAAAGGCCTAAATCTGTTTCTTTTTTCCTTTAGTTATGGATTAAATGATTATGATTATGATCTCTAGCCTTGGTTGATGATCACTCTAGGAGAAGAATGCTAACATGTGCAAATGGTAACAGGAAGCCACTCTAAAATATTTCTAAAGAAAATTTGGACAATACAGAGTTTAGCAGATATTAAAAAGAAATAAAGCAGTGGAGAGCCATGATCACATACGCCCTGAATAGATATGGCACTTCAGAAGGAGGTCCATTGCAATGTATTCTGAGGATGGGTGTCTACTGTAGAACGATGGTATCCTCATTGACCATTCTTGATGTAGTAAGTGTGACCATCATTTTTAGATCAAATTCAGCATAGTGAATATCAGGGCGTCTGCTGTCGTGTGGTGGGAATAAGTTCATTTTGCAGACGAATTCGCTGGAACGGTGTATTTGGGTGCTTTGCTAGTCACTTAAGCTATGCAAGTAACATTGTCAGATTTTATTATGCAAGTCATTTTTCACAATGAAATGGGTTAATTACAATCAATGTTGGTCTGATAAAACTTTCAGAATATAATTATATGTTCTTATTATTCAACTTTTAAGTTTTTCATCATATTGTAAAAGAATATTTATAATAGTATAGTTATTGATACTTATGTTTTAATTTCATATATTTAAGTTTTAATTTCATATATATATATATATATATATATATATATATATATATATATGTGTGTGTGTGTGTGTGTGTGTGTGGACATTAAATTCAACAACGCCCAGCAGCGTCAGTCTGTTTCATGCTCAAACGCAATCGTCATGACCTGACGATTGCGTTTAAGCATGAATCAGAGTGACGCCGCTGGGTGTTGACTTCAATGTCCACTTTTATACTTACATAGGCTCTATCCTTGTCATTGAGTACTTTAATCCATAAATATTGCATACCTTAAAACTATATTTTTATCATGGCAGAAGTATTAAACAAGGCTGTAGACAGGGATCGGTACCTGATGATTGCATCAGTAGCATGAAACTCTGAGTCTTACTAGCCGCGTGGGGTATTATGTATCTTCACTCATATATATATATATATATATATATATATATATATATATATATATATATGTTTTCATGAGTCATAAGAAAGACATAACCTCGAATAGAGTCGAGATATTGTAAAGTAATTGAGTAATGGGAACAAAACGTTGGTAATTACAAAAAGGTTGAACAGAGATAATATGATAATAAAAAAAAATTGAAAATACCTGTAAGATAAGAACAAAAAACTGTCTTTAAGAAAGTCACAAAAAGAGATATGATAAAAATGAAAAAGTGTAATAATCAAGGAAAGTAATCTGAGCAGCAACAAATATTTGAAGTAGGTGTTGTTGCAAATATAAACAAATGAAAGATACAGAATATTAATAATGTAGGCTAAAGACATGAAAGCAAACAAACTATCACCATCAAGCATTACAACAAAAACCTAGTCGAGCCAAGAAGTATATGAAAAAGGATTTCTCAAGAGTAGTTTTTAGTGATGAATGTAGAGCTACATTGGATAGACACGATAGCAGAGGTTTGATATTTAAAGAAATAGCCAAAAAATAGGGACAGGTAGAGTAATGTCTTAGGCTAGTTGTGTAGGCGGTACAGTTATAAGTCCTTTCAAAATTGATCAAGTTATCAAGATATATGTTGTGAGTAATTTTAAGTGCTTGAACAGGGCATTTTCTTTTCTTTTTTGAGTCATAGAAATCATCTTGAGTTTTATGCTAAAAATATATTCACGCAAGACCATGCGCCTACACTTTATGACGATTTATCGCCTTAAATGACTCTTAACTTCTCCAGATAATAATCCAGTAGCATACTTGTGGTCTATTATCATATGAGAATGGAAAACAATAAGATATTTCGGAAACAATAAAAACTGCTCAAAATAATGCTTCAAAGTCAACAAAATCAATACGTGAAAACTGAAGGTTATAAAATGTCAAAAGAAGAAGCCATATTAATATGTAAAATAATAAATTAATTTGTTCAGGTATATCGTGTGAATCAAATTTCTGTATCCAGTATCTTTTAGTTTTTTTTATGATTAAACATTTATTTTACAATTAATTTACTTGCCTAATAAAACCTGACAGATCCTAAACCCGTTATTATCAATAGTATCAATGAGGACAGATATTATAAGCTGAAAGACAATATATGTTACTCGTATATATATATATATACTGAAAATGTTACCATCATCTTGTGATTGAAACAAAGATTATTTTGAAAACATTGACTTTTGTAATAAAATCTAGAGTAGTGTAATTGTGAATTATAGATAGCAGTTGTCTATTCTCTCCAGGTCGATGTTCAAGATCTGCTTAAATGTCTAATCCTTAAATGCTAATGTTTCAATGCATATAGCAAAAGGCATCCTTTAAAAGTTCAAGGTAATTTTCGTACTAAGTATTCACCTCACCATCCTTGTGCCAGATAAAGTTCAGATTACTTATTGTCAAATTCTTTGACGATTCATTTATTCCTCTGTTAGTACCGTTTTTTTCTCTTAATATTTAGCAAGTAGCATATTGTATGCATTTCTGGGGTAGACAGTTCTTGTCCAGCTATGTCTAAAGATATATCGTCGTATTCTGTTTTTTTTTTTTTAAGTTCAGTTCTGTTATTGCTAGTCCTTTTTCCACTGAGTTGTAATTTGTCCTACTCTTCCTAGGGAGTAAATAAAGGGTGAAGCTTACTCAGATCTCCAGTCACCTTAGGCGATCCGGTCGGCGCAACGGTCAAAACGTTGTGGTAGCAACAAAGATGAAATGAAGACATTAATCCGACTGTAAAAAATATAATGACAACTCCTTATTTCGGAAATTTATACAGAAATTTATTCTGAATTAAACTTAACCCGGGACAGGTATTCTTGGGAGATAAATTGGCATAATGATGTGTAATGGTTAGAAACTCGGATTGAGAAATCAGAGAGAAGAGTTCGAATTCAGGTCATGGTTGTTACATTCATTTTCGCACAAATACCCTTGGGAAAAGTATAAACACATCTCTTTTTCCCTCTATAGGTTAAATAGTAGGACAGACTGGATTCTCTAGTTGTTTGCAATCAGTATAGGAGAAGGGCTACTCTAAATTAGAGACCATATGTGGCCTCGTGAGATACTTGAACTACAACTAAAGTCCGCTGAGCATAGTTGCAATATAAACCATAGGGTGGTTCTGGGAATGTTGTGTAAGAAGGCAAGTTTAAAATAAGAAATCACAATTTGTGGTGTGTTTTTAAGGCTAAAAGGCTCGGACAATGAGTGGCGTAAAAGGCACTATTCAAAAAGCAAAAGACAACTGTAATTAATATTAGATTACATTACGAATAAAAATACTATTCATGATTACGGTAGTAATTTCCATTTTGATTGCATGATAGTTATTTTCATTGACGTAATGATGACTACAGCCGATTTAATTAAGATTCTCTGCTGTTCATCGAGAAAATTCCTGCAAGCCAAGACAGACGTTTGTGTTGATTTACTTAGAAAAGAAATGTTTCTTCAGATTCAATTTACTTCATGCCAATCAATGACTTGTCATGGTGGAAACCGACGAGCAAATGGACTGCTTTGATTTATGGTCACACTTATTGCTGTATATTTTGATTATTGTCGACCATTTTGGAAAAGTACTTCAAAGCAACATGTACAAATTATTATAATTATTGGCACGAAACTGGTGTCTTGTTTACTTTCAGTTCGATTTTAATTACCTAATTTACTTAAGAATTAATTTTAAGACATTTATTTTTAAAACAATATAAAAGTAATTTTACCTATTTATATTATTTACTCTCGGACTATTGTCTACATATTTATTGCTCTTCTCACAACATTTTAGCCGTTGCGTCTTCCGGCCTTCATCAGATACTTATCGCTTCGGTGAAACTTTTATTTAATCAACGGGATAGATTGTTTTTGCTCCTCTGACCATGTCTATGGATATCTCATCATTTTTTTATTAGCACATCTTAGTTATCGCTTGCTCTGTTTCCACTGAGTCTATGTATGCACAGGTCGAAGGTTACTATGTCACCAATTTCACGAACAAAAGCTTTACTCCACTCTAAAGTCAATCGTTCGAAATGTATTTTTGTGCAAATTCAGAAATCTTATTTTAGGACAATTTGATTTCAAGGAGGAATTATATATATATATTTTAAATCTCAAATCGAATTGGATGAATGACATTCGCTAAAGGGCTTACGGCCATATCACGGAATCTACCGGTTCTCGTATGATCAGCGAAGTTAAGCAACGTCAAGTCTGGTCAGTACCTAGATGGGTGACCGCTTCGGAATACCAGGTGCTGGAAGCTTAGATGTGCGCATAGTGTTATGGATAATGGCTTGGAATTGTTAATCGGAGAACCAAGTACCAATTCCAGTTGGGTACATTATATTTGTTATATTCACATATGCAAATATCCTTTGAAAGGTATGAATGCATCTGTCTCCCGACAGCTATGGATTAATTAATAAAACTTGTATCACTAAATCATTATTATCTCAAAAAATTCTTACATTCTAAAAGTACTTTTGCTTTAAAGGGTTGATAAGCCGTAGAAAACGAGGCAATCATTAGCTACAATTTACTATATTGACCAAAGATATACTCTAAAGAAAATCTTTAAAAATTAGGTAATCATCACTAGATTTAAATTCAGCTCTACTACCGTTTGACATCAACGATGCATAAATTTATTAACGACACCACTGGGGATCAAAGCTAATCTAGATATCAACAATAAGTTTTTGCTAGGTTACTCTACTAGTACTTATTTTAATTCTGAGAGTTTTGACGCTTGTAGTGCTAAGCCTGTGAGGCCAATTACCTCATACACCGAAATAGAAAAAAAACTCTCTTGTAATATATATTCATATAAAACACTTTAGGTTAATTTTATATAATAGAAGAAGACCTTAAAGACACAGAGAGAGAAAGAGAGAGAGAGAAAGAGAGAGGTAACGTTCATTACTGTGTCTTGAGAATCGATAACGCTTACGATTTATTAGTTGGTTGATTTTGTTTAGCTGCATATCAACCTCCATGGTTTATTTAGTGCCAAAATCTAAATATTTTGTACGTAATTTTATGCTTCCAACTACAGATATTTTGTACATACATTTACTCTGACAGTATAAAATTATTTGTTTTAGATATAGATTTTCGATATATTTTTAGGTCATAAAATGTATTGTTGGTACTTTTATTATAAAAAAAATGTACTCTTGAGTTTTGCTTGGGGGTTCACTATTTGCCCATAGATGAGACCCTAATATGAGCTACCACCCCAGGTCAGGGTGAATCTGGGAACAACAGCAATTAAGAGGTGGTTCACGCTCTTTAATACCTCCAATTTCCTAATCAGAGGCTCTACTGCCGGATGTAGTTTATCGTCATACCCAGGACGAACACCTTATTAGAATAGGCTCTTTAACAAAAAAGGAAATCTCAGTTTAGATCCAAGGCAGGAGCCTTTTAGGTGGCTCCCAATTCGTTAAATGATCTATACCGACTTGGTTTAAATAAAATAACACTCACATTCTTGCATTATTATAGCATTGTTGCCTGGCTTTCGAAAAAATAGAAAATTGCTATTTCCTGGAAATACATGATGCAATGAAAAAATTGTCGTCAAAATTATGCAAAAATGAAAACACTGACATCTAATTGTAACATATATTTCTCAAAATTACACATATATCTTGAAATACTAAAGAGTAAATTTGTTCAATAAAATCGCCATTGGCTCCAACCACAGCGTCCAGACGACTTCGGAATCTCCTGTAACTCTTCTGAACGGTCTCCTTGTTTAAGTTGATGAGTGCTGCCATAATCCTTATCTTCAGTTCTTCTTTGGTGTTACAAGTAGTTTTGTGGTCTCTCAACCCACTACGCCCCACAGATAATCAAGAGAGTTGCAATCTGGGGAGATAGGCGATCAGATGTAAGGGGTGATGTGGTTGGAGAAATAGTCTGACAGCCATGGCTGGGTTCTCCTTACGCGTGTGGCATGGTGAAGAGTCCTGTTGAATATATAGAGTCTTCCAGAAGCCACCCTCTTGACCCAGGGCAGTACTACCTCCTCAAGGCACTTAATGTAGGCTTCCGTATTGAGTCTGAAGCTCCGTGGAAAGATGAATGGAGGCATAACGTCGCCATCACTAGTGATCACCATTAGACTCATCCAAATCTCTCCGAATCGTTTGCGCAATCCTGAGATTGACACCAAACGCTCTGAAATCTTTTTTGGAGCTTCCAGCACGAATGTCAAGCAGTACAGCATGTTGTTCCCAAATTTCTGGCGGAGTGAATTGCGTAATGGTGCTGTTTTTTTTTCTTTTTCACAGACGGTGCCTAACTGGCTCTATTATACTGTGCAGTCGATAAAAGAAAAAGCAAGCAACGTGCATGCGCAAAATTAAAATTATAAAATGGCGACAAATTACCCTGTTAATAATTATAAAAAAAATTCTCATAGAATCCGCCATGTTGGTTTTAACGGATATTTTTTAATACCGACTAAGCTAAACGACATCTTCTTCCCCTAGGTATCGTGTACCTTCAGGGTGTAGTCAATCTTGGCTCTCCACAACATCCTGTCTTTTTTATCTCTTAATAAATTTTAACTTTTTGTTATCTCTCCCAAACCTTGTTCCACCATTGATTTACTCAAGCTCACTAAGTAGGCTATAAAGTTGTTTTCCTCTGTCGCTCTTGCCTTTTATAAACTATATATTGTTTCAGATTATCTAGTCCCTCTTTCCTCATTATATTCCCTAGAAATTTCAACCGTCTCTTCCAGATGTCAAATGTTAAAGTTTTCTTTTTGCTTCCATTTTTTATAAAACTTCGTTGTTGATCACATGTTCGGTTTATAGTATCCTCAGCAACCGTCTGTAGAAGAATACCAACACAATAAAAATGCGTCACAAAACAGATTTTATTGTACGTTACTATATTTCTACGCTGGTTTGGAACTTCCAATCCTTCGTAGCTCTTCAGGTGTCTGGTGTTGACCGATGGTTAGCAAGATAATCTAGCAGGTTTTTTCCTTATTTCAAACCTAACTAAGTGTCTCACGACTAGAGCTCTCTGTGAGATTAATCTGAACTGAATACATATTTACTTTAGCCGCTTGTCGTATGTTGACTGCTCGCAAGCTCATCTCGTAGGCTATTTTAAGCGTATTACATTCTATTATCAGTTAGCTGTCCCCTTTACAGCTGTTCCAAGCAATAAGGTATCCCATTCTATGTGGAAGAGCAGGTGCCGTAGCAGTTATGGGCGCGGGTGGTGGACTTCAAATTCCATGCTCATCTGTTGCTTTCATTTTTGTAGTAATGTCTTTGCTATTAAAATAAATGGCAAAGAAATTACGACCATGGGTGAAAGAAAATAGTAGGGTAAATTGGGTTATCTAGCCTCGGTTGTTAGCCAATATAAAAAAATGACAACTGTGAATTCAAAACTGTGGAGAAGGCATTGGGAAACCGCTTCCCTATTTTTCCCAAGAAGTCATTGCAATACGTAGATAATAAAGAAAAATGAGTCTGTGGAAAGACATGATTGTCGTCACCCTGAAGAGACAGGGCATTAAAAGAATTTTTTTTTTGTAATTCGGTTTAAATCGATCATTTTTAATCACCGATATCTTTTACAACATTTTCACGGTCAATCCTTGTAATTACAAAACACATTTTAATCTGGCAGATGGTCTCAAAAGTTGTGCGTCAGTAGAAAACAATCGCCACCATATTCTTTAAATTGCATTGTGTAGTACGATTTACTAAACTTACCTTAGTATATCACAAACCGCACCGAAATATTGTATTGCGCTAATCTACCTAATTGAGGAAAACACGCTTGTCTTAAATATCAACCGAAATCTTATCACCGATTTTTAGTACCTGTTTCAAAATACATATTTTAACCAATTTCAACCTCCTTTTATGTACCATGTCTCTTCAGGACGTGGGCGATTATGGCCCTCCACAATTTACTTTCTTTTGTAGATCTTTTTGTCTTTTTGCTATTCCTTCTAATCCATGTTCTGCCATCCATTTACACAAACTCGTTAGGTAGGTTATTCGCGGCTTTCCTCTGTCCATCTTGACTCCAAAATCCTGCGACGGGAAAATTCTCCAAGATCTCTTTCCTCATTATATACCCTAGATATTTCAACTGTCTTTTTCTAAGAAATTATAAGTGGAAGTGTCGTTTTGGTTGCCATTAAAGCTTTCTTAGAGCTTTCTCGTTACTCACATGGTATTCTCAGAGTCCCTTTGTAGAACCACATTTCAACTACGAAACCGTTCCACATAAAGGACAACACCAATTTTATCATACAGAACTGCCATTAGGTGACACCTGTCATAGTGGATGTTTCCCGTGTCTCGCCTAAAGTTTCACATATCCGGAAATCAATCCACCAGGAAATAAAGAATCTCATTTTCTAGCTTTGTGGAAGCCATTTCGTGCTTTCAGTTTCTCGAATTTTTCAATGGAACTTCGTATGAGACACTTGCAAGCTTGAAACTTGAATTATTCTTTTTACGGCTTATCCAACTTTTGAAGGTTATTTAAAGCCAGAAAATATTTTTAGATTGTAAAATAGTTTTTCATGATAATGATTTACGGATACATATCCTACTAATTAACCCATAGCTAGGTAAAAAGAGGTGGTATTTGCGCTTAAGAGAATATAATATTCCCGACTGGAATTGGAACTCGGCTCTCCGATTTCCAATTCGAGCTGTTATCTATTACACTTCCAGCACATCCAAGCTTACAGCACCTGGTATTGTTAAGAGGCTATCCATTTAGGTACTGAACAGACTTGATGTTTGTTAACCTCAGTGATCGTATTTCAACGTGATATGACTGTAAGCCGCTTAAGAATTGAATTCTTAATAGGTGATCTACCCTTCTGACCTTGCGCCGGATTAAGCTAATCATATTAGATATCTGTACTGAGTTCTTATTCTAGAGTGATGCAAAACATTGAAAGTATCTTCGAATTCATTGTGTTATCTTCGAACTAAGCTTCATAAAGATCTATATCAAACGACGTTTGAGTGAATATAAACTCGTCAGTACATTTTTAGTGTGGCGACTTCAGTACTCATTGTATTCTCTGTTACTGTGGCTTTATACCAGAGTAAGCTAAGCTTCGTAAATATCTCCACTACTGTAACTGAACTAACGCAAGAAACAAAGGATTTTAAAATGTTATTTAAAAAGTACGCTCTCTGATTTACACGTTAGTCTCACAAGCTATTGTCCGGGGGTTTGTTTTTCATTAGGTGTTCCATGATTCCAAAAATAGTCTCCTTAAAAGCGTGCTACACTTACTTTTTGAAATTAACATTGTGTTTTAATATATATATATATATATATATATATATATATATATATATATATATATATATTACAAATTGTTCAGTGTAAACGAACTCTATATTAAACAGACAAATATAAAATAGCTCACTGAAACCAATATCATCTTTGTCTTCTTCAAAATACTGTAGCTGTGATCTCGTACACTTAGCCCAGATTCCTTTCATCTTTTCAAAATAATTTGAAAAGTTCTCTTTAGAGATAACCATCGGTTGTCTCATCACATTCTCCTCAATCTCGTTAACTGCGGTTTTAGCTTTGGCACAATCCAGAATTCGTAGGGAACCAAATATTGTTTATGGTGGATATGCGATATTCTTCCAAAACAAATCCTGAAAAATATTTCGCCGCCATACTCGCTCGTGTAATTGTGAATGCTACGGATTTACAGTACAAAATCTCACTCAGTGTTGTCTCACTACCGACTGAATAAGCTCAAAGAAGTACTTCTGTTTTCGCATGCTCGGAAAGATATCCTCGGATTGATTGTAAATCAAGGCTTCGTAACCGATTCTTGAGATATTCAAAATGATTGAATGCTTTTTTTCCTGACAGATGTATTTATGAATACAATCGGAGAGGGTACTTTTAGGGAATCATAAAATTGGATTTACGATTTAATGATTTAATATCTAGCTCCATGTCATAGAAGTTTCTTCAGAAAGACAAAATCATTTTCCTTTCGAGTGGTCAGATTAGAATCATACACGCTGTACACCGTGAGGAAAGGGGGATAAGCGCAGACATGTATACAAAGTGTTCGCTGGAAGTATCACGGTTGGATTGTGAAGCGTCACAAAATATAATCTCATAAATCAATTTGCTTTTTCACTCAAATTAGCATTTGTATTCATCAGCATATTTGCTTATAGATTTGTCACCAGTAATACCAAAACCCATGGGTTTATCTGACGCCAGTCAGTGTCATATGTACGTGTCATTTGCATTCTTTTTTCTGATGTATTCATATCTCTATATCTATTTTATTAAAAGAAAGATATAAAGCCTGAATATAGTGTTCTTATCAATTGTTGTACCAGTTCACCGATGTTTGCGCATAGTATTACTTCGCTTGATTTATGAGTTACATCCTTTCAAGGGGACTATTTTTCTGATGCTTCAATCCCATTTATGGATACAAACTATATGAAAATGTGTACACATGGCAAACAGCGAATTATAATATTTTCTGCTTGATTTTTAAGATGAAGAATTGTCAACATACTTCGATTTGTTTATTCGAAGTATCCTTCTCATCTTTGGTTGTTAAAGATGTTATTATAGAGACAACGTTTAGACGAAGTGTCATTTAGCCATCTTCATGTGAAATCCATATAGCGTGATTAAGCAGGAATAAGAAAACGCCTTACAAGGAAATATAACACAATAATCAACGATTACAAAATATTCCATAAAATCCCAAACAATGGACACTTGGAAATGACTAGAAGCTACTTGTCCGAAACGTCGAATCCATAATATTCAAGATAATTATAATAGTTCGAATAAGCCGAAGTTTAAATATATTCTATTGTGTTCACTGAGCCTATTTTTTATCGTGTAGAAATTGAATAATGCGTTCATCATTATAAAGAAACTCTCACACACACACTTTTGCACTTTCACGCACAAACCCGAAATCAAAATAGTTTATACGATAGAATAGTACTTAGTAAGCTTAGCAATTAAACTCATACTACAGAATAAAGAATTCGATCCTTACTGTTCATGTATTAATTTTGACTCAAATAAACTAGGCGGGATCAAATGAAGTCTTGGCTGCATCTTAATTATCAAAATTTTAATAAACGTACTCTCATTTCTTATAGAAGTAAGAACACAGAATGAAGAACACAACACGTGAATAAAACGGGGAGGTGTACGCTTATTAAAGTTTTGTAAATTAAGAGGCAGCCCCACACTTTATTTGACCCGCTTTCATTTACTGACGAGGTAAAAGTAAGTTAAGCTTAATATATACTTGACTAACTTGAACTTGTTAGTTTTGCCGATCAGTTGAGATGGAGTAATACTTAAAAGCTTGTCTCAATTACGACTTAGTGCGGTTGAGCCTCACTGGACGCTACATACTTACAGCATTGTACCACATCTAAGCTACGCTTAATAAATCACTAGTTTCGTGGATCAGTGCTGTTGTAATGAGTTCATTCCTTAAGGGACTCCTCACACTTGCACCCGATACCAGATTAAAGCATGTCTAGGGCCTCTGGCGGCTGGTTGTTCCCCAGTGATTAAGTGACAAGTTATTTCATTTGACAATAGTGAATCAAAACATAATAAAAATGGGTTCAATCAATATAGCATATATATATATATATATATATATATATATATATATATATATATATATATATGGAAAATGTATGACAACGTGGAAAAGTTTACATGTGACGCGTTTTGTCCTTCAGGACATTATTGGATAAATTTGTTATATTGGAACGACTACACATGCGCACGAACGTGGGATGCTGGGAATTTTAGAATTTTTTTTATATATCTCGCCGATTTCACTTTTCATTTCTTTTTTTAAGTATTTCACCCCAAGCAAGACTGGAGTGCCACTAGCACGCAGGGGGGTTACAGGGAATGAAAGTGTGAGAAAAACTGTGTATAGGGAGATTGAGGAAAAGATAAGATATGAACGGAGTTTAAGTCAACAGAAGATGACAGCTAACGCTGCATTTATATTTTTGAAGATTGTAGTTATCAGGGAAGCAAGTAAAAGGAAGGGAGTTCCACAGTCGGGAAGCGCGAGTAAAGAAACTGCTGGAGTAAAAGTGGCGATTACATTTAACTATTTCAAAAGTCAACGGGTGGGACCTAGATGCCAATCTAGTAGCACGCTAAAATTCTTGTAGACGGGGCACCAGGAAAAAAAGTTCGTCAGAGCAGTTGCCATGAAAATATTTATAGAAAAGCAGATGGAAGCCACATCACGTCTTTGAGAAAGTCATTAAAGTCGAGATGCCAGGTGAGGATCGATTACATTGCAGATTCTTCTTTGGATTTTGAGGATAACCTCAAGATGAACAGCTGGGGCACCAGACCAGATATGGTAACAGTATTCAATGCACGGACTAATAGTAGATTTGTAGATGTATAAGATGGACTGACGAGAAAAACCTGTCACGACACAGAGAACCCTCTTTCATTACAGTAGATACAGCTATTGATTCAATGTAGTTGTTCCATCTCAAGTCAGTCGAAAACATGAGGCCAAGAAGGTGCAGTGAGACACTCTCTCGGAGTCGAACATCAACCATGCTGATGGTAGGCAGGGAAGTTTCTCTGTGGTGGTTAACCGAGAACAGTTTAGTTTCGGAGGCATTAAAAGCCATTTCTTGTCCCAGTTAATAACTGACTGGAGGCCCCTTTCAAGAGCACCGGCCTGCCGGATTTACTATTGTGACAGGACCAAATGGTAGTAGCGTCTGCACAGATGCCTACTTGGGAATTGATGACATCAGGAAGATCATTGATAAAGATCAGAAACAGTGTAGGACCCAGGATAGAGCGTTTGGGGAACATCCGCGTTTGTATAAAAGGATCTGGAAGAGAGCCCTTTCAGAAGGACTTTCATTTCACGATTTGATAGGAATGATTGGATTAAATCAAATAATCGTCTTTTGAAGCTTACGTGGAAAACCAGCATGCCAAACTATCAAACGCCTTAGAGTTATCTAGAACCACAGCTCGAGTTTAGCCGTTATTACCAAGAGCTTGATATACATATTCAGTTAATGGCCGTAAGCACATCAGCGGTAGACCAGGCAAAACGGAATCCATATTGTTTGTCAGAGAGTAGATCGTGAGAATTAAGATGCTTAACGACTTCAGCATTGATTAAAATTGCCCAAAAGCTGTAGGAGACTGATAGGCCGGTAGTCAGAGTGATCAGAAGGTTTTCCAGAGTTCTTAAAAACAAGGACAAGAAGACAACTTCCAGCAAGCTGGAAATCAGGAAGCAGTGCGGCAATAGTTGTATAGTTTGGAGAGAACTGGAGCCAACACGGGTGCACATTTCATTAGGACGACGGCTGGTATGCCGTCATCTCCACTTGTCTTATAGGGATCTAATTTAGAAATGATATCCGAGACCAGCGACGTGGTTATGCACATATCCCTCAGAGTCTTTTTTATCTTACTTTTCATCGCTTTTGTTAGTAGGTATCCCACACTGTGATAATAGAATATTTACCAGGAATGTGAAATTTTAAGTTTCCATGAATAATAATTAATTTTGATAGTATAATTATAGTTTAGATATTTGGAGGAAAAAAAGAGGGCTTCAGTTTTAAAGTGACACCAGGTGAATATGGTTGAAATAACAGAACAAGGGTTGAGATGTTATGAAATGAACCAATCAAAATTCTTTTCTTGGGACCTCAAAAAACTTTTCCCACTGTCCCTACCAATTTTCAAATTTGCAGAATCCTTTACCGATACTGCTACCGGCTATCTCGTCACACTCTTAATCTAGTAACATTTTTAAATCTTCTTCTTTTAAAAAGTGATTTTTAGATTTAAGAGAAATAGAAACGACAGGGTGCCAAATGTTGATGATAGTGGAATTGAAAGACCTGGGTGATGTGCTATTTTCTCCAAACTCTTACATTAGATGTGCATCAACTTTCGCGGCCCATGCCGGGTAGGGTTATCATCTGTCAGTTGCGTCTTTGTCTTCGTGCATTACTGAGAGGTTCCCGGTCCCGGGGAGCAGCTGCCCGCGGCTGTACCCACCACCCATATTGCAATACAGAGTGGGGATCAGTAGTCATACCAATACCAGCGCAACCAACGGTTGCTGGGGCTGGGAAATTTTTGTCCCTGACCCGGTTGTACAGCTCGTGTTCCTGACATTAAACCCAACCTTGTATCACATCGCATCTCAGTGGAGAGACTGCGTAAATACTGCCCTTACATTAGACGTCATTGTGAATGCAACAATCACACTACACAGACACGCTCAGCGAATTTTAACTGCTAGCAGACTAACCCTTGGGTGGGTCTGTTCACTACATACCAATCAGCATTACGTAAATGTGTATGGAAAAAGAAATTGAGTTTAGATTCCGTGTGTGTATGTGTATATATATATATATATATATATATATATATATATATATATATATATACACACATCTGTATATATATGTATGTGTGTGTGTGTGCGTGTGTGTGTGTTCTGTAATGTTGCCGCATTTTGTTATGGAGATACATGTGCGCCTCTTCTTATACACACCACGTCTGATTTTTGCATTTGTGCGTTTAGGAAATTAGTCCGAAGAAACTACACCCGACTATGAAAACAACTCGTTTAAGATAAATACATATACGAAGAGAAAAAAAAGAAGAAAAGACTTAGCCCAGTAAATATCCTATAATGAAAGAAATGAAATCAATTCTGGACCTGTTTTGTAGATGACGTGGTTGCATATTTGTTATAACTGATCAGTGTTCGATACCAGTTACGTTACAGGGATTTAGAATGCTGATATTCATTACATAATCATAGGCCCATCTCCATTTCGAAGATTAGGACAACACAATTATTTTATCCCTTTTCGTTGTAGTCCTGTTTACAGGTATATTTCCTCAATATAAATTTTTATGTAAATACAGGTACACCAAAGATTTCCCCGTACCGTTTGGTTACAGAACCGTGTCGGATTATTTGTTTTGCTGGACCAACTGAAATCCAGTTAAAACAATTTAATAACGTATCTCTGACTCAAAAATTATTCATCTCTCGTGCCTCTACAGTACCATCGACTATTAAAAACTTATATTAAATGCGCCACACCCAACACTATTATTATCACTCGGGGAATTACTCTGGCAGTTGCATGGAATTCAAATACTGGTACGGATTAAAATATTCAGTTGAAACACCAATTGCTAGCAAATGTATGGCGTGTATATATTTCTGTCATTTATAAGATTTTATAAGTATATGAACATACAGAATGCAGTCAATATATAAAACATGAGCTCTTATTTCCATCTGTTTTGTACGGGTCTTTACGGACTATAGAGAAGTTTGGAAAGCTTTGATCAGGTCGAATTCGTTACTCTAGCAACGGTCTATGAAGCTAATCCTCATTTTCCTTTTATTCTTGTGTATTTACAAATCCCATGAGATATATTCGATGACACACACACACACACACACACACACACACACACACACACACACACACACACACACACACACACGATTGAAGTAGAACGATTGGGTTGTTGCTTCATCCAAGAAAAGAAAACCTTGAAAATCAGCGTTTGCAATATTAGTTTTTAGCTCTTCTTGAATATCAAACAATGGTACATACATAACTATCTCATCTATCAAGTTTTCTGAATGAATCAAATTTAGATTTCTAACCTTAGTTCTGTGGGACATTTTCATAGAATTATTACCGTGGGGTTTTCAAACACTACATTTAAATTATTATAGGTATAACATTTAGTTCTTTAATTTTCTTGCTATATATTGCCTCGTGTTCTTTCTGGTTTTTATAGGATAAATAAAAAAAAATTAAATTATTTAAAAAAGTCAAATTTAAAGGTCAATAAGAAAAATGAATGTCTAAGATTCAAAAATTCAAATATCATAATATAGGTTTCATTTTATTTTCCGTAAACAAATAAAACTGCTTGCAATTTATACAACTATTAAGACTAAAACTAGAAACTCCTAGTACTTACTTATTCAGAACGCTACTTGACTAATCTCGAAAATTTGTCTTGTTACTTATTAAAGCAAACCGTTGTGTAAGATGTGCAAATATCGCACAGTACTAATGGAGGGTGAAAAGAACGTGATCCACCATTGCACATCCAGAAATGGGCATTATACTTATCTACGCAAGTCAGGAATTTACTTTTGATCTTGCCGGCTGTGCTTCAAATTTTAGGAAAGATAGAATGTCTATAAAGCTAGAAGTCTATTTGATTTACAGGTAAGATTTCAAATGAAAAGGCAATAGAGTGAAGAAGGATATTGAAATGTTTACGAGGGCGAAGAGGTAAGCAGTTTCCCTGCCCTTGTCAAGGTTGACAATAAATGTAATAGCTTCCTACTGCTGCAACTGCTCAGGTGTGCATGCCTATTTTCATTTTTGTCAATCGTGGTGCTATGTAAGCGCTGAGAACCTTATCAGAATGATGGGATATGACTGGAAATAAGCCACCCCACTTGGAATTCAAATTCTGTTCACCGATTTTGTTTTTTTCATACTGATAATAAAGAAACAAATATAAAAGAAAAGAAAAGAAAAAGAGAAAAAGAAAAGAAAGAAAGAGACAGAGCAAGAAACTTAGGACAGTACTAAGTTTGGCCCGAAACTAGACCCGCTCACAGTTACACCTTGGCCGGAGTCTGATAGTGATATTAATTCATACTAGAAATAACCATGAAAGTTTCACGGTTTTCTGTTTCAACTTTCTGATGGATCTTAACACTTCAGTTAATGATAAATAAGCTCATAGAGAATTCTACGACAATAAAATATCCGTAGCAACTCGCCTATTGCATTATTAAATATTTGAGCTTAACAATTTAAAGAAAATAATGCAATAACAATCAAATATGAATGCTGGTAGCAAATGAATACAAATGAAAAGATTTGAAATTGACAGCTTTCTCTATTTCACTAAGAGTTTAAACACTAATGTCTTCCCTTCTTTACTTAATTTTCTCACTGATACCAAGTTGCGTCTCTGGTATGTCTTTTCTATACATCAAAACGGAATAGTCCATTATTAATAAGGCATTTGCAGGGCGTAAAATGAAAGGGCAAGCTGAATTAAAATAATATTAGCTTAGTACAGGACAAGGTCACATCTGAGAGGGGTATTCGAATGCAGATTTTCAAGAAAACAGTCTTACTTGGAAGATTATGTAACGCAAACCTTCCGAAATAGAAATAAAGAGAAATCTTGTTGAAATGGGTTCGAACCTCGCACTGACGAGAAATACGAAACAGTTTTAACTACGATAGACAATGCGTAAGTTTAAGAGTGAAGGGAAAAAGAGAAACGAATGTGGTATAGAAAAGGGAAAAGCGAGAGAGGGAGTGAGAGAGAGAGGGAGTAAGGGCGAAAGAGTGTGGAGTGAAAGAAAAGAAAATATTTGAATTAAAAGGAAAATCGGCAATGTGCTCAGAAAGAGGCAAAGTAGCATGATAGAACGTTGGGAAGGGGGGAGAGAGAGAGAGAGAGGAGGGAATAAAATCAAAAAGTGTTGGAAGAGGGAGAAAGAGAACAAAAATAATGTGCCGCATAATAGAAGAGAGAAGGAGTTGGCGAAAGAGAAGAAAAAATGTGAAAAATGGTTGAATAAAACGTGAGAGAAACGACATTTATGAAAAGGAGGAAGCATTTGATCAGAGAGAGCGGAAGAAAAAAAAAGAGTAAAGAACAGAAGGAAAAGAAAATGAATGAGTGAAAAAGAAACATGGAAAGCAGCATCCGAGAAAAAAAGTTAATAGTTAGAAAGTGTAACTTAGTTTGTCACTAAACGAAATTCCCAAGAGGAAAATGAAAAGAAAAAAAATGTAAAAAGACAGGTAGAAACAACCAATGAATAATTAACAGAAAATGCAAAAATTACAAAAAAAAAAAAAAGAAAAAAGAAGCCTCCGGGAAAAAACAAAAAACACCTACTGCGAATGCAAAATAAATATTTTACTGGCCGGTCCTTAGATAGCACCTCCCTACTGAACGAAAAGGGATAGGGCCAAAGATATACTTTGATGTTTGCGTCAAATACCGTAGGATCCAAGCAATTGGTGAGGGAAAAATAGTGAGGGGGGATTTGCGTCGTATTTAGTATTTGTGGTTTAAAAATAAACATTGTGATACCTACCTTGCTATTTAGCATTGGGATAGAGAACACAATTGGACCTTAAAATATGTTCTTTCAGCAGTCGTCATTTTTGATTGATTCGTTTCTATCAAATGCTTCAAGATCTGAACAAAAAGGATGTAAATGTAAGCTTTTGCATAAAACTAATTACGTCTGTTCTCAGAGAGCAACATTTCAACAACATTTAGTTGAAATTCGTGATCCATTTTAGGGTATATATATATATATATATATATATATATATATATATATATATATATATATATAGCAAAAGGAAAACTTTTCTTAGTCGATGCGTTTCGTCGTCTGATAAACGTTATCAAAAAAATGTAAGGATCTTATTTTACAACAAGTATTTATAAACAGAACTAAAATGTTAATTTTATAAATTTAAAAAATTTAAAAAAGCTCACAACTATAATCGAGTTAAAAATTTTGTAGAACTAACGTCATTTTACTTCTGTTTTGCACGCATCTTATAGGTATTTATTAAGATTAATGGGATATATTACAAACTAGTATGCCTCCCTCCTCACAAGGGTCTAGTTTTTATCTATTATATGGGGTCCCCACTCTGCTACATCTCAGTTTACATAAAGGTAGTATTCATATAAAATACAAATTTTAGTGTAATCTAATTAGCCACAATAATGAATCATATACAATATAGGTAAAAAATTCAACAAGAAAAAGTGAAAATAAATACAATGTATTTAAATACGAATTAGAGACATGTCATAATAGATCATTCCGTCTTAAATATTTTGTGGCATTTTTTAACAACTATAGAATTTTTCCTATTAAATAATTTTAACACATTCAACATTATGAATTAAAATTTGGTGAATTTTATGTGTTTTTGAGACTTAGCATGTGCAAAACAAATTCACGGATCTGAGCGAAAAAAAAAAAAGACCTCAGAATGACGTCGAAATCTATGATGGTCGCAAAGCACTACCCGGGGGTCTGCAATCAGGCAACTTCTCCGGTCGAGGGGTTAGGGAGTAATACGCACCAATCCAGCTCCTCTATGCGCGCGCACGCGCGTGTGTGTGTGTGCGCGTAAGGAGGGTAGTATGTTTGTAATATGCACGTTAATCTTAAATACTTGTTAGATGTGTGCAAAAGCTCACAGTGTCCTCTTTCTTGAAAGCTACAAACATAACAGACAGAAGAAGGTTTTGCTTAAGAAAAACACTGGGAATTACTATTGCTGGCATCACTGTTATAGATCGTGCTGTGCCACTAACAACAACAGTAATTATACGTGTCTGTAAAATCTATTCTTAGTTGTGATGTCCGTAAGCTTATATGAGTCATATTTAGGCTTAAATGTGTATCACATAACTAGAAGGGGTAATAATGACATAATCTTGACGTTGACTTTTCACACTACCTTAAACAAAAGGCTAGGAAGTAAACTCCATTCAGTACCAGAATGAGTGATCACAGTTAATGGACTTGAGAAGTTTGTTTTCCGCCAATAAAACTATTTTGCGAAAAAGAACGCTAACTTTTCAATCAATGAATACAAAATGGTTTCTGTATGGAAACGATTAATTTCACCATTACCATTAACATGTCCACATGGAAAAAATATGAGATTAAAAGATTTTCGAATACTGCACCTTTTTTCACGAGTATCTTGTATAAGAATATTTATCACACGCTACAGCCTATCCTTTTCATATTGTTTCAGGCAATATAAATCGTAGATGATCTCTTATACTTTGTCATAATCGTGAGAAATTTCTGATATTTATCTCGCAAATACTGAAGCGACCAATAGCAGAAAAGGTCATTTTTATTATAATTCTATAAATTATCTTTTTTTTGGGTCGTTCTTTCTTTCCTTTTTCTTTCTTAAATACCAATCTTCCTTTTCTTACCTACCAACCAATCCTCGTTCGTTCGTTCTTTCTTTCTTTCTTTCTTGAATACCAATCTTTCTTTCTTTCTTTCTTTCTTTCTTTCTTTCTTTCTTTCTTTCTTTCTTTCTTACCAACCTTTCCTTCTTTAATACCAATCTTTCATTTCTTACGTACCAACCAACCGTCTCTCTCTCACTCTCTCTCTATTTCATAGGCATTTCGTTTTGGAGTTATGGTTAACAAATTCGTTTTGCTAATCCCGTGGGTTCGATCCTGACTGGTTGCTCCATACTTGTGTGGTAAATCCCTAAGAAGTGATTTTGTGTTATTACTATTCAGGAGATAGTTGAAACTCCAGTTCAGGTAAATGCTAAGTTTCGCATACTTTTGAAATAGACAAACACTCGATCAGAGAAGTGACATTGTTTTTCTGATAACATTATGTACGAATGTAACTTTACTAACTGATATACCCTTTGCTTTTTCTCTCCTTTTCCGTATTCTGACTTGTATTTATATATATATTTATATATATATATATATAATCTGAATATCGTTTCAGGCGTGTAAGAAATTTATAGTCACTATGTAGTGCTAGTTATTCATAATTATTATCCATAATATTTATATCTGCAAACGCCCTACTTATTATATAAGGCATTATTAAATAATATAAATACACGTTGAAAAATACTTTTTGTAAAATAAATGGACTTATATATAAATATTTCATTTTTTTTATATGCAATTTGAAATAGAAGAGGATATATTTTTTATTTTTTTCCTAATCCCCGAGCCCCGTAAACCATTAGGGTCGTAGTAGTAGTGTTGTGCCACGAGTAAGATAACGTGAAGGAGCCCAACCCTCTCCAGGTTGGTTTGAAATCAAGACTTTCCTTATCCTAGACTGGTTGCCGACCAAGGCTAAAGGGACCAGCCTGTTCTGCTATTTATCCAAAAGCTGGGGAGGAGAAGAGAAGGATTCCTACATTTCCCAAGGGTATTGGCGTGAGTGAATTCAACGACTGGATTTCGAACTCGGCTTTCATGCGGAGCCGGTATCAATTACGCAACCGCGCATCAATTCCTAATAACATGCATGCAAATACACTTAAGAATTTAGGTAATTCAATGTATTAATACCTATCTTTGGACCAGTTTATTAATGTAAAAGTTAAAAATAATGGCAAATAAAATAAAATAATTATGTCAGTGTGCGCGCACACAACTCCACCCCAGTGTGGATCAGTAAATCTACAGTCTGATATATAGACATGAGTTGAATTTTTATCCGAAATTTTCACTGTGTAATATTGTATTTATATGATTAAGTGCCTTGACAAAGGTATAGGGGTGCTGAAATATTCTTGGCCCACCATACTCCCCGTCGAATACGGAAATGAACAGTACGGACATTCGAGAATGAGGGGATGTGCATTCCTTAAAAGGGTAAACTGAACCTTGCTGGGCTGTGGCGATCTCTGTAGATGTTTGGAATTATATAATTTACCTTTATATCCTAATTTTTCCTTGATAAAATGTTCTTTGAAGCTTTAAAATAAAAATTTATTTCATATTTAAACTTTTTCTTAACATTGTTCTGATCTTTATGCTCGCTACTGTGTATATATATATATATATATATATATATATATATATATATGAATGAGATAACGATATATATATTTTTATACCAAGAACAGTAGTGGGGAAATTGTATAACAAATTGGAAAAAGTTTACTTGTGACGCGTTTCGTTTTTTCAGGACTTCATCGGACTAATTTTTTTTTATGTTGGTAGGACTACACATGCACACGGAAGATGTGTGCTGGGAATTTTATATGCTTTTAGTCGAATTCATTTAGAGTCTTTTTCTTTTTCTTTCCATCACTTTTGTAAGTAGGTATTCCAGGCTGTGATATTAGAAGATCTGCTATGAATGGTGAAATGTAGTGAGAGCCATGGCGCAAATTCACTGTAGATAACCTTGTGATTAAGGCACTCTCTAGACATTTAACATTGTTTATGTTAAATAAAAAAGACTTATAGATATGTAAGATAGATTCTGGAGAGAAAAATTACACAGTAATAGTCTTTCCACTTCATGTCAGCTGAGATCGTTAGCCCGAGAAGGCATAACGGGACACTTTCCAGGAGGTTAACATCAGCCATTCTGATGGAAAGCAGAGAGGAGTCTCTCAGACGATTAACGGAGATGTTTAATTTTGGAGGCGTTAAATTTGAAAAGATATCTTTTGTCCTAGTTAACGACGGACTTGAAGTTGTTTTGAGCATCGGCTGCCATTTTGACATTGTCGGACTGATCAGCCTTACTATCGAGGCAAGGAGTAAATTGTTGTATCGTCAGCGTATATGCCAAGTTGGGAGCTAATGACATTGGGAAGGTCGTTAACGAAAACTAAAAACAGCATAGGACCAAGGATGGAAGCCTGGAGGACACCCGCGTTAGTACGAAAGGATCTAGACAAGTGGCCGTTCAGGTTAACTTTCATTTCATATATATATATATATATATATATATATATATATGGACAATTCATACGCCAGAAAAGCCGATTTGTAGCTACGGTTTCGCAGGTCTCAGGATCGCTATTGGCCTTCAGCTTCAAGCGTAGGTTTTGGGACTCCGCGTAGCCTCTTGCAGCTGGTGAATTTTCCAAACAGGATGATACATGGGAATCGAGTGTGACGCATTCTGGACACGTGACCCACTCAGATGAAGCTTTCCTGTTTATACCGAGCTCTTACAATTACAGGTATACAGCAGATTTTTTTGATAGCCTCTTTTATTCGGAGCAAAATTACAAGCATGCTACAAATCCATTGACACCCCGAAAGAGTACAAAATTCTTATTGCGCATATTCTAGAGTAGACCAACTGCGTAAGAATAATATGTGTAAAGAATACTTACCCTCAAACTGTACATATCTTATCCCCGAACCAAGTCATACCGTGCTCTATGAAGGATAAGTGACACTCACTTTGCATGTTGAATGTAAAATTTGACAAACCTCTTGAGTCAATTGTCAAACAATTTAATATGAGAAATACTGGTTTAATATAAGTTTTGAACAGTCTTTAATGATATGAAATTGGAGATAATTAGCTGGTCAAAGTTGTCTTATTGAATTACGAGTCTATCTCAGACATAAAAATGTGACGGCATGTTTTGTTAATTCCTTAGTATTATGAAAATTATTACAGGCGAGTCTTTAAATATAAAAAGAGTCACGGCAGACTAATGAATTGAGGCTCGGATTGCGGAATCAGAGAGCCGAGTTCGAATTCCAATAGAGTTCATTACATTCACTTACATGCTAATACTCTTGGGAAAGGTATGAGTCCAACTCCCCCCCCCCGCTATCGAAAAATAGTAGGAGAGATTCGGTTCTATAGTCTTGGGTGGCAACCGGTCTAGGAAAATGAAAACTTTGAATTTAAAACTGTATGTAGCCCTGGCGTAGTACATACTACGCAGCTAAGTTAAGGATAATTCGCTTTGATTCGATGATCCTGACTACGATCGACTCCTTTTTCTTTAAATATATCTTTCTACTTATCATCGTATTCTGCTCTTTCACAAAATTGGTTATTACACCTCCGTCCTTCGTAAACATCTTGAACAGTTCACCGTTGTCATAACAAAGATATTGTTGCCAATGCCAAGAAAGTAACATTAGTTATTGATTGATTCGTTTTCTATGGACTTTGCAGGTTGTTTAAAGCCAGAAAATATTTTTAGATTGTAAGAACTTTTTTTGAGATAATGGTTTAATGAGACAAATCTTATTAATTAACACATAGATGGGGAGAAAATGTGGATTCATACCTTTCCCAAGAGTATTTGTGCATAAGTGAATATAACGAACTCAACTGGCTCCCCGATTAACAATTCCAAGCCATTATCCGTTACACCATCCGCACACCTAAGCTTACAGCACCGTGTATTACCAAGAGGTCACCCATCTAGATACTGACCAAGCTCGACGTTGCTTAACTTTGATGATGGTACGAGAACCGCTGTTTTGACGTGATGTAGCCGTTAGCCCCGAGTCTAATTATCTTGCTTAAACTGGCTTTTTATAATTAAATGCTCACCCAATTCAAGACCTTAGCGCCACTCAAGGTAGCGCGTTACTAAATGAGAGTGTTGTATAAGAAGAGAAAATAAATGGTGATGTCTACCCGATATTGTTTTTGAGCGGCATTCATTCATTTTGGAGCTCAATTGACTAACAGCACTTTTGCAAACGCAACAAACCTAATTAGGTAATAAAGAGGATTAACATTTTCGTACATTTACAGCGTTAACGATCTCCCTTTACGCGTTTGGTCTCAAAATCTTCATGCTTGAAACTGGCAAACCACGTCTTCACAGTTGAGGATGGCCTACGCTTGTCATCTAATCTAATGTTTCTTCTACAGGAACAGGAATACGAAGTTCATGACGGCTCGGAGTTCAGCAAATTTTAAAAAATCCGTGATTTCTGTTAATATTGTTCAATCTATGATCAGTAGAAAACTTAAAATAAATACATAAAATCAACACTTTAAAATAAAGTAGTGATCATGGAAACATCCTCTCGGGAGTTTGATTCACAAAGTTGAGGTTTTCTTGAAGAATCTGTTTGAGTGGAACTTCTTTCTTACCAATGAAACACGAAGGGAATGAAGATGCATCGACCTTCTGTCCATAGCATGGCGTGCCCTAGCTCTAATGTTCTGAATTTGTGGAAATAACGAATGTAGCTCTTTTGAACATTTGCCATGGAAATAGCGATATAAAAATTCTAGATAGATGTGGGAAAAGAGCTGTAGCGTTGAAAATAATTCATCGCCCACAAAGCCGTGTAAAAGTTTTTGGACATCGGTGGTGTATCTGTATAATCTCTGAGAAATCTTTAGTGCGCAGGTTTGTCTTCCCGACCAATTTTTATGTTCGATATTTCATTGGCTAGCACACCTTTGCGCCAGACTAAGCCGATTGGAGTAAATACTTCCATGAATGACATTATTGTTACTGGTGTGGAGAACTTGAAGTAAAGGTTGCAAAATAAGGGGAACTTGGCTGGTCGTAGTTAAGGCTAGAGTCAAATAAACAAAGATGACATCCTTGGCAACTGGGTTAGAAATGACGTATGGTGGGTTGGAGCAGGAATCTTGCTACTTGTGCGCCTTGTTACACGCCACAATCTGTTCAGGATATTTGCATTCTGATTAATGTTACTGCGGGACAGAAAGGAAATACAAATGGTGCCTTTCGTCTTTCTCCCTTTCATTTCGGCAACCGCCATAATACGTCTGTTTCCATTTCTCTCTGTTTTCATTTTATTCGAAAGCTTTGTTAATTCTCCTTAATTTTTCATCGCTGATACAAACCAATAATTTTCAATTTTCTTTCTTTCTTTCTCACATTTTGTTTCCGTTATTCTGTTTTGCTTTTATTTTTAAATCAAATTCATTTTTCTAATTGTTCTAATTGAACAATTAGAAAAAATAATTTGATTTAAAAAATAAAATCAACCATTTCTTCTTTCCTTCCATTTGTCCTTCCTTCCTTTCCTTTCACCTTTCCTTCTTTCTTTCCTTCCATGATTCTTCCTTCATTCGTTCATTATAAAGTTAATTTGATTTAAAAAATAAAATCATCCATTCTTTCCGACATTCCTTCTTTACTTCCTTCCTTCTGTTCGTCTTTCCTTCCTCCCTTCCTTTCGTCTTTTCTTCTTTCTTTATTTCATCTTTCCAACTTTCTTTCCTTCCCTGACTCCTTCCTTCCTTATATGTTTTATTTGTCAGAGGTACAGAACGCCATCTTCCAACGTGAATTCACCCACGTGACACAAGTCCAGTACCTGGCATCATAGTAGGGCATGAGCATAAGTTGCTGTGTTTGTGAAGTAACGTTGAACGATACTATGTATGTCTAGAAAATTATTCAGTGTGTTCTGCTGCCACACTAACGATAGTACGGTGATGTGTTATTCGAGAAGAATAATATCCGACCACATGATGGTCGGCCTGTCCTCCACCTAAATGTATGGAACATGATGATACCACACTTGGCACTTTTTGGTAGTCCACCTACAACAGTTGCTGTATTGACTCAACAGATACAAGATACAATGAATAATGTACCAAAGGATGGTATTAAATTAAATGTAAAATCGAATATCAAATACAGGACTGAACTATGTTAATGATCAAGGAGGATATACAATATATCAGTATGGGGTTTGAGTACTATTGAGACATTCCTTATTTTAGAACTTGTGCACGTATTGATCTCTATAGGATCTCTGTAATTCATCTGTATTATCTGTACATTTCATCTTGAGTAATGTGATTCATATATACAGGATATTATAATTTTATATTCGCCTGAATGTGTGTATATTTTATATAAGGTTTATAAATGCATACACGAGAGCGTGAATGGTTCGACAATAACAGGATTAAGAAAAAAAAGTCTGATCTTTATCATTTAAGCATTATCCCTATATATATATATATATATATATATATATATATATATATATAAATTAAAATTTAAAAAATGAAAATAATTCTTTAAAAAAATTCATTATTCATCGAAAAAAAATTATTTTCTTAAGACTATAATGTCTTTAACATATATTATTTATTAAAGTAATTAAAAACTTACCTAATTAAATAATATCATAATTTTATTGCATTTTTTATTTTACATTTTGGAGGAGATTTTCGGGAAACCAGTAAGTGTTTGAAAAGAATGGATGGTTTACATTCTCCAATGATTCCTGCTTTTAACTAATAAAAATATTTGCGATCAGAATTTAATTTCTCGAAATTTCATGAAATTAAGTAAGTGGAAGTAACAAATATAAAAAATACTCTTTTTCCAAGATTTTCTAAAAATAATAATTTCAAGAGTAATTTTATTCATTTGTGAATAAGTCCTGGAAGTTTCATTAAAATATAACAATTACTTGATTTTTGCATGACTTTCCAAATCAATGTATTATTTTACCGGAAAAGGTGCTAAAATATCCATCGTAATCTTTGGTCCATCGCTGACGTAAAAAAAAAGGTTTTTTACCCCAGACGTGGTATAAAAAATTATTAAAATAATAAAATCTAATTTGGTCTTTCCTCATAATAACAAAAATTTTGGGGTGTTTTTTCATCATGCTATGCTTTTTTTCAGCGAATTAGTGGAGGTATCTATAAACAGTCGCTTGAAACATTACATCATATGAACATCTTTATGCAGATTCATTATTCATGAATTTAACTTATGTCTGTCTAATATATAAAACAATGAAAATTTACAAATCCTTTTCAAAATATACGCATGCGAAATGCTCTAATGATAAATCTAAGCCAAAACATGATTAATACAATATCTTGATATGTCTAACCGACCCACACAGAAATAACAACAAACATTTCCCAAACACACATACACATACACGATAATATAAAAATCCAAACAAATATAAATTATTGCAACATTTCACCGAGAATAAACGAGGGTGACATATATAGACATTCCTCACACATACACTTATACACTTACATGAATTAACGCTACCGTCCAACATACACCGAGACATACAAGCGTTTCTTTTCTCTTACACTATCACACATTTTAACGCCTACATGTTCTTCACATACATTTATATATCATCTATTGCAATAATACACGTGACACATATCTGACCAATAAGAACCAACCAAAAATAAGCTTAACATACCAGTACTCTGTCTCTTTGCTTTTTCATTTCTGTCTCAATCGCTGACGAAGCTTTAATAAAAGGGAAACATGTTAGATTGAGATACGTTTCCTACTTGTTTTTCATTTTATTTTAGCATATATATATATATATATATATATATATATATATATATATATATATATATAACATTTTTTTTCGTTTGTTGGGATTCAGTTAGTGTAACGATTGTCCATTAAAATGTTGGAAAAACTAAATAAAAAATGAATCTAATTTAACATGTCTGTCATATTTAACAAAACATGTTTAAAAGAATGTTTGCTGCCCAAATATATATATATATATATATATATATATATATATATATATATATATATATATATATATATATATATATGTATGTATGTATTAGAAATTAGAAATTTTATCTTAGAGTTTGTTTCAAGGGAATAATAAAGAAATCTGAATATGATAACAATTTCAAGAGATTTATTGAACACCTGACGTGCGATTTGGCACTAAACTCTGGTGTCAGTCAATGAAATAAGTTCGTTTGATTGAATTTATTGATATATATATATATATATATATATATATATATATATATATATATATATATAAAGTGGACACTGAGGTCAAAACCAAGCGGCGACAGTCTGTTTCGTGCTTGAATATTGCGTTCAAGCATGAATGAAACAGACTGTTGTCACTTAGTGTTGACCTCAGTGTCCATTTTATATTTACATAGACCTTATATCTGATATGGAACACTTTTATCCATTAATATATCATAAACCTATAAAATATATATATTTTATATATTATATATATATATATATATATATATATATATATATATATAGTCGACTCTCCCGTCGAGATTCGACGTATGAGGGTCAAGCAGATCAGTTTCAGGAAACCGACAGCACGACACCGGCACATGAAATTTGATTATAGTGGTGAAGGTTTCGTGTAGGACCAGCCACAGTTTTTAAAGGGACGAATACAGAGACCTGGTGCACCGAATGCCACAAGGTTCCCAAACGACCCTCCGCAGGTTTTGAATTCAGAGTTGTCCTTCTAGACCAGTTGCCATCCAAGGCTATAGAACCTAGTCAGTCTCTCTCTCTCTCTCTCTCTCTCTCTCTCTCTCTCTCTCTCTCTCTATATATATATATATATATATATATATATATATATATATATATATATTTATAAAACCAGCTGTTCATCTGATTGGCTGCTAAAACTGATGACTGCGCACATACGAAACTGGTTGTAACGGTCGATCAGATGAACAACTGGTTTTATTATATAATACTCTATTTTTGGTATAGAACACTTTTTCTTGATGTGTCATTTTATACCTTGTTCCTAATTTATTTCTGTTTTATATATTAGAGAGAGAAAGGTTTTAAAATTATATATTTAGTATATATTTTGCCTGTACAAAAGATAAAGAAAGTGTTATGTCTTCATTACCTTGAATGAAGATAACACAATCAAGAAGTAATACCTCCTTTTTAGACATGCACTTTCTTTAGTCGATACTTCTCTTGTCTCTTATGACAAAATCGTCTACCTTTGATAATGTAGATCAAACTACCAAGATACTGAATAATTTTCCCTTCTTGCCAATTTTCTTTACCGGCCTTAAAGATATTAAAAAAAAATCACTATTCTCAAATGATCTGTCCTTTTTCTTTGCAATTATATAATGAAATAATGAAGAAGCTTGGAGAATTTAAAATATAGAAACCATTTGTTTTGTCTTCATTACCTTGACTGAAGATAACACAAACAAGAAGTAATATGTTGCTTGGAATCAATATAGTCTTGCTGAAATAGGAAGTAAGCAGATAAGCTAGAACTAACTCTCTACTTGTTTACTCTTTCTGCTGACGATTCTTGGCATCAGTCTATATGTATTTGAATGAGTCCAAGTCGTCTTCTGGAGAGGTGTGTTCATTGCCACAACATCCCCACCCCCTCTTTTTAGGAGTTTAATATTTAATACATTTATTGCTATTAAGGAGATTGTGTTATATCTTCATTGTATTGAATGAAGATAACACACTTAAGAAGTGGTATGTCACTTGGAGTTGACATAGTCTTGCTGAAATAGGTAGTAAGCAGATAAGCTAGAACTCCAACTCTCTACTTGTTTACTCCTCCCACTGACGATTCTCGGCGTCAGTCTGTATGTATTTGGACGAGTCCAACTTCTATTCTGGAGAAGTATGTTCATCTCCACAGCAGAAAGATTATGTAGCATCAATATTCACTTGAGATAAGAATTGATGACATTATATCCAATTCCTTGGCTCAATAGAATTATGACGGCAACCGATACGCTACCAACTGCGCCCAAAGATACTCGGTAATCTCGAGAAAGTGTTTATTAAGAAAAAGATGGTATAATAAAAACAATACTTATGGTGTACCTAAGTACACTTGATAAAGGAATGACAAGATAACAATAGAGTTACAACAAAGGTGAGTAAATAAAGAGCGAGAAATTAGAGAGAGAGGTAGAGAAATACAAGAGAGATGAGATAGATTGGTTGCTATATTGACAGAAAAAGTGTGAAGATTACGTTATATAAGTGTGTCTGTGTCACGATAAATATACAACACCTTATTTCCTATATTTAGCCAAGCATCTGTACATATATTTACAGTAGCTATATTTCTAAGCTAGATAAGGCTGGAATAAGGCTACAGGAAAGGGGCGCCAGATCTGGTTCAATCTCGCGAGAAGGACGAATTGGTCGACGAGTGAAACTTCGCTGCATTTTTAAAGGATATCTGCGTTGGCCAATTTGGAGAAAGATAAGAATTTGCCATTTACTTTTTTTGCCATAAATGAGTATAAAGATGCTGACAACAGTTTCTAATTGACGCCACTATTTTGGTTTAGGATACATTGCAGTATAGTCTAAGCTAAATGACAATCCCAGCACACAATATAATAAACTACGTCACAAAACAGTTTGTATTAAACACTACTATATGTTTAAGTTTGGTTGGAAATAACAGTAAGCGGTAGTTAATTTATAATCCAAACGCTAGGAATCTACATTTGACCCTGGCTTGAACACGTATATATATATAGCAGATGATGTAAGTTTCGTAAAGGCGTAAAGTACGTCCATCACAACGGAAGTGTTAAATATTACATCCCTATAGGCGTCTTCCACATAGCTACTATTTATATGTTGTGGTTTCCTTAGCAGCCGAGGTAGTTGAATTTTTTCCTATCAATGCCCTTGAATTTCGATAGCGATTTTCCAGGTTGCTTTTCTTGTTTGCTTTTCAAACTTACTTGAAAATCACTATTGTAATCTATTTGGAAGACAATACAAACATTTTAGTTGTATTTAACCATATTTGCTCTTTGGCTATATTGGACTATATATATATTTATATATGGACGTGTGGCTTGCTATCTTGCACAGCTAAGTGCGTTTTACTCATCGACATTTGTAATATGCTTTCTTAGTTGGTCTCGGTATTTTCTGGAGGCTCGTTTGGGTACGACGTATACTATAGCAGCATCACCACCATCTGCAACAATGGGTATCCCTAGGGTAAGAAAATCTTATATAGTTTATTTCTGATTCGGCTGATTTTGAATTCGGTCATCCTTTTCCTAGACGGGTTACCCTGCCAAGGCTGTAGGGTCCAGTCTGTTCAACGATTTTAACCATAGTAAGATGGAAGAGATGCATTCATGTCTTTCATAAGGGTATAATTGCGAAATGAACGAAAAATGCTTCGGTCAGAATTTGAACTCTGCTCTCTTTTTCTCTGATAACCATTACGACACCCGCATCTTTGCAATCTTTGGAGCCAGGGTAAAAATCAAGATTTTAAACGCTGATTTTCAATACTGACATGTTTCCCCATATTGTAGCGTAGTTGTGAATGCGTTGGGTCTGTCAGCTGTTTTTGGTGTATTGAACCTCTTTTATAATAATGATCTTGAGAGTTGAAAAATATATCAGAAGCTTTTGGGAGACCTGGTATTTTATGCCTTGCCTCGTAGCTTAAATTGTGATATATTTGCTGTTAGTGTCCAGATAAACAGTTGGATTTCATAGAATTAACATTTTAGGGAGAGGTAAGTAAAATCTGATTACTTGAAAGATTGTCGAAATACAATCTTTCCACACCATTTTTTCACGCCATTTGGACTCCTGTTATACGAAGGTATAATTAATAAATACCAAGAGGCCTAAACCGGAAAGATAACCACAACATTGAAATTCGCCCCACCCCACTTCTATTTTCAGTTCTGAGAGAAAAATATTAGGTTAGTAATAATGAGAGTAATATCGTATTTTCGGAATCGAAATGCAACATTCAAATTAAACTTACATTTATTTCTTAACAATATAATCGTCATCTAGTTTACTAAAATTATAGCATATTTCGTTAAGTTTTGTTTGTTTACCGGCAAATCAATTCCTTATGGGTCATTTAATGCCAAAATTTAATTTTCTTGGGAGCTTTCAAGTAATAAAAATATCATATGTTATTTTGCTCTCACAATTGAATACATGGTAGATGGTACTCCGCTTATGTGCATATACATATTTGTTTGGACATAATGACTAGAGGCGGTTATGTCTGTTTTATGTTGTAGTTTTGTTGAAGTTATATTTTGAAATACATTTTGATTTCTTGAAAAAAATTTAGGCTATTATATGGATTAATGTCAGTGAGTTCTTTCATGTTAGTTGTTTGGATGGAAGAATTTTGTTTAGCGGCATATCAACCTCTATGGATGATTTAATGCCGAAATCTAAATGCTTTGTAAACAAAAATTTTATGGCTTCAACAATTTACTCCTGCCTCGATAGTAAGGCTTATCAGTCTGACAAGGTCAAAATGGCAGCCGATGTCCAAAACAACTTCAAATCCGTAGTTAATTGTGGGTAAAACTTGGCTTGTTAATTTGAATGCCTCCAAAACTAAACTTCTCTCCATTAATCATTGGAGAGACCCTTGATGACTTCCATAAGCATGGCTGATGCTATCCTCCAGGAAAGTGACTCGTTGCGCTTTCTCAGGTTCATGTTCTTTGCTGATATGAGGTGGAATGACTATATTGATTCCATTGTTATGTCAGCTGCTATGAAAGTCGGTTTACTGTGTCGGGCGAGACAATTTTTCTCCCTAGAATCTATCTTATATATCTATAAGTCTACCATTCGTCCATGCTTAGAATATTGCTGTCAAATATGGTCCGGTGCCCCTGTTATTTACCTTGAGCTCCTTGATAAGATCAAAAGAAAAATCTGCAACATTATTGGTCATGATCTGGCGGCTCAGCTCCAGTCACTTTCCCAGTGTCGTAAAGTTGCCTCTCTATGCCTTTTCTATAATTACTTTTCATTGTTCGAAAAAAACTCTTCGCTATGGTACCTAGGCTTTTTGAATTTAAGCGCAGTACTAGACTAGCGTCTAGATATCATCAATTTACAGTTGAGCTGGATAGATTTAGTCATAAATTCTATGCTAACAGTTTCTTTTCTCGCTTCAGGCTCCATGATTTACAGCTAATTTTAATCTGCAAAAAATTAAATGCAATTATTAATCGCTCTCTACTGTGCACCTGATTACTCTTTTCTTTCTGCTCACCATTAATGTTTTCGTTCGTAATTCTTCCATACCCTGTAACCCCTTGAATTTTAGTGACATTACTGCCTTGATTGGGTTGATTTTGATTAATATATATATATATATATATATATATATTGAACACAATTGCATGCCTTCAATTACAGATAAAATATATTGTTGGTAATTCTGGTTATTTTACTATAAATATGTATTATTGGTAATTTTACTATAAAAATCTAATTTTTATGCATTCAAATTGTTTTGTTTTTGTTTTTGTTTGGTGGTTCACTATTTGTTAATTTCGCACTAATTATGTTGGGAATGGTATGAATCCATTTCTTATTCCCTGGCTATTGTTTAAAAAGTAAGGCAGACTGGATTCTCTAACTGTGGCTGACAACCAGTCTGGAATAATAATGCTGAATTTGAAACAATGTAGCCCAGATGAAGCGCATGTTACACCTCCATTAAAAATTAACTGCAATGTGGGCATGTGAACTTTATCGTGTTCACTGATGTCGAGAATATAAGTAAAAAAATGGCGGTACATTTTGTTGAGTGTTTACTATTAGAACGTTTCCATAAGTCTTCCAGGCCTTATCAGTTCAGATACCTCTTCTCGTACGATCATCAAAGTTAAGCAATGTCAATTCTGATCAGAACTTAGATGGGTGACCGCTTGGGAATACCAGATGATGCAATTTTGGATGTGCGGATGGTGTAATGGATAACGGCTCGGAATTGTTAATCGGAGAGCCGAGTTCCAATTCCATTTAGGTTCGTTATATTCACTTATGCACAAATAACATTGAGAAAGGTATCAATCCACTTCTTCTCCCCAGCTATAGGTTAATTAGTAAGATTTGTATCAATAGATCATTATTATCTAAAAAGTAAATTCTTACAACCCAAAAATAATTTCTGGTTTTAAATAACTTTCCAAAGGTTTGGTAAGCTATAAAAAACAAATCAATACAAAAAACGAGTCTTCCAATATACTTTTCCAATTATCCACAGGCAAAATAGATAACTCTTATTAGCAAAATGAGATTAATTATACAAATTCAAGTGATGTATTATCTATCTTTGTATCTATAAACAATGAATTTTTTTGTTGAAATAATTTGCAAATTGGGATAAAAAATAATTCTGATAATGTTGTCATTTACTAAGCTTAGGCTAGTTTGTCAAAACATATATGTGGTAAACAATGTGGATCGATTTTGAAGTTTTCCTAATTTTTGAACGTTTTGCCTCTGTAATATGTTTCAAAGTTTTGTTTAAGTAAGATTCTAAAGGTTCTCAGTAGATTGCATCAAAAAGATGTGATAAAATTAATCAATCTCAATCTGAAATCTGAAGATTACTGAATACATAGAATACATGCTTAAAGAGATCAGCCATAAATTAGAATCATGTGACACCCCGCTACACTAGCAGATCGTACAAAGATGAAGACATTAGAACTCCCACGAGAATTAAACATACAAGAGTCTTCACAAACTTACATATAGAATGATCTACGGGTTTGATGTATGTGACACGTGTCTGACCAATGAGAATTGACCCAGACAAAATTGAAAATACCAGAGTTTCTGTCATTGTGTCTGTTTTATCTTAATCTCTGACGAAGCTTTAATAAAATTAAAACATATTAGATTGATATACGTTTCCTATTTGTTCTTATTTTATCATCCTGTCAGAATCCAAACCATATTTGATATTCATTTTATCTTTAACTTATATATATATATATATAAAACTATATATAACAATATATAATCACGATTGACTTGTGACGGTAGCGTTCGCGCATCACGAAGTGTAGTAAACGTGGACGAACTTCCGGTTATATTTAATTGATGATAATAACGAGAAACTCCACTCCTTAGTGGCGTGTTTCCACGTTGCATGCGTCAGTGTTACTTGATGAGCGACTTGCGAATCGACGTGTCTAAAATTACTCAGGAAGTGGGAAAATGGCTACGCAAACGACTAGAACAAAAATACTGGATATGTGTTGCTATACCATCCCAGAAAATAACCTAATGAACAGAAGAAGCCAAGCAAACATGCAGTCAGCTGTAACTTTGATGTTTTTTTTAATGTTTTGTTCATCGGCTCATTTGTTTTACCAATGTTATTTAATATTTAGTGGCATATACGGACAATCAATTAAAATTAAAGTACACATACATCACTGATTTTCCGGCATTGTAAACTCTACTTTGTCGGAACAAAAGAAGTGACATATTCATTCCGTAATATTCTTCTGTCGCATTTAAATATTTTCCCCAGCATTAATACTGTTAGAAACTCAAATTTAAAGAAAGATTTAATATATATTAGATTATTAAATCCAAGAATAGCATGAAATTCTGGTGTTTTTTCTTAATTTTGATGTATTTTGTGACCTTCAATTTGTGTGCATCTGCGTGTGTAAAAATTCAGATATAAATAAAAATATATGAATAAAATGACAATATGAATAAAAAAAAGGAAAACTATGTCTTACCGACGCATTTCGTCCTTTGATGGGCTTTTTCAAGGCAAAAGGATTTTATTTTGCTTCTGTTTATACAGAAGTAAAAAATATCGTTAAGTTTTCAACATTTCTAAATTTAAGAATGCTCGAAAATATTCTTCAGGTTAAATGTGAAAGTCAAGGATAACTATGGAGGATTCTAAATGGTGCAATGTAATACTTAATAAACGAAAGTGAGTAAATGTTATTGTTGAATTTTTTTAATGTAACTATTATTTTAGTTTAGTTTAAGAAATTAATTTATGTACGTATTTATTTTTAATAAGATTTTAATCTAACCGTTTTTGTAATTTCTTTTAATTATGCATCTCACTGATCTTCTTAATGTATCTGCAGCTACTATCCATTCTATAGGCTCTGTAAGAAATTTGAATATCAAAAAGGCTTTTAGAAGATTTCTTACACCGCTAACACATTTAATTTCGGTCAGGCTTATTTTATTGAGTGCTAATGGTTAGTGTTATTTATGGCCATCATCTCTACATTGTTGACACACACACACACACACACACACACACACACACACACACACACACACACACACACACACATATATATATAATTTTGTATAGTTTTAAAAATCTCCTGCATCTCTTCTGGATGGTCACATTCTTTAAGTTGGTGAATGTTGCCATAATCTTTGCCTTCAGTTCATCTTTGGTGTTACAAAGAGTTTTGTTTGTCCCTTACTTGACTGCACCCCACACATAATAATCAAGAGTGTTGCAGTCTGGGGAGTTAGGGGCCAGATGTAAAGGGTGATGTGTTAGCAGAAATTATCTGACAGCCATGTCTGAGTTCTCTTGCTTGTGTGGCAAGATACAGAGTCCTGTTGCCAGATATAGGATCTTCCAGCAGCCACTCTCTTGATCTAGAACAGCAATACTTCATCAAGGCACTTGATGTAGGCCTCCATGTTGAGTCTGAGGCCCTATAAGAAGATGAATGGGGGTATAATGTCGCCATCCCTAATGGTCACTCCAAATACCATGATGTTGACTGGATATATCATCCAACTCTTTCCGAATCTTCTCACTGTTCTCGGATTGACACACAAACACTCTGAAATATTCCTATCGGAGATTCTGGCGCGAATGACAAGCAGTACAGAATGTCGTTTTCAAAATTTCTGGCGGGATGAATTGCGTCATGGTGTTCTTTTTCTCACAGCTGGCCCTACTATACACTGCAGACGACAACATCAAAAACAAACAATGAGCATGCCCGGAATTAAAAATATAAAATAGCGACAATTCACACATCGCACCCTGTAAACAACATTATATATATATATATATATATATATATATATATATATATATATATATATATATATATATATATATATAAATTCCTATGTTCCTATCTCCGTGGCATGGTGTAGAAATGTATTTGCAACGCAAGTCTAGTAGGGTCGGATAACTTCTGCACAAGTCTGATAGGGTCGAATGTCTTCACAAGTTTAATATTAGGAAAGGATAAAGGGAGGTAATACTGCTTTAATAAATGTCCTTCCATCCTTATTCTATTTGTAATTCTTGCTTAAATTTCTAATCATTGGCAATTTCGTTATTTGTAATTTATAATGCAATTTACAATGTATTTCTATAGTAATATTATTTACCCTGCATTTCTTAAATAACATTTCTATTTTCATAGTTAAATCAATGTACATTATCTATATGGGTTTATTCTGTAAGTAATGCTTGCATTAATTCCTAATCACTGAGCCTTCATTTCTTTTCCCGTTCAAAATGTTCATAAAATCTTGAAATACTATAATATAATTATTAGTAAGGCATTTACAACCTCACCTTGTACAAATCCAAGTCAAGTTTTTCACATTCACGTACGTGGAAATAACCTTGGGGAAGTTATGAATCAATTTATACTGTTCTCCTTCCATCCATGGGTTAAATAGTAGGGCAGACTTGGTTGGCAAGCAGTCTATAAGAACGAAAACTCTGAATACAGAATCTGAGGAGGGCTTTTTGAAGACCTTGTGAATACTATGTGCATCGGTTTTCTGTATCCAATTCTTCCGAAAATTGCGGTTAGTTGTACACATACCTTTACCATTATGATTAAGTAATGTATACTGGATAGTCTGGCTGTCAGGTTCTAAAACTGAGCTGCTGGATGCTCATATGTCGAAAACGACGAGAGAGTCTATCATATATTTGAATACATCTTGCTTCATTGTATATTTTGGTTTTCCTTTCTACACACACACACACACACACACACACACACACACACACTATATATATATATATATATATATATATATATATATATATATAATTTGTTATAAAATCACTACAAAAATAGCCATTTTGTTTCAACACTTCTGGTGTCTTATCAGGTGATGGTATTCATGTGGGTTATCCGAGGCCGTAGACTCGGCCAAAAATTCCCCGTACACCCCGTTAACACCATCACTTGATAAGACACCAGAAGTGATGAAACAAAATGGCTATTTTTGTAGTGTTTTTGTAACATATTTATGTTATAATTTTCGAATAAATAATTATATTTGCTCTACTCTGTACTGAACACTCTTTTAAGAATAGTATTTGTTGGTTATTGGAATTTATTCCGTATACACCAATCCTGTACTTGGATATATATATATATATATATATATATATATATATATATATATATATATATATATATATATATCAACGTAAACATCACTTTAGCCCGATAAAGTCCTAAAGACCGAAACGTATCACACGACAAGTATTTTCTACTTTGTCATCGACATTTCTATAATTGTAAATATCCAATTCTGTATCACAGAATTGCTTGTCAGTTTCCTGACTATAACTAATTAGGCATGTCTCCTGTGGGGGATCATGGTTGAGTGTTAGGTGGTTGTTTTTCTTTTATTGAATTTGAAGTAGGACGCTGACAAAATGACTTAGGAGTCCAATTTAGATACTTGGGGATGCCTTAAATTGGAAACCACCTAAGCGAACTTGGTTACTCAACCTGAAGGTATTTTAAATAGGCCCTACCTACAAGGTTATGTGTTATTTCATTAAAGCCTGTCACCATATTAGGCACATTTGACTGTGATACATGTACCTTGTATACCGTTACTTCATAACAGTCCTCCTATGCGACAACAAAGAAGAAATTTTGTTCTACAGAAAGATGCTGAGAATAACA
Source organism: Acanthosepion pharaonis (assembly GCA_903632075.3). Taxonomy (NCBI): domain Eukaryota; kingdom Metazoa; phylum Mollusca; class Cephalopoda; order Sepiida; family Sepiidae; genus Acanthosepion; species Acanthosepion pharaonis. The sequence goes on from CAHIKZ030000174.1 coordinate 2,282,048, forward strand.
TGGACAGAACATATGAGTAAGGGCGAATGTTTAGAGAAAATGGAAACAAAAAAGGCCACTTATACTTAACCTCAGAAAGAGACAGGGTACATAATTGTTGTAACCTAGGGAAGGTTACTGAATAAAATAATCAATGGACGATAATACTTAGGTCAAGAACAACACATATGAGATTCGCCAGCGGTGCGTAGAAGTAGTAGTCAACTGCTAGAAGTGAGTCAAGTGAATTCCACAATGAATCTCCAACTGCAGGATTTCTACCAACCGCCCCACGTGGTCAGATGCAGCACAAGGCCGAATTTAATGTGGGGTATCCGAGGTCGTAGGCTCGACCAAAAATTCTCCGTATACTCCGTATAAAACGGGGTCAGAGTCTCGTCTCGGGAAACAGCTACCCGACTCCGTTTTATACGGGGTCTACGGGGAATTTTTGGCCGAGTCTACGGCCTCGGATACCCCACATTAACTTTGACCTTGTGCCACATTTGACCGCGTGGGGAAGTTGGTAGATAACCTGCAGTTGGAGATTCGTCTCCAGCTGTGCTGGTCAAACTCTCTGCTTCTGAGTAAAGAGAATCCTAAGACGAGGCTATGTCAAAGGGCACAGTCTCATCTCGGGAAACAGCGACCCGACCGCGTCTTATATGGGGTCTACAGGGAATTTTTGGCCGAGCCTACAGGTTCGGATACCCCACATTAAATTCGGCTTTGTGCCGCATCTGACCGCTTGGGGCGGTTGGTAGATATCCTGCTGCTTAAGATTCACTGTGGAATACGTATGACTCACTTCTAGCAGTTGACTACTACTTCTACATGCCGCTGTCTAACTTATATGTGTTGTTCTTGTCCTAAGTATTATCGCTCATTACAAACTTCCATTGATTATTCTATTCAGTAACCTTCCCTAGGTTACAACGATCGTATAGGAAATAAGGAATTCGAACACAGAATACACTGTACTAGGGGTCCATAACTGTAAGATGCGGCAAATCTAAAACATGAACCCAAGGAATCGAGTCACATTCTTAAATAACCTCGTCAGCTCGAGACTTTGATATTGATGTTATTCAGGGCGCCCATCTCATTTAGAGATATCATTCTTTGAACATAGCGCTGCAGAATCCGAAATAACTGTATCAAATAAAAGAAACCACATCATTTGAGGTCTTTCAACAGCAGCAACAGATAAAATGGATATCACGTGTAACACGAAGAGAAAATAATGACATAATCGTGACATTCCACACTACTTCAAACAAAGGTTAGGAAGGAAATTCCTATCAATACTAGAAAGAGCGATAACAGGGGACTTCAGAAACTTATTTTCCTGGAAAATTGCTTTAATAGAAAGATTTTTATATCAATCAAGAGTAGCAGTGGCGGTTTGGCCAGTGAATTCCGAATGTTTACTCATAAGGAAACGGATAATACCATTGCCATTGAATACTTTCTAAACTATTTCCAGGTCGTGGATATATTTAGTCAGTATCTTTGTTTCATTTATCTTTAAATAATTTGATTTTTTTTTCGTACTTCTCACTTCTGAGGTGTTATGTTGATCTTCACCCATGCTTTGTAGTCATTGCGTTTTATCTTTGAGGTTATCACGAATCTATGCAGACAAAAGGCTGTTGGTGATAATACGGCGTACGCCTCATGCGATAAATCTTAGAGACATTGTCGTTAACTATTGTGTTAGTTTTAGCATGTGATTTTATTTTTCAACATTAAATTATGTGGTGTAGTGTTTATATGTTTAAAAATTAGTTTAATCGTCATTTAAAAATCAACGAATTTCTCTAGATATCATGACACAGATTTCTGTATTCTTGATACAGTCTGTGCACACACACAGACACACGTATATGTATGTGTGTATGAGTGTGTGTGTTTATAGGTGCTCTCGTGTACTGCTGTATATATTTGTATATTTCACTACAAAAAAAATGATAAAAACGATATATTTTATTTTCTGGTTGGTGGCATGATTGTTAGAGATGTGTTAAATATCTGACGAGATACGGGGTAACAATTTTCGACTGACAGACGAAGAAATTGATTAATTTGTTCAAATGCTTTGAACCTATAAGTAGCATCCCAAATATATATCAATACACATATCAATATGTGCATTTTGTGCAATGTTTATCGTTCACGGAATTAGAAATCAGAGAGCTGTGTTCGAATTCCAGGCAAATTTGTTACATTCACTTACGCGAAAATACTCTTGGGATGCACGTGGCACAAGGCCGGTTTAACGTGGGTTCTCCGAGCTTGTAGGCACGGCTACAAATATTCCCTTTCGAACCCGTATAAACGGGTTCAGGGGCAGTCTACCTCCGCGATCGTGACTCTGCCCTTCGGTGGTTCCTCTCTGCCCGAAGACAGAGAGTTCGACTGTATAGCTGGAACAGATCCCAGCTAGTCGGTATTTACTATCCCCTCCCTCCCCACGAGGGTAGATGTGGCACAAGGCCGGTTTAACTTGGGTTCTCCGAGCCAGTATGCTCGGCCAAAAATATTCCCTTTTGAACCCGTATAAACGGGATCAGGGGCAATCTACCTCTCTGAACGAGACTCTGCCCTTCGGTGGATCCTCGTCCGGGTTCCTCTCTGCCCGAATGCAGAGAGTTCGACTGTATAGCTGGAACAGGTCGCAGCTAGACTCTGTAGTCCATTGACTTACAGATACTTATAGGTTGTTACTACCTATAGTGTAGTCACTCATGGGAGTGACAGGTTATTCCATTACATCAATTTTCGTCTTTCAATTTCCAAAAATATTTAGAAAGTGAAGTCATATTTCGTTTATCCGCGTGATTAAAGTATGAGAGATGGTTATAGAAATGTTTTTAAATTCCTTGTAAAAATTCGTTCGGAAATCCCGGGATATTCAACTGATGTAATAGAACACATATACACAAGTGTTTTACCCAAAGAACTTTTTTTATGAACATATTTATCAATTAAGTTTAAAAATTTGTGTCATAGGTTTTTTTAAATTAATTGATAAATTTTAGTCACTTGATAGGAAAATGCTTATCAAACAATAAGCAACAACGGTTAGTTAATAGCAAATTTTGTAAACATTGACTTTCATTTTGTCAGATTTTATAATACACACACACACACACACACACACACACACACACACACACACATATATATATATATATATATATATATATATATATAAATAAATATAAATAAATATATATATATATAAATATGTATAAATGTATGTAAATATAAAAATGAAAGTGTTCACTATGGTCAACAATGAGCGACGACAGTCTGTTTCATATTGAACGCAAACTTCATGCCGTATATGTTGTGCGCTGGTACCACTATTTATATATGCTGGACAATGATGCATTATAGTTAGCGAGGACTATTGTATTATCTCAACGCTTACTGGGTAGACATTAACGGTTATTTTGTATCCGAATGAGATTAATTGTAGCTACTGTATAGTATTGTCTATTAACTTTTTATTATTTATTATTGATTATTTACTTATGTATTATTGATTATTAATACATTCACTTCAGTTTCTGTGTGCATTCGTAGTGTGTTAATCTGATTATTATTTACTTAATTTGTTTATTTATTAATTTTGTCATTTTATTATTTATTCGGGTATTTGTTATCTTATTGATTTAGTTTAAAGTATTGGCTTGTCTAAAGTATGTTAACTTTTCTGCGTTGAATATGGTGTGTATATTTGGATTTTTCATTTTGATATTTTACAAGGTATTAATTTTCGATTTTATATATATACATATATATATATATTGTTATCCACACAGACAGTTTCGCTGTTTCACAGTTCGTCAATGTGACTAGACATCCGATTGCTTCAAACACGCCAGTGACCGGAGATCTCGATTCGTCTTAACGTAACGCATACGTGTGTGTGTGTGTGTGTGTATGTGTGTGTGTGTGTGTGTGTGTTTGTAGAAAATTCAGATATAACAAAAAATATATCTATGAAAAAACGATATGAATAAAGACAAAAAGAAAACTTATCTTTGCCGACGCGTTTCGTCCTCTGCTGGACTTTATCAAGGAATTCCATTAGAGGACGAAACACGTCAGCAAAGATAATTTCCTTTGTCTTTATATATATATATATATATATATATATATATATAGACAAAAGGGAAATTATCTTTTATATATATATATATATATATATATATATATATATATATATATATATATATATATATATATAATGTTGATTCATAAATAATTTCAGTTTTATTTATCAAATTTATTCTTCAAAAAATAAACTACAATGACATTTTATTGAACTAAATATTCGTCATTACTTGCAATGAGTTGCTACCATTTAAAAGGTAAAACTTCGATAACTTGGTGAGTAAACTTCCTCAGGTTTTGATGTGAAAAGGTTTGGTGCAGTGTCAGGTGAATATAGCGGGTAGAGTCTCATTTTTTTCTGCGGTTTTGCATTGTCATGAGTGAGAACAAGATTCTTTTAATTCACTGTGTACGCTGTAACTGACATGCAAAGACTGGGGCATGCTACTGTACTCCAAATTTATTCTTAACCGGCACATATGATTCGGAGTTGTCATTACTATTGGTTCTCAAAAAAGTAAATTACTTACGATTTAACCTTTCATAGTGCTTCAATACGACATATATATATATATATATATATATATATATATATATATATATATATATATATATAGAGAGAGAGAGAGAGAGAGAGAGAGAGATTCTAGCGTGGTGAGGTATAAAAAATATACCACATAAGGAAATCTACAGTGTTAACATTCGTGCATGCAAGTATACACATATATAATCGTTAAAATTTGCTATATTTATGAGAGGGTACCTCTACTAATTCGGTATACGTAAGGTTTAAAATGAATTTTTAAAAATAAAAAGGCTTGACATTTTTGAAAGCTAAAGGATTTGCAGTAAGCAAAATACTTTGTGGTGTATTTCCAACAGAAATTATATTGATCGTAATCGATTTTTTTTTATTAAAAACAATAAAATCGGCCATTCTGACACATTTGTAAACAAAAGTTAATTCTAGGTTTTAAAAATCTTCCAGAACTAAAATAAATATTTCTGAAACGTTATTTGGGGGAAATTAACAAATTAAATTAATCTGATTTGAAACAAATATTACTTATAGCATAAAATTTTGTTTACAAGCATTTCTTAACCACGAGGTCTTGTTTTTCTGAGGTGTTAATCGATTTATTGACAGTCGAATGAGCACCGAAGGTGTTGTTAGTTAAGTATGGTGAAGTAGGCAATAAAGTTTATATGAGGGTTTTTTCGTAATTTAAAATTGTAAAAATATGAAAACAAATCTTGTAAAAATTCACTTTTCATTGAAAAACTTTTTTTTCCTGCAGACGATATTGTCTTTAATATATATTATTCATAAAAGCAATTAAAAGATTCTCTAATTAAATAATATCGTAGCTTTATTGCAATGTTTGTTTTTTTTTTATTCAGAACAGATTTTCGATAAGACGGGATCTGATTTTGAAAAATAACTTCGGGGATTTAAATTGTTCTAAGAATCCTGCCTTTAACTAATACAGTCACTAAAAATTATCAAGTTGAATTTCTTAAGTTTTCATAAAATTAAGTAAGGAGTGAAACACATATAAAAATATTTTCACCAAGTTTTCTTATTAAAAAAATTCAAAAATAATTTAATTCATTTATGAATAAACTCTGAAAATTTCATTTAAATCCGGGAATTATTTGATTTTTACAAGAATTTCCAAATTAATGTCACCGCAAAAAGAGGCTAAAATTTGCTATGCTTAAAGTTAGTATATCCGCTGATGCAAGAAAAACAAGTTTTTTAATCCAAATTTTGAATCGGTAGCAAAAAAGAGTAAAAATTTCATTAAATATTAAAAAAATAATTTGAACCTTCCTCATAAAGGATTTTGACGATAAAACTGAGTAGCATATTTTCATCACGGCATTCTGATTTTTTAGCGATTTCGTGGAGGTACCTAATTGATGAGTGCTCAATTTTGGAGATAGAGCGTTTGTAAACATAAATAGTAGATATTTACTTGACCCCCCCCCACTGAGTCAGGTTGTGACACAAGGTCAGTTTTTAACGTGGGGACCCGAATGTTTTCACTCAGGCCGCTGGTCCAAGCTGGTCTTAGCTGGTCATAGCTTGTCAAAGCTGGTCAGAGCTGGTCAGAGCTAGTCATAGCCGTGATACCACCAGCCCAGGGACGAGCCCTGTGCCAGGTAAGTTCTTTTTGTTAAAAGTAGGAGTCTTCGAAGATGGTAAATAACCTATTTTTTTTTTCAAATTTGAGCTATCTAACTGAAAATCTGCTCTGAATTGAAAAATAATAAATCCAATAAAACTATGATATTACTTAATTGGAAAAGCTTTTAATTGCTTTTGTAAATAAGTAATATTAAGGACATTATTGTCTGAAGAAATAATTTTTTTCTGATGAATAATTAATTTTTACAAGACTTTTTTCGATTTTTAAGAAATTTTAATGATAATAATTTATAATAGTTTAAAATCGTGTAAAGCTCTGTATTAGGAGGGTTCCTCGAGGTGATGTAGTAATTAAATAGAAAAAAATTTACGAGTCCAAAATTGCTAAGTTTAATATATTTAGTTGCGCTACTATTTTTTAAAATAATTTTTTATGTTGTATTTTTTTACTTAATACATTCCTTATTTCCATGTATGATATACAGAAATTGCCATTATTATAATAAGGTCACGTGATCTAAGGGTTTTGTCCCTTTACGTGGCCTTTTCAAAACATTACATTTCTTACAGATTGTATTTTCCGTTCAGCTTTAAAAGTGTAAACTTTAAATTTTAAAGTAATTTTTCTTTTTTACATTTACTATTTCACTAAATAATTTTATTTTATGTATTGTATTTCCATTAGTGTGTGTCATACTCAAATAGAATAATTTTTTTTTAAAAACTCAGACTTAAAAATTATGTCATTTATGGTCATCAGTAGTAGCTGTTATCGGTTCGTCATTCAACAATCCATCAATAGTTCGATCAGATGAACAGGACCGCTCGTTAATAATTGATTGTATATTATTTTTTTATGCTATAAGTAAGAAAGATTTCTTTCAAATCAGATTACTTTAACTTTAAATTTTTTAATTTTACTAAAATAACGTGTCAGAAATTTTTTAAATATTTTCAAAATCGATAAATTTTGTTTGTTTACAAATTTCTTAAAATTAAGAAAATGGCCGATTTTAAGAAAATTTAAAATTTGAATTTAAATTTGACAATCAAATGTATATAGTTTCTATCTGAAATACACCAGAATTGTTTGATTAATGGAAATCAAAATTTAATGATTAAACTTTTTTTAAAGCTAAAATAAAATCTTCAAGAATGTTTTTCGTTGTAAAAATTTATTTTAAACTAAAATATAGAAAATTTATGCCGAAATAGTGGAGATACCTATATATATATATATATATATATATATATATATATATATATATATATATATATATATATATATATATACACACACGCTATAGTTCCAAAGTGAGGACACCTGGTATTTTTTTTTTTAAATTGGCGCAATAAATAGGTGTTTCGTACTTTAAAAAAAAGAAAATTTTAAGTTTTATGTAAAAAAAAAAGTCAATTTAGCCTCGATTCCAGCAACACAAATTTTTGGCATTCATTGCAAAAATATTGATTCCATTCTTTTTCAATGATTCTAAGAGGTGTTTTTCATATTTTTTTTCACTCTTCTATCAAGTTCATTCCATACTAATTCTGGGGTTGGTTTGAAACTTGTGAAGTCATATATATATATATATATATATATATATATATATATATATATATATATATATATATATATATATACGGGACTTCAAAAGTTATATATAAAAGTTTCAAGCCAACCCCAGAATTAGCATGGATGAACTTGATAGAAGAGTATATATATATATATATATATATATATATATATATATATATAAAAAAGGGGATATTCTTAAAATATATACACATAAATACAAAGGTATATACAAGTGTATATATTTCGGGGGACATTATGTGTATAATGTTGGTCTGTTCATCTAGTCCTATGTGCCATCGGTAGCAAAAAATAAGAAAGATAAAATCGAATATATCTGACTGATAAAATCATACACATAAGCATTAGAAGCGAATCACTAAGTTCATAACATGCTGATTAAAAAAAAATTACAAAATAATATTTATTTTTCAATATGACTCCTTCCTTGATACATATATCTATGAAACTCCGAGTCGGTAACAAAGGTTGAACATTTCATTTTATTTATTATTAAATGCTATATCTCTTAATATTGAGCACTTTAATCACAAAGACTGCCTGCCTTAAAAACGTTATCCTCCTTGAATACAATGATAGACATTTTTTTTAATCCATTACGTTAGGGCGCCTAAGCACAATGGTTATGAAATTAATTAATCTAGTAATTAGTGAATTCGGTTCTAGGTAGGTTCTCTTTGATTATGACCTTGTGCCAGAATTGTGGTAAATCTATTATATAGTAATAGTACCTGTGAAAATTTTAAGGTTTTCCTATTTGAATTTTTCTGAAGAATCATAACCCTTAATTTAAATGATTGAATAAGCTCATGGCGAGTTCTACGCCTACAAAATACTACAATCTCACTATTGTATTGTTAAATATTTGGCTTTAATAATTAAAAAAAAATTATTGCAATTTCAGGTCATTAAAGAAGTGTGAGGGTAAAAATAAAAAAGATTCAAAATTGTTTAAGTTCTCTTGCATATTTACATCAATTGTTTTTATTATTCCATATTCTATTGTTTTCAGTTTTCTCTTTTCATCCTGGCTCCCACCTAGAATTATCTTTCATTAATGAAACATAATTATCAGTGAAAATTAAATATTAAGAAAGATACAGAATAATTATAAAAGAAATAATATTTATCTATTTTTACCGTTACAATTTCTTTCTTTCCTCTCCGTTCCGTTCTTTTCTGTATCTTCCGTTTCTTTCTATGTTACACCTTTTGTCTTTATTTCCATTCCACTGAAGCAGACGTTAAGCGCCTAATAGCGTTTATCGCTTCCTCTATGTTCTTTCTTTCTTTCTTTCTTTCTTTCTTTCTTTCTTTCTTTCTTTATTTATTTATTTATTTTCAAGGTTTCTCTCTTTCTCTCAGTTTTTATGCCTTCTTTCTTTTTCATTGTAAATATCTTTTCCTTCTATTTTTTCGTTCTTTTTTTTATTTTCACGCCTTTCTTTCTTCTTCACTGCCATCACTTACTAAAGCAGACGTTAAGCGCCTGGTAGCGTTATTGCTTCTTTCTCTTTTCTGTTCTGTTCTTTCTTTCACTCACTCACTCACTCACTCACTCACTCACTCACTCACTCACTTTCTGATATCATTTTCTTCCGTCTTTCTCCGTAATGAAAACGGAATAGTGCATTATTTATCTGTTGTAACGGCAGTGTGTATAACGTAATTAAAAAAAATGAACAGATTTTATTATTTTATAAATGAAATATTACATAATTTGTTTTGTATATAAATAAATTTCTAACAATATTTTGTATTCTTTATTTTTATTTTTTAATCATTGTGACGTAAGCAAGGGAACAATGCCACTAAGACGCAGGAGGGTTACTGAGTGCAATAGAATAAAAAAAGAAAAACATTATTAAGGAGCGAGAACAATAAAAGAACAAGGATTAAGAAGACAGAAGATAACAATTTACATTGCATTTAAACTTTTGAAGATCAAACTTGACTGGAAAGCAAGAAGCCAGAAGAAGAGAGTTCCAAGCGTGAGGAGCGCGAGAAAAGAAACTGACAGTATAGAACTTACGGTTACATCCAGCCATTTCAGCAGTAAAATTATGAGATCTTGCCGCTAATCTGGTACTGGGCTTAAATTCATAGTGTCAAGGTACCACAGAGGAAAGTTTATCAGAACAATTTTTATGAAAGTATTTATAGAAAAGGCACAGTAAATCTACATTACTAGAGGTGGGAAAGTAACTGAAGCTGAGATGACAGGTCAGGACCAATAACATTGTAGATTATCAAAACAAGCGATCATTCTTTTCTCTTTTTTTCCACTAAAGCCAGACAGTTTCACAATCAAAACGGAATGGTCCATTATTTATCTAAGGATATGGCGAACAATGACGAATGTATGAAGAGAGGAAAACGTAGAATTATAATATGATATATATATATATATATATATATATATATATATATATATATATATATATGTATATATTCATTTTCTCTAAAAAAAATTGAGCAGGTGGTAGCATTATCTTGTTTAAAGTCGCCTTTCAAATGTTTTAGCGAACGTTATTTGCTTTTGATGTTTTTTATTTTATTTTTTCTTGCCTAAATTTGTAGGTGAAAGATATAAATAGAAAACGTAGTCCCGTTAAGAACAATTACATTTTTAAAATAGTGTATAGTTTTCCCGGTGAGAATATTTGGATATAACTTATCCGCGGATTCCGCCATCTGCTGCGGACTTCAGCGATTCCACCAATACTGAGGTTCGATGATCTGAAGGTTGGTAAACTTCTGGGATTTAAAATATAGGCAGGTAGATATCTATTATAATGTATATATACAATATGTCACTTAATATATATTATCGGAAAATGCAATAAGAATGATATTATTATTTCATATATTCAACGTTAATTATATAATTATATATGATAATGTTGTCTGGCAAGGATGATAAGGAATGTAACAACATTTTAATGCTTCTGCTGCGGAATATGAGTTAATAATGAAGAAGTGCTTTGCTTTTTTATGCACTCGTTTCTCTACCATTCATCGTAGTATGCTAGTGATGAGACATTATCAGAATATCAGCTTTGCCTACAGAAATCAAGTATTGACTATTAAGTAAACACAAGCAACATCTTCCTTAATTAGAATTTGTGTTTTTCTTTCCGATAACCATGAAACCACACTTTAGCTTCTAACATTAATCACATACCTTTGAATTTCAAATAGACGGGCAGGGACAGATTATTATTTTTTGGAGAAAAATTCATCCGCGACATCCTTATTTCATCCCTTTGCCTTTCATTAAATATTCAGGAAATATCCTTGTCCTCCCACCTTTCATTTAGGCTGCAAGTATTCTAAGACAAAGCGTTTCACGTTTGAAGTTTATAAACAAAATATTTTAAGAAAATTATAAAAAACGATTCCGGCGACCATTTTTATTTCACCGTTATGGTTGAAATAAAAATGGTCGACGGAAACGTCTTTTTGAAACTAAAGTGTACATCGAATTATAGAGTGAAAAGTTTAAGATTAAAATTCAACTGATAATACTGACGAATTACTGATGCTTTCTCATGTATGTACACAACCCCATATATATATATATATATATATATATATATATATATATATATATATATGTATGTATGTATCTATGCATGTATCTACGTATAAAAATGAAAAAAATTTTGAAAAAATATCTTAATCTGACAGATTTATATCCCTTTTACTTAAATTTTCTTAATCTGACAGATTTTTATCAATTCAAACTTTAATATATAAAAACAAAATTAAAAAAAATTGGAAAGTATTTTCATAATCTGACAGATTTATATCATTTTAAACATTTTTTGTTATGGTGGATACCTGTATTTGATTAGTTGCACCATTTATTTATTCAACAGTATATATATTTATTTTCACCTACCGGCCTGAATATTATTAAAGAAAAATTTCCGTTTTTCGGTCGGAACCGAAAATGGGAGCACCGTTTGTCGGACGGGTCTTACCGTTGGTCACGGTGGAGCAGACAGTGATATTTATCAACATACACGAGAAGAACTATAATAATATTAGATCCTTCCTAACAATGAGAAAATGTTCCATAAGTCCAGTTGCCAAAACAAAAATGATTAAAGATTATTGAAGCTATTTGCATTCAACAAAAGGAACCCTCAATTAAAATTAACGACTGTCTAGGACATCGTATTCTTGAATGCTTATAAAAATATTAAGCTTCATTACACCTTGCTGGTACATGAAAATGTTACTGACATCACTTACTGCGTTTTATTGTATTTGATATCATTTTCAAACAAAAAATAACGACTTAAATGTTCTAGTTAAAATACGTTTGATTTCCTTTTCTTCACTTTATTGAACCACACCCCTGACGATGACTCATGTGAGGAGAAAGCTTGAGACCGAATATGAATTTTGGTTATTTTTTGCATCTGCAACAGCCACATTTGTGAAACGTTATTTGTATATTAGAGAAAAATGATCAATAAATTTATTAGACATAAAACGGCTACTGTTTTTAATAAGACTTGTTTAGAAGTACAATTGCTGCTAAAATAAACTGAACACGCACACACACACATATATATATGTTATAATTAATTTCTTTTTTTAAAATATGATTCCACCTCGACACAGTAATTTCTATGTTTCAAAACTGAAACTAAAGTTGTAAATTTAATTATAAAAATTAAACTTAAAATCCAGAGTTTCGTTCCATTGTCAAGCGATGTTAGGAATAACTTTTTAAGAAATATTACTTAATCTATAAGCGCAGACAAACTTAATATTTTGAGTTGTTAAAGTTAAAGAAAACTCAATCTATTTTGATTAGGGGTGGTTGGGTTTTAATTTCGCTAGACAACTTAGGTATCAAATATATGTTGCTTACAAAGTCAGGTAGAGTGGGAGTGCCTGCTCACAAACATAGACATCCGTTTTTCGCGTGTCGTCTGGGTTTTCAATGACAAAGTTTTGGATGCTCTACTGTTTGTATCGAGCACTTTTTTTTTTTTTAATAGAAATAATTACTAAGAACACCGGATTATAAATCATACTGTCCTTTCTTATATATATATATATATATATATATATATATATATATATATATATATATATATATATAGTTATGTGGGTGTATGTAAAAATTCAGATCTAAATAAGTTATACTTGTAAAAGACAATATGAATAAGGACAAAAAAAAAAACTTTTCTTTACCGAAGCGTTTCTTCCTCCGATAGACCGTATGGGGGCATATGTAACGCCTTTATCCACTGTGCGTTAGATCCAGTGACAGGATTCAAAGCGTGTGAGTTCAATACCTGGTTAAGGCGGTGGAGAACTTGGAGAGGGAAATTAACAGGAGATAACTGATAATTGACATCCATTAGACATGGCACGTGAAACTAGAACAGTCTACCCCAGCGAGCGAAGTAAAGGGTTCAGTTCGACATTCCAACCACCTGAAGAAGGCCGGAGCGTACAACGGCCGAAACGTTGTGATAAATATGGCAACAAAGATGAGGACAATAGTCCGAATAATGTAAATAGTGCACATAATACATCATCTCAGAAATATAGACAGATACTGAAAGTCCGAGGCGTACGTTAACATTTTGGTAAAATTCGGTAAGGGCCCTCTCTAAGAAATTTCCGTTTAAGTAAGTTATTTTCTCTTTTTTAATATATATATATATATATATATATATATATATATATAATAATTGGGACACCAATTTTTCTGCACCATGACGCAATTAACTCCGTCAGAAATTTGGAAGCGGCACGTGTACTGCTTTGCATTCGCACCGGAAGCTCCAGTATGATCATTTCAGAGTGTTTGGGTGTCAATCTGAGGACAGTGAAAACGACCCGGAAAGAGTTGGATGAGTCTAATGATGATTACGAAGGTGTTTGGAGGGATCATTATTGATGGCGACATTCATCTTCCCACAGGTCCTCAGACTCAACACGAAGGTCTACATCAAGTGCCCTGAGGAAGTAGTACCGTCCTAGTTCAAGGGGGTGGCTGCTGGAAGATTCTATGTCTGCCAACAGGACTCTGTACCATGTCACATAAGCAGGAAAAAAAAACTTTCATAGCTGTCAGAGAAGTTCTGCAACAACATCACCCCTTATATCTGGTCACCTAACTCCTCAGACTGCAATCCCCTTGATTATTATGTGGGGCGCAGTTGAGCGAGAGACGAACACCAAAGATGAACTGAAGGCAAGGATTATGGCAGATTCACCAACTTAAACAAAGAGACCGTCTAGAAGTGTTGCAGGAGATTCCGAAGTCGTCTATGGCCGTGGTTGAAGATAATGGCGATTTTATTGGATAAATTTACTCTTTAGTATTTTTAGGAAATTTTGTATAATTTTGATAAATATATATGTTCAAATATGATATCACTTTTATTTTCATTTTTTGTGTAATTTAGACAATTTATCAATTGTACCATATATATATATATATATATATATATATATATATATATATATATATATATATAAACTAAAGAGCTATTGTGTTTGTGTATTGACGCATGCCTAAGAATCAGGTCTTTTCCAGATTTCGTCCACGCTTATTGACGGATCTTTTATAGTCGTGTTTAACTTAATAACGACATAAAAGCCAATAAAATCCAATTATTGACTCACCAGTAACTTGACTTTGCATGATGAACATAGACCTTTTGTTTGGTTTCGTGGTCAAGTATTTTTAGAAGTTGGAATAATGAGAGACACTGAACCCAGATGAAAGTTTCTAGATCTATTTAATTTTCATATAAGCTTTGTTGTTTTGCATTCCCCCCTTGAACCATTTACTTCTCGTGTGTGCATAAGACAATGTCAATTTTATTGCAAACAGAGACATTTTAAACCATTTTCTTGTTAATTTTCTCAGATTGATAATTAAAAAAGAAGACAGTTGAACTTTTGTCGTAATGTTATCATCATAAACACGCCTCTTTTACACGTGATGTCTCAGTTATGTTTTTAAGATTTTAGAAGTACAACACTATTACAGAATTGTTATATATTTACCTGCAAATGAAAAACAATCTGGCGCTTAAAAGGAATTTAAGATATAAATAGATTAGGGTATTTTATTTTCCAACTTTAAAATAGCCGAAAATCTTTTTCTACTTCGTCGTCAGGGTCCAATACATGGAGATATACAAATTGCTTATCGTCATTTTTTGTATGAATATTGAAAAGTGTTTGATACAGACACACACATACACGCCCACATTAGACTCCTGATCACCTAGGATATCATGTACGTATATATATATATATATATATATATATATATATATATATATATATATATATATATATATATATATATAAGGGAAATTGTATGACAAAGTGGAAAAAGTTTACTTGTGACACGTTTCGTCCTTCAGGACTTCATAGGACTAAATTTGTTACGTTAGTAGGACTGCACATGCGCACGACAGAAGGGTGCTGGTAATTTCATTTTATTTTTTTTATCAGCCGAATTCATTTAGAGTTTTTTTCTTTTTCTTTCCATCACTTTTGTAAGTAGGTATTCCATTACTGTGATATTAGAAGATCTGCCATGAATGGTGAAATGTTGTAAGAGCCAGGGTGCAAATTTACTGCAGATTACCTTGCGATTAAGGCGCTCCCTAGACATTCACCTCGTGGTGAATTTTTTCTCCTTTGAGCAGTATAGCATTTTTATGTCAATGTTGTGGTCAATCTTGTTACAGTGGGTGAGCAAAGCATTTGATGTATTATTTTGTAAAATGTCACTTTTGTGTTCATATAATCTTTTATTTAAATTCCTTAAGGTTTCTCCGATGTATTTTTTGTGACAGGCGTTGGAGTAAACTTCTTCTTCAGGTTTTAGTTTATTCTTTTGTTTAGTATTGACAAATTCTTTTATTGTTTTGGATGTAGTAGTCACAACTGTTATGTTGAATTTAGACAGATTCTTTTCGACTGTAGATGTGATATAATTAGTAGGTAGGATCATATTTTTTTTTTGAAAAGGGCCGTTTTTTTTTAATAGTTTATGGGCCTTTTGTTTCACATTGAATATAAAATAATTTGGGTACTGAAAAAGTTTGAAGCTGTTTTCAATGTATTTCTCCTCTTCATGTAAATAATCCGAGCTGCATATTCTTAGAGCTCTTTGATAGAATCTGATGATTATGCTGGATTTTATTTTGTTGTTATGATGGGAATAGAAATTTATTAGGTCGTTTTTGTTGGTTGATTTCCGGTGGACACCGAGTTTTAAACTGTTGTTAAAGCGGTGTAGCTTGATATCTAGGAAGGGTAAGGAATTGTGTCCTTCCATTTCGTATTTCATTGTGTTCGACTTTGCTTTGTTGATCTACACGGTCAGGTAAATTGGTATTACGAGGATATATAAGTAGAGCATCATCAATATAACACATCTAAATAAAAGATTATATGAACACAAAAGGGGGATTTTACAGAATAATGCTTTGGTTGTCACCCTAAAGAGACTGACCACAACACTGACATAAAAAAATGCTACTGTGATCAAAGGAGAAAATAATACATCGCGACATAAATGTCTCGAGAGTACCTTGATCACAAGTAAAATTGCACCCTGGCTCTTAAAAAATGTCACCATTCATGGCAGATCTTCTAATATCAGTGTAGAATACTAACTTAAAAATTTATGGAAAGAAAAGGAAAAAGATTCTAGATGAAAAATTCCCAGCACGCCTCTGTCGTGCGCATGTGTAGTCGTACCAAAATAACAAATTTAGCCCGATGAAGTCCAGAAGCGCGTCACATGTAAACTTTTTTTCCATTTTGCCATACTATTTCCTCAATACTGTTCTTGATATATAAAAAAATATATAGTTATTTCTATATATATATATATATATATATATATATATATATATATATATATATATATATATATATATATATATATATATATATATATATATATATATATATATATATATATATATATCGTTATTTTATATATATATATATATATATCGTTATTATATATATATATATATATATATATATATATATATATATCTTTATTTATATATATATATATATATATATATATATATATATCGTTATTTCATATATATATATGTGTGTGTGTATAATGTAGAGGCTTAAAGGAATAAACTGAGGGACTACGTAAAAAGTTTCGTTTCGAAAATGGCCTTTTTTCAGATCAATAATGATTAAATTGAAGTATATATCAGAAGTCAAAATAGTTACATACGAAAGAAAGGAGGAAAAAGAAAAAAGTGGAGAAAAGGTTAAAAAAAACCCCCAAAAAACGAAACAATAAAGAGTGAGCTTAAAGTGAAAAAAAAAACGACGAAAAGAACAAATAACAACAAAATTCTACACGTACGCGCAGACGGGCGCATTGGCGCATGAACGCACACACACGCGCTCACTTACACTATAGGAAAAACACTTCCACCAATGAAAAGTGCCTATAAAAAAAAAAGAAGAAAAATCGAGAATTCTAAACAGTCAATTGCTGATACCCCTGTCGAAGGGACGGAATGATTCACGATATGTCCATTTACAAAACTCTGAGTTCGGGATGTTGAAGGTAACATCAATCACCTAAGTGACAAAACTTTTTATATGGCATTATATATATATATATATATATATATATATATATATATATATATATATATATATATATATATATATATATATATATATATATATATATATATATATATATATATATATATATATATATGATATCTGGTACGAATACAACAAATGTCGCTCACAACGTTTTGCATCGAAAACATTAGAGATACAGGGATGTTCAGACTTTGGATTTAAATTTACAAAATAGACTGAAATGAATGTGCTAAGAAATGCTTAAGTGGAACCGCTACGAATTTAAATACGATTATAGAAAACTACCGGAAATCCTTTTACAAAACAGTACACGCAGTGATTTTGTCGTTCATCGTAATATTAAAAAAATTAAAAAAAATCTGGTTACACCGGACGCTATGTTTTCAATTTAAAGCTCAACATCACTGATTATTATTAACGATGTCATGTAAACTGTAAGCGGCATTTGTTGTATTCGTCTTGGGCCTGTGAATTTCTACCTCAGACTAATTAACTGCTAACAAATAGAGAATACTTATGTCTGGTGGCTTCAAAACGAAACACCTGATGAAAGATCATTTCTTCCTTAAATAAGCAACGATACCTGCTAAGACAATTATAAATATTATCTGATTCAGTATATGAGCAGAAAAATAAATTTCTTCCGTGATTATCATAGATTTTTAATGCTATATTCTTTTTGGAAGAAGGCAACTATATCTCTCCCCTATTATCTGCTCAATGCCATTCATTTTCGTGAAAGACAACGATTTCCTGGTATCCTCTGGATGTTTCGGTGTACAGAGTCGCCCTTTTCTTAGATTGGTTCTTCCCCAAAGCGAAAGAGCCTATTCTACCATATCTGGAGTATAGAGGGAGACGATTCATGCCCTTTCCAAGGTTATTTGTGCGAAACTAAATGCAGTAGACGAGTCTGGAATTTAAATCCGGCTCGTCGATTCCGATCGCCGAATCGATACACAACTCACGCTTTCTATTAAGCATTCCTTAGTTGTCATGCGTAATGCACGCTCACTTGAGCGATCATATCTCTTTTCGATCCATAATTGACTTTGCAGAAGAATTCCCGCAATATAATCCGATTACCTGTTGCAGTAGACCGGTTGCCAATCAAAGCTATAGGACTCAGTCTGTCCTGCTATTTAACCCATAGCTGCAGTGAGAAGAGACGGATTCATATCTTTACCAATGATATTTGCGCGTAAGTGAATGTAACGAAATCGACAGGTATTCAATCATTGCGCTTCAATTTCTCATTCCGAGACGTTATCTATTACACAACTCGCGCATCCAAGCTTACAACACCTGGAATTCTGAAGCTGTTACCCATCTAGGTACTGAACAAACTCGACGTTGCTTTACCACAGTGATCGAACGGGAAGCGGTATTTCAACACGATATGGCCGTAAGCAAAACAAATTACACTTACAGACATTTAACTCAATTTTGGGATCTATATACAGCATTATGTATTATGCATGCTTCTACTTTGTATATTTGTCTCTGTGATCAAAACATTTCGGCCAAGCCATTCTTCGCCACCTGTCATGAAAATCATGAGAAAAAAAAGAAAAGAAATATTTTTATTCCAGAAAAAGTAAAAGACGTCTTTTATTTTCACTGTTTAAACATCACAATGTTCTGAAAAACGGATCTACTAACGCGTTACCATAACAATATCAAGCATGCAAAGAAGAGATTTAAACAATTGAACAACAATGTAGGATATCTTAATGACATTTCTCATAGTTATAGATAATGCCAGTTTTAGATGAATCGCGCGAATAATAATAATAATAATAATAATAATAATAATAATGCAATGTATCTTTGAAGATATTCAAAAAGTTGTCAAAGTACAAGGACCTTGAAATAGAAATCGCGAAAATGTGGCATATGGGAACATCAACAATCCCTGTTGTAGTTGGAGCCCTAGGACTGGTTGGAAAAGATTCCAGTAGACTAATTGAAGGGATACCTGGAAGTCCATGCCTCAAGGAGATACAGAAAATTGTTCTAACAAGTACAGCCCACACCTTACGAAGGGCTTTATCTATGTAATCTTTATCATTTTTTTTTTTTTTTTTTGTCAGTGGAAAGTGTCATGACGCCATTTCTAACCTTAGGTCCCTGGGCGGGACCCGGAAAGAAATATGTAAACGCCAGAAATCAAAGAAAATAAAAATAATAATAATAATAATAATAATAATAATAATAATAATAATAGTTTAAGTTAGTTTGGTTAATTAAACACTATGTTAAGCAGTGTTAGGATAATTAATGTTGAATATAAGTTTTATCGAACTATAATCATAGTGAATTACTAGATAACAATAAGTCCAGTTTACACTCATGTCAGAAAGGTAGACTTAGGTCCAGTTTACACTAGATTCAGAAAGGTAGACATAGGTTCAGTTTACACTAGAGTAAAAATGTAAACATAAGTTCAGTTTACACTAGTTTCAAAATGATAGACATTGGTCCAGTTTACACTCGTGTCAAAAAGGTAGAAAAAATGGTTCAAATTAACGGAGTCTAGAAGTATCCACTCTTTTGAAGTGGAGTCATATCCTTCTGCAGGAGTGCAGTCGGTGTTTTCTAAGCTTAGCCGATATACGAAATAATAATAATAATAATAATAATAATAATAATAATAATAATTGTTGTTACTGAAGGAGAGAGCAGCACACCAACAAAGTAACGCTGGTGTACAGATACACAAGGCCCAATGTACGCATCATGACACCGAATCTAATGAGGGTATACCGGAGACAATCACAGCAATATATGTGTAATAGGATGATAGGCAGAGCACAAACTTACAGCTGGAGCATTGTTAGATATAGTTTCAGTTAGAGTAACATCGTCCATTGAGACGTTGACTCCCAAGTCGTCTTGGCTGTCTTCCGCTATTCTATTTGTTGTTGTTGTTGTTGTTGTTGTTGTTCTTCTTCTTCTTCTTCTTCTTCTTCTTCTTCTTCTTATTATTATTATTATTATTATTATTATTATTATTATTATTTCCTTTGATTTCTGTAGTATACCCATTCCTTTCCGGATCCCAACCAGAGACCTAAGGTCAGAAGTGGCATCATGCCATTTTTAACTTAACATTTTTGTAAAAAATCGAAATAAAACAACGTCAGATCATACACATTTTACAGAGATAAAGCGCTTTGTAAAGTGTAAGCTGCACTTGGGAAAACATTTTTTGTATTTCTTTAAGGCATGGGCTACCAAGTATTCCTTCAATGAGTCTGTCAGGACCTTTACTAATCAAACCGGGTGTTCCAACCACAACTGGAATTATTGATGTCTTCATGTGCCATATGTTTTACATTTTCACTTGAAGATTCTTGTATGTTGATAGTTTTTTTTCTTCAAAGATGCATTACAGTCTGCAAAAACAGCCATAGCAATAATAAAGTAAATTTTGTTTTTGTGGTCTTTGAATACGTTGTCTGGGCGATTAGCTTTGATTGTTCTTTCTATGTATATTGTAGAGTCCCATAAAAATGTCACATGTCCTATATAGCCGGGTCTGGGTGGTGTTCATATAAATTTCTTGCAGTTTCCTTTCCGTAAAAGTTGCAGATTTTCCAGTGCAGATATTGGCCCACTCTAACATGCCGAGCTTCAATATTATTATTATTATTATTATTATTATTATTATTATTATTATTATAGCCGCTAACTGAATATATACGTTGATTGATTTTATCCTATCTGTTGTTTTAACGATAATAATTGCCATCAATACGTGTAGCTGTGTGATATAAGTGAATAAATTGTAGGAATTTGTTAAGAGAGAGACGCCATATTACTCAACATTTTCAAAATGAAATAGGCTTATGTATTATTAATTTATTACTACTTTTATTCTATCATATTTTCTTGATTTTTATCAGCACTCTGGGTTAATGAGCTTATCAATATTACTATTATTATCTTATAAGTTTTCTTCCATCATATTATGGAGTCATTTTATACGATACTCTTTGTCAAACCCATACCCATCAGTGGCTACGTAGTGCAGGGTTGAAAGCGGAAACTGAAGGTTTTATCCTTGCTGCGCAGGACCAATGCTTGCTAACTAGGAATTATCAAGCACATATACTAAAATATTGTGTCAGCCCAAAATGCAGATTCTGTGATAAATATCCAGAAAGGATTGATCATCTTGTATCAGGTTGTACGGTGTTGGCACCCACTGAATATAAAACCCGACATGACAGAGTGGGCCAATATCTGCATTGGAAAATCTGCAACTTCTACGGGAAGAAAACTGAAAGAAACTGGTATGAACACCACCCAGACCAGGTTACGGAGATAGGACCTGTTACAATTCTAGGGGATTACACAATACACACTGACAGAACAATCAAGGCCAACCGGGCACATATTGTTATTAAAGACCACAAGCAAAAACGGTGCCTCCTTATTGATATGGCAGTCCCTGCTGACTGCAATGTATCTTTGAAGATATTCAAAAAGTTGTCAAAGTACAAGGACCTTGAAATAGAAATCTCGAAAATGTGGCATATGGGAACATCAACAATCCCTGTTGTAGTTGGAGCCCTAGGACTGGTTGGAAAAGATTCCAGTAGACTAATTGAAGGGATTCCTGGAAGTCCATGCCTCAAGGAGATACAGAAAATTGTTCTGACAAGTACAGCCCACACCTTACGAAGGGCTTTATCTATGTAATTTTTTTGTCAGTGGAAAGTGTCATGACGCCATTTCTAACCTTAGGTCCCTGGGCGGGACCCGGAAAGAAATGTGTAAACGCCAGAAATCAAAGAAAATAAAAATAATAATAATAATGATGATGATGATGATGATGATTTCATAGACTGTGAAATTATAAGAAACTGCAAATCGAAGTAACAAAAATGTGAGTAGTTAAACCTACGAATATCTCTGTCACAACAGGGATATTCGTAGGTTTAACTACTCACATTTTTATTACTTCGATAAGTAATAAAGAAGGGATATTTTAGCACTCAACAAATTGCCTGACTACTTCTGTCATGCTGTATCTTTATTAGAGTCAGATTAAACCAAGAATGGAAAAATATTGATGCTCTATCTGGTCTATAGGGCCCCAAATCGTTTACGCGTTCTTTTAGGGGAAGACTTATTCTTCACACTGCAGACACAACATAGCAAACATCTATCGCTATTTTATCACAAATGATTAAATACGCTTTATTCTTCAGTTCCATTTGTTCAGACCTTTACAGTTAGAACTCACTATGCCACATTCAATTAGTTGAAACACCTTCGTTTCCCCTGTGTTTCAAATGTAAGAAGAATGTTTCACTCAGCTTTTTCCCAAGGACTGCTATTTTGTAGAACAGATTCCCACGTGGGTGATTCTCTGAATACTACAATCTTAACTTCAAGTCAAGAGTCAGTCATTATGTATTCTCCTTATCCTTGCAGTCTTCACTTCCTATCATCTTTCATGTAGATCAAATATCTTTTATTCATCATTATAATTTTCGTAGTAACCCTCTAGCTTGATTGACGCTCGAACCCTGTATTGAGTAAAGTCTAGTCTGAATTTAAAACAAAAAGCCGGTCAATCTGAAAACTTTTAGACATTTCCTCCTTAGTAATAAAATTATAATAGAAAAAAATATTAAATCTATAAATTCTTGTCCCTTACAAAAATAAATTAAATAATACATGATTTTACTTTGTTTGATTTTAACCGCATAATCCGTATAACAAAGAGATACTGAAAAATACACGTCTTGATCCACTACTCAAAATCTTTTTTTTAAATATTTTTGGTCGGATCGAAAAGCTTTAGGACCCCATCGTCGTCCTCATTATTATTATTATTATTATTATTATTATTATTATTGTTAATAATAATAATAATAATAATAATAATAATAATAATAATCAAGGGCTTACGAACACATCACGTTAAAACACGTCGAACCTGGTCATTACCTAGATAGGTAACTGTTTGGGAATATCAGGTGTTGTTAGCTTGGATGTACGGGTGGTGTAATGGATAATGGCTCGGAATTGTTAATCGGAGAGTCGAGTTCTAATTCCCGTTGGGTTCGTTATATTCACTTACGCGCAAATACACTTGGGGAAGGTTAATTAGTAAAGCTTGTATTACTAAACTATTATTATCTCAAAAAAACAACAAAAAAAATGTTTACAATCTAAAAATATTTCCTTGCTTTAAATAATCTGAAAAGGGTTGTTCAAACGTAGAAAACGAATGAATGAAATCATTAAATAAAAAAATCAAGACTATGCAGTAATTTCATGATTATGTGGAATCGTTATACTTGTATTATTTCAAACTATTGTTCTCATTTTGGTTGATATAGATGTTATCATAGACACATCGTTTCAACCAAGTACCCGCTGGTCATCATCAGGTCTCCATTGATTGGCTGATATGGGACATCTGTTGAGTATTATTTTTTAATCTGTGATATCAGTTATTGTTCGTTCCTGCTGAATTCTTCGAAATAATACAAGAATATTGACAAGTACACATCTCTGAAATGAAATACTAAATTATGCAAAATAATATCTTCCAAGTTTTGTGAAATAGAAATATTAATGTTATAACATTACGCCGCCTAATTGAAATAATTAATCTCCCTTTATGGCAGGTGTTCAGGCGAACTACATTCGTTCGTTCCACCAGTTCAGATTTTTACAGCTAATACCTGTTATGCCACTTACACTGTGACGGCTCATCCACATTCCCTTCGTATTCCATTGGTAAAGAGGAAGTTTCAGTCAGACAGCTTCTTTTTCAGAATGGTTACCTTGTTGAACAGACTCCCAAAAGGATGCTTCCCAACCACAACCATCTTAACCACTTCAAGTCTAGGGTCAACCGTTATCTATCCTATATATCATCGTAATAAACTTCTTACTTCCTCCGTGTACGCCCTTACAACAATGTCATTTGTTAATTTTTAGTAACTCTCTAACTTGAGTGGCTCTTGGGCCTTGTACTGGGTGGACAATAGTAAAACAACGATCTTAAAAATTTTGCTAAGAACAAAAAAAGAAAAAATGGAAGGAGAAACTCTTATACAAACAGAGATAATCTTCAATCAGGATGCAGGAATGGAACAGAGTATTGAGAAAGTACAATGCTGATAATAAACAGGAATTGAACTACTCAATCGGGACATCATCAGGACACCCCACCAAAAAGTAACGCTACAAATAGCGAGACATTTTGCAAAGAGACACTATCAAGCAGAATTTGATGAATGAAAAAAAATCAATAAATAATATCACCGAGGGACAAGAAAATTATTGATGATAAATTTTACATCAGAAACTTTGGTAAGGGAATAAATAGCTCCATCGTTTCCATTTTAGTTGTTGTGGCCTTGTTAGGGTCAGAATAAAAACACAAGAGTGGATTTGAGTTAACTAATATATTAACGAAAATCGGTAATACAATAATATACAAACGAGCAAGAATGTTAAGTCCGAACTGTCAGAGATGAATGTTGGAAAAGAAAAAAAAAAGATAAAACTACCTTCATTTGATAAAATCCAGTACCTGCATGGAATTTCAAATTTACGTTAACAAAATGTATTGAAACAAAGAAAGGAGTTAGTTTGGTATATTCCATCCATAATGGGTTGACTAAATGCAGTCGGGGGTAATTTATCTTCCCCGTCTTCCGGTACCAACCTATATTTATAACATTAAATTGTAATTTACCATAACATTAATGTACTCCGGGCCCTTCTTGAACTGGACAAGAGACAAAGAATCAGAAACCAGGCTCAATAAAACAAGAAAACTGATGACAATGTAAAAGGATCGGCATCTGATTGGCGATATCAGGCAATCAATGAACATCAGGAGTGTAATTGGTCGAAAATATGGCAATCTATTACTGCGCTTAAATTTGTGAAGTCGAGGTACCAACGAGGAA
>CAHIKZ030000174.1:2312500-2596689 GCA_903632075.3 Acanthosepion pharaonis
CACTTACATGCTAATACCCTTGGGAAAGGTATGACTCCTCTCCTTCCCCCATCTATGGGTAAATAGCAGGACAGACCGGGCTCTATGGCCTTGAATGGCAACTGGTCTACCGCAGAAAGAAATGGCAACTTACTGCGGGAAAAAAATCTGCCTCGTCAGTCATGTATCGAATGATACATGATCGCCTAAGCGAGTATCATGCATGGCACATAACTGATGGTGAATAAACTA
This sequence comes from Acanthosepion pharaonis, assembly GCA_903632075.3. Taxonomy (NCBI): domain Eukaryota; kingdom Metazoa; phylum Mollusca; class Cephalopoda; order Sepiida; family Sepiidae; genus Acanthosepion; species Acanthosepion pharaonis. The sequence continues at coordinate 2,312,732 of CAHIKZ030000174.1, forward strand.
AAATTTTGTCATTAAATCATTTTTCAAATTGAAATTAAAATAAACTGCACAAATCCATCACACAATGAGCCTATATATATATATATATATATATATATATATATATATATATATATATATGTATGTGTGTGTGTGTATTTAGGCAGAAATCCTTCTTTCATGCACATTTCATTGAAAACGACAGACAAGATGCTTTTATTTAGATTTTTATACAATTTCTCATGCGATCTAATATTTTTTTTCTTTTCGGGTGATAAATTATATAAAAACTGTCCGAATGTTCTTTTTATCCGAGCGCTTTCGGCTATAAATTCGTAAATAATTATATAGGCCACACTACAACATGTTTGACACGCAGACTCACTCTACACCTTTCTGACAATAGCTCAATTAGATCTCATTTAAATATTCATGGAGACCTACTGGACACTATTCGTAACATACTTGTTGACAGCACTAATATAATAGCATCATCTACATGCAAAAAAGGCTAAAAATAATGGAAGCCTTATTAATAAAAACAAACAAACACTTAATATTAATTTTGATAATGGACATAATATCTTGTCTGTGTTTTGAAAAATGAAAACATTTTATAAAACATACATACAACAAACTATTTCTTATTTTAACAGTTAAAATATAGTCCTTGAAAATGGCTAAATGTATAGCCGAAAGCGCTCGGATAAAAAGAACATTCGGACAGTTTTTATATAATTTATCATCCGAAAAGAAAAAAAAAAATTATTAGACCGCATGAGAAATTGTATAAAAAGTTAATAAAAGCACATTGTCTGTCGTTTTCAATGAAAATATATATATATATATATATATATATATATATATATATATATATATATATATATATATATATATATGCATGTATTGGTTAGATTTTCAGAAGTAGGTCGGTCCTGGAATTTGTCAGCAATCTCTGATATATTTACTTTATTTCCCGCCGTATAAGACAGTTTACTACCAAGAAATCACCCTACAACTTATACCCAAATGGTTGTGTCATTTGTTGTAGACTAACAACTTAACATTACTATTTGATAGACTAGTCTCTTGAGGATCCCAGAATAAAATATACATCATTATAAATAAATACATTAGGATTAAAATCAAAATAAATAATTGTTAAATATAAATAAAATGATATATAAGTGTGGATAATGGTCGTCTCGTTATGAGATTATGGGGAGCGATTAGACTTAATACTGCTGTTTTTTTAATTCGATTCTCATAGAGTATCCCATGTATGTGGCCTTGTGCCAATAGTAAATAAAAAAAAAAAAACTATATAACAATGGAAGAGTTGGTAAGTGAATATTGCATTTTTTTAAACAACCTTTGTCACATTATTGTTGGGTGTCATATAGCTAGAAAGTGTATGTATCTTTCTATAAAGTTTTCTATCATATATGCACATATATGAGATATATGATGTCTGTAAACAAAAGTGTGATATATATATATATATATATATATATATATATATATATATATATATATATATATATTTGGTTGGATAGATGTGAGTTTCTGACGATCCCTGGGTTTGAAACCCAGGGTCGATCAAACTCACATCTATCCAACCAAATATGTTAACTCTATCTCTGATATTGAGCGCTTTCTATAATACAATGTATATAATATATAAATAATTATACATATATATATTTATTTATATTTATATACTTTTCATATATATATATATATATATATATATATATATATATATATATATATATATATATATATACATTCGTTTACACACATGTGTCTATGCAAGAGTAAAACTTAGTGAAAATCCAAATGATAACTATATAAGACAATTTTGAAAAAAATATGCTTCGACGATGATCTGGCGTCATCAGAAAAAAAGTTTTACAAGTGAACCTACATTAGCACGACAAAGACAAATCAGAATTCGTCCCACACTATATCTATCTATCTATCAATCTATCTATCTATCTATCTATCTATCTATCTATCTATGTATGTTCATATCTATCTTCTCTCTCTCTCTCTCTCTCTCTATATATATATATATATATATATATATATATATATATATATATATAGTATTAATATAAAACTGAAATTCTGAAAAATTCTCTTCCACAATGCAGACAAAGGAATTCTAACTGCCACACAATCATCACATTGGTTCTGGATAATGACTGCGATGGTCGAAAGTATTTGAACAAAAATGACAAAATATGAACTTCGGACAGCTATCCACAACTTCGAGCACAGTACTAAACACCTTATTCGAAAATATGAAAAATATAATAAAAAATAAAACATACAGACCTTGTCGGTTCTTTTTTTAAAAAAACTTGATTGGATCTATCTATCTATCTATCTATCTATCTATCTATCTATCTCTCTCTCTATATATATATATATAATTAAATTATTTTCATATATAATGTATCTGTAAAGGGACAAAATGTTATTAATATAAATTGAAATTCTCTTCATCCATATTTATCTGTTATTGTTGTGCATTATTACATTGTTACCTGTATACATAAGCTCAAGTGAAAAGATATCCCCGAAAAATATGTAATACTGTGCAATGTTGCCTGTCCAAGATCGTTTGGAAAGCGGGTCACATGGAAAACCGTTAGTTAGCCATGTTGGTGCGTTTTGGATTTTAATTATAGAGAAAGACTTATAAATAAAAATAAATACATTTTTTGACAACATTAAGATTTTCTGTTTAATGTCTTTCTAAAATATTATTTCAAACTAATAGAATTAAAACTAAATGAAAAATATTAAAAGCTGAACACTAAACAAATTGAATTATTTTAGTTGCTATTTTTCCCACTCAAACATGACAGCAACACGTAAGAAAAACGCTCTGTGGTCTATTTTAATCTGAAATAAGGACATCTTTTGCCTATTTTTTATTTTATTTTATTTGACGAGTGAGTTTATTAACGAAAGTTACAGACTTGAATTAGTATTTTATGCTTAAGAAATTTTAAAAAAAAAAAAATTTTAATCGTTGTTCAAAATGCTTGTCAAAAATTAACAAAACTTAAATTTGATTGTGGTAAAAGGAAAAGAGAAATAACGAAGACGAAAATATATCAAAGTATTCATTATTATAATCGTTCTATCTATCTATCTATCTATCTATATATATATATATATATATATATATATATATATATATATATATATATACACATTTTAGATCTTTATTTACATCTATATTATTTATATATATATATATATATATATATATATATATATATATTCTTTAGATCTTTATTTATATCAATGTTACATACTTATCAACCGTTGTTTTACACCCACACATATAGTTCCATGCACACATGCACACACACATATGTATGTTTAATCACACGGATGAGCAGTGATACAGCGAAACAGTATGTCTGTGGATGAGAATGTATATATATATATATATATATATATATATATATATATATATATATATATATATATATATATATATATATATATGCTACTCAAAAGTTTACGGTTTATGTAAAAAATATCATAGAAGAATAATTGATAGAAATGAATCCCTTATTTCCGAGAGGCGTAAATATTATCTATCTATCTATCTATCTATCTATCTATCTATCTATCTATCTATCTATCTATCTAATTACTTATTTCTGCATTTCATATCTCTCTCCGTATCCAGATTTATGTATGGCAGTGTATATATGAATGTATATCTGTGAATTTTCTGTTGATATTGATCGAACTCCAAGATTGTCATTCTAAGATCTTTGAAAATAGAAATAAAACATAAAACATAAAACCTCGGAAAGATTACTGACAATTCTTTATCAAAGAAATTCGAGCCCAATTACATAGAATACTTTTACTAGTTTAAAATCTAGTTTACTTTTTTAAATCTAGTTTACTTTTTTATCTTAATTGCGTCTAAAAAAATTAAACTTAAAAAATTTTTGACACATTAAACTGTATGAGATTAAGTGATTTTCATTTTGTAGTTGAGAAACAAAACATTCGAATTTTCACACACACACACACACACATCTATACATGTGTGTGTGCATATGTACATAAATTATGAACTACTTTTTGGTACTTTTCATTGTATTTTATTTCTTTTGCGAGTATTATTTTCATGAAGAAGATTAATCATCTTATCAAACATATTATTTTTACTTTTATTAAATGAAGCATTGTCAACCATTATTATTAAATTTTCATTACTTTTATTATCTTCACGTTATTCTTTAATGAAGGATTGTCAAACATTATTATTAATCGTTTTTCTAGTATTTATTTTCATTTCCAACATTAGTAAATGAAGCATTGTCAGCCATTATTATTAATTTTCGCTGGCATTTACATTCATCGGCTTTTATATTAGATGAAGCGTTGTTAACAATTATAATTTTTTTTACTAGTATTTACTTTCTTCTTTATTTTTTAGTAGATGAAGCCTTATCAATTATTGTGAATCATTTTTGACTATTATTTACTTTCATCTCCATTTTTTATTTGACGAAGTATTGTCAACCATTATTATTCATTTTTAATTAATATTTACTCATATCTTCTTTTTTATGAGATGAATTATTGTCAAACATTATTAATTTTTGACTAGTATTTACATTCATCTTCAATTTTTATTAGATGACGCATTGTCAACTATTATTAACCACTAATATTATTAATTGGTAATTTCCATTTAATTACATTTTCATTTTTATTAGGTGACGCATTGTCAGTAATTATTACTAATTTTTGTCTCGTATTTACTTTTGTCATTTTTATTCGGTGAAACAGTGTCAACTATTATTGTTACTTTCAAACTAGTATTTCCTGTTAGCTTAATTTAGTTGATTTTAATTCTAAATTAAGCAATCACATCTCTGGCAAAAAATGAAAGTAAATACATATTAAAATTAATACTAAACAGTGTTTATATATTCGTAAAATGAAATGCGACTGACTTCTTATTTAAAGCTTAAAACGAAAATTCAAATAAAAATAAATCTGAACAAAAATAGTTTTACACAATACCCGATCAATGAACACACAATGCGCACATACATTTAATACATTCATATAGTGAAAATATTTGATATAATTTTATTATATCCAATATTTGCATTATATCAATTGTCTTCAATTCAGCACCCTATTGCATGTACAGACCGTCATATATATATATATATATATATATATATATATATATATATATATATATATATATATATATATATATATATATATATTAGTGGTAAATATACACATACATATGCAAAATATATAAATATATACACATAGGTACATACATACAAAATATATAAATATATATTCTATATTTATTTGAATAAAAATTCAAGAGGATAGAATCCAGGTAGAATTCATTAGTGTTTAAGCCTTTTTATTATAGACCATGGAATATTAGTGTTTAAGCCTTTTTTATATTTTTTATTATATATATATATATATATATATATATATATATATATATATATATATATATATATATATATATATATGTTTGTGAATGGGTAACGGTGAACATGAATTCGACAGGATGTTAAATAAAATGAACTTTAATAAAATTTAGAAATTTTACCATGACATGATCATTTATGAAAGATGTCAATGCAATTTTCTTATACACACACATACATATATATATATAATATAATATATTTAAATATAAATATATATATATATATATATATATATATATATATATATATATATATATATATATATAATCATTTCACCCCAAGCAAGACAATAAAAGCCTCTATAATGCAAGGTAATCACTGAGTATGAGAGAATATGTAAAGAAAAATTATTAAGGAAAATAAACAATAAAAGAACAGTAATTAAGAAGACAGAATATGACGATTTACATTGCACTTAAAATTTTGAAGATCAAATTTGACTAGGAAGCAAGAAATCGGAAAAGAGTTCCACGAGCTAGAAGTGTGATAGAAGAAACTCTTAGTATAAAACTTACGGTTACATCTTGTCATTTCAACCGCAAAAAAATGAGACCTAGTTGCCAATCTAGTACTGCGCTTAAATTCATAAAGTCTAGATACCGTGGAAGAAATGTCATCAGAATCATATATATATGCAAACATATCTATCTATCTATCTATCTATCTATCTATCTATCTATCTATCTATCACATATAAATCTTCAAATTACGTTGAAAAACATTCTGCTGAATATAAATATTGTCGATGACGACTTTAATGTGGATGTTTGTGTTTGAGATTTTTTGTATATGGTGAACCATTTAATCAATTGAATTGCGCATCCAGAATATTTTTTCCAGTTTCATTTTCGAACAGAATGTCTGATTTTAATAAAAACATATTCCCATTTATTTATAAGACATCTTTTCATGATCATGTGTAGATTTGTTCATTATGTATTATTTGTTCAAATAAAATTTCATACTGACTTTCATACTTATTTCAAATTGCTCAGTTTCTAACGGAAAATATTGCAAATAGACATCGTTTAAATAACCATGGAACCAACCGAATAAAAAGTTAATGAAAGAGGTTTTACACTTAAATTTTAAATTGTTTTCACGAGTAAATTTGTATTAAATTTGGGAATTTATATTTTAAGAATTTGTTTGTATTATAAAATCTCGTGTGAAATATTTTCAAAATAAATATTTATTGTCACGCATAAATCGATTGGTTTAACTTTATATATATATATATATATATATATATATATATATATATATATATATATATATATATATATATATATATATATATATAATTCTGCTCAATGTCTATTATTCTATTCTTTATCTATCAATTCTTCTGTTCATTATTTATCTACCTATTATTTTTTTTACTATTTATCTATCTATTCTTCATTATCTATCACTTTGTTTTTATTATATATATATATATATATATATATATATATATATATATATATATATATATATAGATAGATAGATATATAATTATTAACCTAAAAGAGCCAGGTAATAGGTATATATATATATATATATATATATATATATATATAGATAGACAGATAGATAGATATATAATAATTAACCTAAAGAGACAGGTAATAGTATATATATATATATATATATATATATATATATATATATATATATATATATATAGATAGATATATAGATAGACAGATAGATAGATATATAATAATTAATAGGTAATAGGTATATATATGTATATATATATATATATATATATATATATATATATATATATATATATATATATATATATATATATATATATATATATATATATATATATATATATATATATATATATATATATATAAACACAAGTGGAAATAATTTCATGGCAATGCGTTTTCTTTCCTTTACTCTTTTTATCTAATTTATATTATTTTTTTACAAATGTATTTTATTCATTTTTGTATTCATATACACACACACACACACACACACACACATATATATATATATATATATATATATATATATATATATATATATATATATATATGTGTGTGTGTGTGTGTGTATGAAAATAGTATATATATATATATATATATATATATATATATATATAATGATATCGTGTATGTCCGAATGCATAATATTCATATGTTTATATTTGTGTTATTTTCTTTTATATGTATATTTACTAGTCTTCGTATGTTTTATAAATAAAGTTGACTGAATAAAGAACAAGTAAGAAATCTTTAAAAATTTGACACGTTTAGCTATTTATTTAGCTTCTTCTGAAATTTTGGGAGGGGAATGATTCGGAGATATTTCCGTTTTTAAAGTCTGTGTATATCAACTGTGACTTTATGTTGAACTGCATAAGAAATAATTCTGAATCCTTGCATTCTCATGCATTTCTGATGAAGCTAAATAAAAAAGAACAATGTCAAATTTGTTTTCAACTTATAGATTAATGTATTCATCAATTCTTACATGTAATTTTTCTTTTCTCTATTTTACGTTTGTCCTGGACTCGAGTGAATTTCTTTCTGACATTAATTTATCTTCTTTGTCTTCACCGCTATTCGACTTTATATTTTTCCCTTGGTTTCACATCCCTTCAAGTGTTTACATTTTTATCTCAGAGCATTTATGCAAACAACGTCAAGGCAATTCCTTTTTTTTTCGTTGGTTAATACACTGCACACTTTCTGCCATGTTTTTTTATAACACCGTGTACACTTTCTGCAAGTTTTGTTTTTTGTATAGAACCGTAGCACTTTTTTTGAAAAAATTTCCCAAGTCTTTCGTATAGTTTTTTTTATTTTTTTATTCTTTTATGTGTCTCTTCAGAACGTGGACGATCATGAATCAATAACTTCCTATCTTTTGGAGATCTTAGCAATCTTTTTGCTATTCCTCCCACTCTCTGTTCAGCCATACTAAAACTAATGAATGAGTATTTTAAAGAGACATTTTTTTTTACGCACAATGTCATTTTCAACTAATAGCATCTTTTCCTTCATAACTAGACAAAATAGCATGCTTTTTTCGAAATGTTAATTCTTAAAGTTATTAATTTGGATAACAAAAAAAAAAACACAAAAAAAACATACAGTGTAATTATATAAATTATTTTCTATCGAAACGCTTTCACTTCATGAAAAAGGATTTAAAATTTAAGCGCAGTATTAGATTGATGGCAAGGTCTCATCAGTTAACAAATGAATTGGCTAGATGTAACCGTAAGTTCTATGCTAACAGTTTCTTTTCTCACACTTCTCGCTTGTAGAACTGTCTTTAGGTTCCACATTTTCCAGCCAACTTTGATATTCAAAGATTTAAATGCAAAGTCAATCGTTATCTACTATCTCCTTGATTACTCTTCTATTGTTCTCGCTTCTTAATAATGTTTCTCTTTTTTTTTTCTCATTCTTTCACAATCCGTAATCCCTTGTGTCTTAGTGGCTTTACTGTCTTGTATTTGGTGAAATGATAAAAAAAAATTATCTTATAATACCAGCAAGGAAGGTAAAACTTTCCTACATAAAACCACATCGATAGAAATAGAGAAAGAGACATATATCTTTTAACAGAAATAAATGATTTTAAGCTTAAAAAATATCAATTCTGTTAAATTCTTTTGTCGAATTAAAAACAGAATATATTTTATATGAACAAATTCTTTATTTTCTTTTTAGTTAAGAAAATACGTTTGGGATGAAAAACCGAAAAACGCTAAGAGCTGCTTTTTACAACAGTCACTATTCAAAAACACCCACCAATAACATATAACACTTTCAAAATAGCAACGTTTTTTGTCTTTCTGTATTTGATGATAATGTTTATTTTTTAAATTGTATAAATATCTATCGCTTTTTCTGTCTTTTTGTATATAAATAAAGCGATAGGGATTTGATATGTATTTTTGGATGGAGCTTTTAATCATTCTACAAATGAGTATGGATTTTGTATAGGTCCAAATTAATATACTGATCTAACTGCATATAGAGTTTATATATTCATATTTATTTATTAGCGAGTATATACCCTAATCTAAATAATTTCAATAAATAAAAAAGCATGTGACTGCAAGATATCTATTTTCTTTAGATTTTTACTGATACATATCATTTATTTATCAGTACTTGCCTCATATAGATTCACACCCAGATACACACACACGCGCGCACAAACACACACACACACACACACACACACACACACACACATATATATATATATATATATATATATATATATATATATATATGTAGAGAGAGAGATATAGATATATGCGTATGTTAAAAAGTTTGGGGAATTTAAGTCGAAAAATGTCTTCTTGAATTTAAATCAAAAAGTGTTTTCTTGAAACAGAGAATGATTGATAGAAATGATGTCTCTTAATTCTGAGTGGCGTGATCTTGGAAGATGTGTGAAATGAGATCTGGCGAGACACGGGAAACAATGACATTTGACAAATGAAGAGATTAGACAGTCTGTTCAAATTTCCCGACGGTTTGAGTAGTACATCACACACACACACACACACACACACACACACACACACACACACACACACACGGGTGCACGCGTGCGGGCACACACACAGAGTGCTGTAAAGTTCTCGGCTCGTGCCAATCGCTTTCCCTCAGAATTATTTTTATAGGGCTTCTTGGTTGGGCCAAGATTCTGCACCAGGTCGTATAGTTAAAAAGCATATTTCTCTGTAGATAAGAAAAGTTTATATGAAAGGAAACATTCATTAATTAAATATATCATGATTTTTATCATCGATACATACTGATCACAGTTTTGTTAATTTGGAACAAGATCAGCTGTGGATGGTAGGAAGAACGTTTGCAAGTCATTCTCGCCGTGAAAATCAGCATTCCAAAATAACGTGTATTTTATACCGTAATTCGAACACTGACTACTTCTATTAAGGAGAAATAATCACTCTTACTCTCTCCCCCTCTCTCCCTCTCTCTCTCTCTCTCTCTCTATATATATATATATATATATATATATATATATATTATCCAAAACATGTATGTATATAGGTTTAATGACCAAACATCATAATATTGATCTTGAGAAGTGAAATTTATCAATAAGATATATATATATATATATATATATATATATATATATATATATATATATAAATATATATGGTAAAGAAATTAATTTTTACTGAAATGTATTAATTATAAATGCTCTATTTCTTAATATTGAGAATTTTATTTACAAGATCTCATTGGTTTAAAAGTATTATCAGTACTATTGTCAACGAACGTTATGGAAAACAATGTTTTTATATATATATATATATATATATATATATATATATATATATATATATAGGGAATTGTGATTACTTTATATGGTGGTGCAATATGTAATTTTAACAATAAAATATATTATGTTTTATTATCCGCTTAAACTTTGGCAAAAGTTCTTTGCATATTTATATTATTCCCATATTCAAATATTTTTTTATTTTGGTGTTTGTCCGCAGAACTTTTCAACTGATCCATTCTGCAGCCGAATTGCACTGAATCCATCAGAATAAAAAACAAACCCTCTAACTGATAGAACAACTGGTGAAGTAATTATCCATTTCTAATTTTCTATTTTGGTAATAGTCAGAAATTGGTAATTTGTTGGGCAATAATATAATTCTGTAAGCAATGAGACCTAAAATGTTTCATATACTTTGTGTGTGTGTTTATATATATATATATATATATACATACATATATATATATATATATATATATATATATATATATATATATATATAAATGATATATATATATATATATATATATATATATATATATAATTTATATAATTTTATATATCAACAAACCGTATTTAGAAAAATCTGACAAAATGATGGAAACACGTCTAAAAAAATTTTCAGTACATATATATGTACATATATATTTTCTAAATATATATGTACATATATATATGTATGTATATATATGTACATATATATGGATGTATGTATGTATATATATATATATATATAAACACATATATATACATACATATAATGTGTGCATGTGCATATAAAATATATATTCACATGACTAAAGTATGTATATACATATGTGCATGCCTACATGCACACATATATGTATACACAAATATATAAATATATATTTCATACATATATATATATTTCATATTTATTATGTTTTTGATTTTTTATGTCTATATATATATATATATATATATATATATATATATATATATATGCATACATTGTGTATATATGCATATGTAAATATGCATGTTTTTCATATGACTATATATATATATATATATATATGTGTGTGTGTGTGTGCATATATATATGTATACAAAACACATATATAACAATTTTGTTAGGTGTAATATGATGGACCTCATCTTTTATATATATATATATATATATATATATATATATATATATATATATATATATATATATATGATATATTTTGTATGTATATTTTATGTTTTATATACATACATATCAATTATACATAAATGACGTAGTGCCTGATTCGTATTATATATATATATATATATATATATATATATATATATATATATATATATATATATATATATATATATATATATAACTATACTGTCTCGAAAAATCTGAATTTTTGATTTGCCAATAATCAAATCAATCTATATATATATATATGTGTGTGTGTGTTTTATGTGTTTCATATATATATATGTGTGTATATGTACGTGTAGGGGATGTAAAACGAACATTAATTTTATCTGTATGATTTTAAATCGAGACTAGTGTTTTTAGTTTAGTGAAAATAGAAATTATCTATCTGTATTTGCTTTCAAAGATCGGGCGTTTTCACGAGATTTAACAACGAAGACGCAGACATTGGTATGATAAGCTTCTGATCTTACTCAGTTCGGCCAATCTGCAAGTCGGAGGTGTTTTGCACAAATTTATAATTTCTTTTTACGTCAATTTTTTCCCCAGTTTTGCAAATATTTACACTGTTTAAGTGCAACGCCACAGATGAAAGGACACTGTCATTTTTTTCCAGATCTGATCACATGGAACAACTACGGCTTTCATATATCCATTTTGTTGTGTGTTTCTGCATCAGTCATATTAACACGAAGCCGAAAACCAAAGTAGATGGAAATTAAATTAACTATGGCCACTTATGAACGAAAGGGGCTCTTCACTCTTTATCAACATCATTTCACTCTTCATAATATCATATATATATATATATATATATATATATATATATATATATATATATATATATTGATGATTAAAAAATTGAATAATAATAATCATTAAAATATATACAATCATAATCAGTACAATATACCGTCCTCTTTCCTTTGTTCTTTTTTTCCGTCACGGCTATTATTATTATTATTATTATTATTATTATTATTATTATTATTATTATTATAAATTGTTATCAATTACTGCAGCATATATATATATATATATATATATATATATACACAATAGTACGGATTCAATAGATTCAATAGGTATGCAGTCACACATATAGACAAACATACCCATATGCATACAAAAGTTTATATACCCATAATTATTTAATGCATATTTTTACGCGTGTCTTTGAAAATATATATTTATGTTTATACATCAAATCGTTGAGGTGGTCTGTAAGTGAACCCTTACAGAGTGTGCGTGCATATTTATATATATATATATATATATATATATATATATATATATATATATATATATATATATATATATGATACATTTAAGCTGAAATGGTCCCTTGTTTTATTGAATTCATGTGATTAATATCCACGACTAAATAAAATACATTGTCAATGAAGAAACTTATTTTTGAAAATTGATATGTGTATTACATATTAATTATTACATCTCTCTCTTTCTCACACTGTCTTTCTCTCTCTCTGTCTTTCTCTCTCTTGATATATATACGTATTTTAGTTGTCGACCGTTGGTATTTTTTAGCTGGCTACCGTAGATCGTTGCTAATTAAACCTGTTTTTCCTAATATTCAATCAGTGTAATGAATTCACTCTTCTTTCACGTAGCACTTATTTTTTGCGGCCTTGTGTACAACTAAGCTAAACTCAGTAAATCTCACTTATCAGATATATATATATATATATATATATATATATATATATATATATATATATGAGTGTGTATAGCATAAAGGCCTTCGTCGTAGCTTTCCAAAGAGTTTTCTGCGTGAAATATTAGATGTGTGTAAAATGTCCTGTGTTTCATAATAAAAATGTGATTGGGTAACGTTGGATATGCATTCAATGGTATGGTAAATAAAATGAATTTTAATAAAATTTTGAAATTTTTACCTTGACATGATCATCGGCGAAAGATGTGAATGCAATTTTCTTATATATACACAATAAAAATCTGTTGTGTACTCAATCACAAATCTCATATCTTCAATTTCTTTAAAAATTAAGACCCATAGGATTTTTTTCACACTCCTTATGCATTTTATGTATATGCATCACTCTTTGCTTTCTTAATAAAGTTTGATTTTTGCTAATTATTCCACCGCTTCGACCTTGTGCCAAACTAAACGAATCTGAAGCAAATAACTATCAATTTGTACTCGAGTATCTACATATTTGTCTATATTTATAAAGATGTATAAATGTCTGTCTGTCAACTACGTATTTCCGTGTCTTTGTAAAACTTGTAATTTCGGGATATCAAGACTAAATAAATCTTTACAGAAACTGCTTACTGAACAATAATTCGGAACTTGTGTTTTAAACATCTTCACTTTTCAGTATCTACCCTTTCTTTGTCGTTGTCTATTATAGCATTTTTCTACATTTGCCAAGAAATACAAATCGTCAATGTGAAGTTCCCAGTTCATTGATAGATATAGACTATGTTCATGACAGACATTTTAATGCATCCTTTTTACTCATACGGAAGTTTTCATTGATAAGGACAATCAGTAAGTAAAATAAGTAATCTTAAGTGGAAATATAAGCAATGATAAGTGTCGAAGGAACACTCAGAGTTGAGATACTTGGGTCGGTCGGTCTGTCTGTCTGTCTGTCGGACAGTCGGTAGGATTGTTAAGAAGTGACTTCTTTTGTGTTATACACATAATGATAATGGAGGTTTTGTTGTTTACGTTTTAACATGTTTAATTGAATATTCGTGGGATATTTTAAACTTACCGTTTTTTATTCTCTGATATTTATTTCTAGGTATATCCAAGGATGTCTCCGGAGAATGTTGATCGAGTTCTAAGGAATTCTCGCCGTGTAGTCTTTTTGTTGTTATATTATAATCAGTACAATACATCGTCCAAATTTCTTTATTGTTTATCCGCAAAAGTGCTGTTGTTTTTTTTTTATCCTTTTTTATTATTATTTCGCAATAGCGTATCGATATTATTGTAATCGTTTCCAATGGATTCCACTTTTATTTCAGTTGTGAATACATCCAATTTATTACTTGGATTATACCTATTGTATTAATTTTCTATTAGTATTTTCAATTGTTTTATCTTATGTGTACCAGATATAGACTATTGAAATATAAACTTAGATATGCATCTATATTGATATATATATATCCGCACAATCAGGTATTTATAATAATTGTGTTGGTGCATCATGTGTAGTTGTTCAATTGGGGGAGATTTATAAAAAAATGCTTTAATTATTTAAGTTGTATTCTTTGAAGTAGAAGATGTTATCCGTTTTATGAAGGCAGAGTCACTGATGTTGGTTAATTTTATAAACCGATGTTTGTATTTTGCTGGTTAGTGTCAAACGATTTATTTTTCATCCCGTCTCGCTTTCTTTATATTAATTTTTCTCTTTCAGGATTTTCAGGTATTTCTTTTTTCGCCAGGGTATCCCTACTTAGTCACATGAAAACTTCATATACGGACCCAAATACAAATAATTGTATTTATCCTGAGAGGAATTCATTTGAAGAAAGATACAAAAGATTGATTTCTTTTTTTAGTATTATTATCGCTACTGTTGTTGCTATTGTTTTTCTATGCTTTATATTCGAAATCTATAAGACTGAAGAGAAGTTTGTCAAAAATCAAATGAGCTGAAAAATAAACACAATCTTAGAAATTGTGATCGTTTTGGGTTGCATATGTGTTCGCTGGTTATTTTAATATATATTGGAAGGTTCATGCACAAAGAGCATTGTTCCAATCCCCGGATATTACAGTTAATACTTTATAAAGCTATTAAGAATTCTTAATTCTTACCTCGACAAGATAACCAATTAGACAGCCGTAAAAGTACGAGTTATAGTCGTTTATCGTTTTTTTTTCTTATACAAATATATATAGTTTTTGTTGTTGCTCAGATAGTTGTTTTATATTATTTTGTTTAAGCTTATATAATTCATTCTCTTGCTAATATAAAAATATAGTGAAAAGCAAGATTTAATTTTAATTTCTTATCTAATTTATCTCATACAGGATGTTCTCAAAGAGTTCACATCAACATCACTGGTGATGTCAAATAGTCTCGTTCCATTGAAGGAGTTCCGTGTTAATCCATTGTTATCAAGAGGAAACTAAAAAATGATAATCTAACTTAAAAATGTTGTCTAGTCTCTATCACTGTCGGTGTTGATGTTATCAGGACCTTAGTAGTTGTGTTTTTTGTTTGTTTTCTTTTCAGTAGCAGTAAAATTAAGAAACATGCTTGCGACCGGGGGTTGTCCTTTGCTTATCAAAAGGAAGAATAATTTACCTCATCGAAGCCTGAAATTTTGGTCGATTGGACCAATGGGAGCGGCTCAGATGAATCCGACGACGCCATGAGAACGCGGGTTCGAGGCAAAGAAGAAAGACGGAGAAGAAACAGAGTGATACGAAAAGCGACAGGAAGTGCTTCTTCTCTCTATCTTTATGACTTCCTCTCTCTCTCTCTCTATCTTTCTTTTTCCCCTCCCTCTCTGTCTCATTTAACTTTACTCTCTTCCCTGTCGCCTGTAGCCTACTCTAATATATTTTCGTCTCTCTCTTTCTGTTCGTTGCTCTTGCAACTTGGGGAGAGACCACTCGAATCTTTTGAGTAAGACTCTGGTCATGGCGTGCGGCAAACTTGCCAAGGGTCCGTAGCAGGGCACTGTTACCAGTAACGAAATAATGAATATAACAGTTGAATAGATTAGTTGCATACAAACACACACAGACACACACACGCAGACACAGACACAGACACACACACACACGCACACACATACGTATGTATAATGACGATAATGACAAAGAGATTGATAAGCCAACGGATTGTGGGAACTTGAAATACTGTGTGTGCATATCTACGGTTTCTTATATATATATATATATATATATATATATATATATATATATATATATATATGTAGAGGCGTACACATATACATTATTTTTTTATCTATCTATCTATCTATCTATCTATCTATCTATCTATCTATCTATCTATCCTTATCGATACATATTCCATATAGACAGCTAGTAGTGTACCGATGGTTAGTCAGCTAGCGAAGTGAGTTCGATCTTAAATAGGTACCTTAAATCTTGTCTTATATACGTTTTTTCTAATATAATACAAAGATTATATTAGAAAAAAAGTATATAAGACAAGATGTATATATTAAAATGGCTAAAAATAATAGAAGCATTAATAATAATTAAAAAGAAAAAGCCAACACTTAATAATATCAACTACGAACACGGCAACAAAGCGCTGACCGTGTTTTGGAAAATAAAAACAAATTCTCATCACTATAGATGCACATGAAAATCTAGATATTCAGTTAAAAAAAAAACCCTTGATAATAGAGGAGTCGAAAGCGCTTGGATACACAGAACATTTGTACAATTTTTGCAAAATTTATGCCCAGAAAAGAAAATACTTGTGCGAATGCAAGAAAAATTGAATGCAAAGCTTATATGCCTAATATATACCTCATATATAATATATACTATATATATATATATATATATATATATATATATATATATATATATATATATATATATATATATACATGGTATATTTAAAAAAAAATTAAACCTTGCACAAAGGAAAGGTAACTAGAAAGATAAATGGAATATAAAAAAATTAGAAGTAACTCTCAGTTAATTAAAAACGTCGAATTTCTATGCATGTTTAAAGTTGTAGACGCACGCACATAGTCACACACAAATATTTATATAGGCATACATGCACACACACACACGCATATATATATATATATAGATATAGATATATATGCTTAAGCATACATACAGGCATATATATAATTTGTTTTGATACACAAAATGTATATGATTTTGTTTATATATAAAAATGTAAGTATTCAGTTCTTCACGAGAGTAAATTGGATTTACGTTAAGATTTTATGTTGGCTAATTTTATGCAAAATTTGTCCAGTTCCCTTGACTTTGTCCTTGGCATGTCACAGGCATCATGGCATCTGTTGAATATGAATTAACTTTTAGATGCATCTAAGGGGAAAACAAAACCACTCTAACACTTTTTTGGAGGTGGCGGCGATGATCCTGATGATAACCGCAACCATAACTTTCATTAGGAACATATACATGCATGTATTGTACATATATATGTGCGTGTGTATATGTGTATACACTTAATTATGCTAACACAAATACTTTACACACACACACACACACACACACACACACACACACACACACACACACACACACACACACACATATATATATATATGAGAGAGAGAGAGAGAGAGAGTGTGTGTGTGTGTGTGTGTAGAAGGTTGAATGGCGTGAGTACTTTGCTGTTTATTTAGTTTCATCTGAAATTTTGAGGAGTGGAATAATTCGGAGTTATAGTTCCGTTTTTGTAAAATCTTATAGCCTGTGTATATCGTTTTGTGTATATGCTGAACTATTTACAAAATAATACTAAACCATTCCATTCCCACAAAATTCTGATGAAGCTTAATCAAAAAGTGAAACATGTCGAATTTATAAAGGTTTCTTACTTGTCACTTATCCAAACATTCTGTAGAATTTAATCAATATTTTCAGCTCATAGCTATTTTCATAATAGCACAAAAGCATTATATATATATATATATATATATATATATATAAAAGTGAATTGAAGTCAACACTTAGAGCACTTTATCCCATAAATATAGCACACCTTAAAACTTTATATATATATATATATATATATATATATATAGAGAGAGAGAGAGAGAGAGAGTGTTTATTTATGGGATAAAGTGCTTAATATCAGAGATAGAGCGTATGTAAATATAAAAGTGAACATTGAAGTCAACACTCAGAGGCGACATATATATATATATATATATATATATATATATATATATATATATATATATATATATATATATATATGTTTAATATATATATATATATATATCATCTACAGACTGCTTGCTGTATCACAGCTCATCAGAGTGGCTAGACATCCGATTGCTTAAAGCCGGATATATATATATATATATATATATATATATATATATATATATATATATATATATATGTGTGTGTGTGTGTGTGTGTGTGTGTAAGAGAAGAGAGAGGGATATAGTACAAGATTGGGTGACAAGAATAGCAAGAAAGTACACTAGATAATTTTTTAATGACTAAGAGATTTTATTTTTGTTCAAGTGTATGTGCTTTATTGTATGTCTCTGTAGTGCTACACAGGTAAGGTAATTGCATGAACTTACTCTCTCTCTCTTTCTGTCTTTCGCTCTTGAGTGTGTGTTTGTGAGTGTGTACGTGTGCGAGTGTGCACGCGAGAGTGACAGAGACACAATGATAGGGAACTTTTAAGACGCCAGTTTAAAAGAAATCGACAACAACGAAAACAAAAAAGTTAGGGTCCATAAGAACGAAATTGAGAAGACAGAACAAACAGCTAAAGATAAAGGTTTCAAGTGGGTGAACGAGATAAATTGCGGTGGGTAAAACACACACACACACACACACACACACACACACACACACACACACACACACACACACACACACACACACACACACACACGCACACACACACACAAACGCACACCTACTCAAATGAGTGTGAGTTTATGTGTGTGACTACATATGTATATGTGCGTATGGTTATAAGACGTACGTACACTGTGCAACCAAAACGTTTGGGTCCACCCTCTGGATTTAATAATTAGCAAGTTTCATGCCTTCTTTGGCTTAATTAACTCCTACCGAGCCAGGATGCTGAAATTATTTAACCCATTAATGGCTATCGTTAAACTTTTTAGAGGAGGTGTCTACTTAAAATTTAAAATCCGACAACTCTAAGATTACCATTAACCAACAAGTTAGATTTTGCAAAAAGAGCTAAAATTTTAAGGAAACTTTATACAGTAATGGCTTTATTTCGCTATTATTATTATTATTGAATATACGGTAAAAACCTTCAGAAAGAGAAAATCTCTCTGCCCCGAAATGAGATTGTAAATTACTTTGAAAAAAGGCGAAATCCAGGAAGCAACAAATAATATATATATATATATATATATATATATATATATATATATATATATATATATATATATAGATAGATAGATAGATAGATAGATAAACAATATGACGATGTGATGATCGCTTAAGGCGTGAAACGTCTAGTCATAATGAGGTATTGGTTTTATGTTCACAATGTTTATATTTACATACGATCTATCTATATTTCATACCTTTTTCATGTAATATATATGTATATGTGCATCTCCCTCTCTCTCTTTCTCTACACACACACACGCACACACACACCACACATATATGTATGCATATATATGTATATGTGTGTGTGTGTGTGTGTGTGTGTGTGTGTGTATGTGTCGGTGTGTGTGTGTGTGTGCGTTAAAGAGGATAAATTAATACTGTAAGTCCATTTTTTAATATTTCTTAACCTGTTGTATATCTAAAAAAATTGTGAGATATTTCAAATACCATTAAAAGCACTATTCAGAATTATTGAATCTGACACAAAGTTTACAGATAAAATAATGTCATTTACAAATGATTGTATTACATTAAGACCCCCAAAAATAGGATATTTTTTTTTAGGAATTTTGGATATTCTTGGGAAATAATTAATTGTAAATGTGAAAATTTGAATTTAATTTGGACAGAGAATAAAACATAAGAACAGATATATTTATTAAAAATAGGGGAAAATAGACCGGAGAAAAAAATACAATACCCATAAATGCCAACTAGAAAAAGAAAAAAATATATTATGAAATCTGACCGGTTCTCGTTCCTCTCTCGTCAGAGCTCGATCGAGGAAAAATAAAATATCTAAGCATTCTTACTAAGAAAATATTAATTTTTCTTGTTCATTTTCATCTTTTTTAATAAATATATCTGATTTTAATCAATCTATGAGCGGTTCAAAACTTACAATACATAAATTTATATCATAGTAAAATAATTTAAATATTGATTGCATAACAACATCATTTACTCACTTTCGTTTATTTGATATTAAATTATGTCACTTAACATCTTCCATAATTTACCGAGATTTTTCAGTTAACCTGATGAATATTTATGAGCGTCTCTTAAATTTGAAAATACTAAAAAAGCCATCAACATTTTTACTTTTGTTAATAAATACTTGTTGCAAAATAAAATCCCCACATTTGTCTTGATAAAGTTCGTTACTGAAGGAAACGCGTCGGCTAAGAGTAAGTTATAAGTTTTCCTTTTGTCTTTATTCACATTGTCCTTTTACATATATGTCCTTTTACAGATATATTGTAGCTATATCTGAAGAAGTTATATATATATATATATATATATATATATATATATATATATATATATATATTATACACACGTATATATTTACACACACATATATTTTCTACTGTTGTTTAAGCAGTGCACATTTATACACGCTTGACATCGAGAACCTCTGGAGAATGAGGATTGAAACGATATATCTATATATAGTTTTGTGCTTATTGTTAAAATTAAAATGACTTTAGTTTATCACCCTTGCTCTTTCCCCCTTGTTTTTGGATGTTTACATTTTTTTAATATTTGTGATGGTGTATTGTTTTATGCATATTTTAACATGTTATTGTTTACAGCAATAATATCTGGTTTTATGACATTACTTCTGTATCTAAAAGGAATTCTTTATTATATTTGCCATTTTATAAAATTTAAGTTCATTTCACAAGAGCAGGCTTTAAAAAAAAGGAATTTTTGTACAAAGAAAAGGAATTTTCATATTTTTATCATATATTTATTGTCCAGTTTGATCATTTAGTTCTTAGTTTCCAAAGAAGTCTTTTTACAATTAAATACAATATTTACAATTATTAAGATTGACACAAAATTAATCTACTTTTGGTTAACCAAATTCATATGACGAAATTCGATCATTCAGCCATTTCTTTATTCTGCCATGTTTCTTTCTCTTAGAATGTAGTCCTGGCTATGACGATAAATTACAGCCGCAGCAAAACCTCTAATCGGAAGATTGGAAGTTATGAGGAGCGTAGAACCACCTTTTAATTGCTGTTGTTCCCAGGTTCAACCTGATCCAGGATGGTATCACCTGTTAGGGCCCCAGGTAAATAGTGAACTCCCAAACAAAAACAAAGCACTATGAAAGTATAAAAATACTTTTTTTAAAGTAAAAATACAAGCATTACATTTTTATATAAAAAACATTACCGACAACACCTATTTGGTGTAAAATTATCAACAATACCTATTTATAGTAAAATTATCAACAACACATTTTATGGCAAAATGACCAACAATACATTTTACCAATAGCTAAAGGCATACCATTGCGTTCAAAGTATATTTACTTGAAGCAATAAAATTGTGTTCAAAATATTTAGAATTCGCCATTAAATAACACAGAGGTTGACATTGCGCTAAACAAAAATCAACCAAGCAAATCAAAACATTTAATCAGAAAGAAAATATTTTGTTAAAAATTCCACGATTGGAGAAAATTGAAAGCACAATATCCATATATATATATATATATATATATATATATATATATATATATATATATATATATATATATATATGTGTGTGTGTGTGTGTGTGTGTGTGTATTTATCTATATATATAACTGCTTAAACATGTTAAAGTAGAGCTTTTAAGAAATGTATCAGCACCCAAAGGAACATAGGAATAGATGTCTAGATCATGATTTTGTGATAAATATAAGGAAAGCTATATCGAAAACTGTTATTTGGTGTCCAGCATATGATAACAAAAATGGGTACTGATTAATTTAACATATGAAAGGAAATGTGTAAGTTTTAAATTTTCCCATGTGAAACATTTTCTTAAATTTTGCAGATTTAAATTGTTTTTTTTTTATTATTTGGGAACTTACACTAAAAATGAGAAAATATTCACGGTAATTATTTTTTTTTTAACTTTATGCAATGTTGTGGGGTCAGTGACAAATGGATGAAATATGGGCACAAACTCATTAATTTGACTGTAATATTTGTCGTAAGACCTCAAAATCCATTCGATATAGGTCATTTTAAAAAAGAGTGTCAACTAACACCTGTTACTTATAGCATTCATTTCAACCATGTTTTAATGACTTTCCTAGAGAAAAGAGTCAAAAAAGCAACTATCCAGTATTGATCATCTAAAGTAAATTATCAAACATATATTGATTGATTCGCTTTCTACGGCTTATCAACTCTTTGCAGGTTATTTAAAGACAGAAAATATTTTTTAGATTGTAAGAATTTTTTTTAGATAATAATGATTTAGTGATGCAAATCTTACTAATTAACTCATATGTAGGGGAGAAGAGGTAAATTCATATCTTTCCCATGTATATTTATCCGTAAATGAATATAACGAACCCAACTGGAATTGGAACTTAGCTCTCAATTCCAAGCCTTTATCAATTACATCACCCGCGCGTCCAAACTTACAGCACCTGGTATTCCTAAGCCGTCACCCATCTCGGTACAGATCAGGCTTGATCTTAACTTGCTTAACTTCGGTGATCGTACGAAATTCGGTCTTTCAACATGATATGGCCGTAAGTCAAATCATAAACCATGTACGGATTTTGATTAAATTCAGTCATGACTTGACAAATGCTTGGAGTTGGGACAAAGAACAGTTCTTAATCCTGAAGCTATTTACTTTCAGATTTGAGTACATATTACACGGAAAATGTTCCCAAAATACCAAATGCCAGCTTGCGAGCCCACTGTATATCTGCAAGAAGATACGAATAAAAGAGTAAAAGTGCTCGGATAGTTCAGAATTCGGTGTTAAATTTGAGTTACTTCATAACTAGTAAAAATGAAATATGAATACAATATGGAAAGGTTTTATATGCTGATATTCAAGATAAGAATGCACTTGGTTTTTTAGAGATTATCTTAGCATAAGCTTTATACTCCTATATCCTCAATTCGGATTTGTGTCATATATCATTTTTGTCTGGCAGAGAAAGAGATTAGTGATGTGCAAAACAAAGGAACTTTTAATTCACTACTTTAGTCCTGGGTATGACGATAAACTACATCTGTAGCAAGGCTTCGGATCAGGAGAACCACCTCTTAATTGCTATTGTTCCCAGGTCTACATAACATGGTTTTCAGGCACTTCCAATTTAAATATCTGGGAAGTGATTTAACAGAGGACGGAAAGTGCGACGCTGAAATACGAAGGCGCACTGTGGTAGCGAAAGATGTCTTCCAAAAGCTAATCGAAATATTAAGAAACTGGAAAATGTTGTTAGAAATAAAGAAAAGAGTGCTGAACTGTTACCCAATATCAGTCTTCCTACGTGGTAATGAGTGCTGGACAATTTCATCAGGAATGAAGAAGGAACTTGAGGTGATAGAAATGTTGCTGAGAATAAAATGAACCTAACATGTGAGCAACGAAGATGATTTAAAGAAAATGAAAACAAAAAGGACACTTATAGTTAGAATCAGAAAGAGATAGTTGAAATGTATAGGACACATAATGAGGAAAGAATGCTTGGAAAATTTAACACTGACAGGACATATTGAAGGCAAGAGGTACAGGAGAAAGCAGCGCACAGCCTACTTAAGGCTTGTGTAAATGGATGACAGAACAGGATGTAGGAGAGATAATAAAAAGACAAATTTTATTAAGAGCTGCAAGGGACAGGAAATAGTGGAGGGCTATGGTCTGAAGGTAGACAGTACATAGAAGGAGTTAGAATTGAATTTTTTAGATTAATGAATGATACCCTTCGTTCAGTCCTGGTTTTACTTAGCTAAGCTTATTCAGGTAGAAGGTCACAATTGTGCTGTTCTTGTCAGAATCTTGTCAGGTTAGTATATGATAGCTATCACGCCATGTAGAGTGACATAAGCTTTTTACCAATTAGTCAGAATTGAATTACCTTTTCAAGTGATAAAAGGTTCAGGAAGCCTCATTCAAATATGAAAACATGAGCTTATGTATTAAATGGTATTTTAGTTTGAATTCCATCCGAGTTCGTTGCATTCACTTACGTTAAATACATTTGGGAAAATCATGTATTCAATTCTTCTCCCATATTCAAGCTTTGGGGAAATATCAAGATAGATTGGGCCATATAGCCTTAGTTGGCCACCAGTCTAGGAAAAGGAACAACTCTGAATTAAAAAGCTGATGAGTGTCGTTTGGAGACTTTGTAGTACACTATGTGCATTAGTTCTGTGTATTCGGCTCTTCCGAAAAGTGTGGTTTGTTCAGCACAAGCCATCGCCACTATAATCAAATCATATGTTCGAATATTCTGGCTGTTCGATTCTAAGAACTGGGCTGCTGTACCTTCATACGTCGAAAACGATTCGGAGAGTTCAGTATATGCATATTTAATCTTCAGATCACATCATGGCCTGAAAAATGCGTTCAAACATGAAATAAACTATCACCGCTCGGTGTTGATCTCAGTGTCCATTTTTATATGTATATTTACATACGGTCTGTCACTGATATCGAACACTTTTATCTATAAATATAGCACATTTTAAAACTATTTTTTATTATATATATATATATATATATATATATATATATATATATATATATATATATATATAAACTAAATTAAATTTTATCATATATGTGTGTGTGTGTGTTTTACCAATGAATTATCTGTTCTAGACTATCTTCTTTGCCGAAAAGATTCTAGCATATATATGCATGGCCTCTCGCTATTTATATTCGGAAAAATCTCTCAATTGCAAGGAAATTGTTCCTTGAGTCCACAGGTGATTCTTTTATGTGCTTTCGACTTTTGTTATTGCACTTTGATAGCTATGACTTTTTCCTTTATGACTCTCCTTCTCTGGACTGTAATACATTAAGCCAAATTTCTGCCAATATAGAAATCTCTCTCTCTCTCTCTCTCTCTCTCTCTCTCTAAATTCATCTGCGAACATTTTCGTGTTTGGTGATTTTAATGCTCATTACGTCAAATGGCTTAAGCATTCTAATGTTACTGATGTTGCCGGTATTTAGACTTTTAATTTTTCCTTTGCTCAGTTTCTCAGTCACATAGTAAATTTCTCTACTCGTTTCCCTAATAAATCAGATCAACATTTTTATTTACTTGATTTGATCCTTGCCTCCTCTTTTAGCAGTTGTCGAGCATCACAACTCTGTCCTCTTGGCAATTCGGATCACTTTGTAATATCTGTTGATATTTCTTTTGGGTCGTCTATTAGAAAGAAGCCTCCTATTCATAATTCTTCTTTCTGTTACCAGCATGCTGATTGGAATTTATTTCGTGACTTTATTTGAAATGCCCCTTGGATTGATATTCATAATATCCCTACTCAGAATTGTGCCAAAGTGGTTTCTTCTTGAGCAAAAGCCGACATTGATACTTTTGTACCTTCTCACAAATACCACGTGAAACTACAATCTACTCATTGGCTCACACCGGTCTCTTCAGCCGATATAGCTATAATTTTTCCGTGTGTACCAGCGTGATATTTTCAATCAGAACAGATGTCTAATCGTGTCTATTCTCAATAATTATAAACGTGTCCTCAAATAGGCTAAGTCTTTCTTTGCTGATAGAATGTGGCATCATATAGCCTCTAACAAGTTTTATTCATCTCACTACTGGCAGCTCAGTAATAGTATGTTAAATTCTATTCCTCATATCTTTAATCAATTTGAGGTGTTAACATTTTCTGTTGATAAAGCAGAATCCTTTGCTCCTAAATTCTCTTCAAATTCTATTCTTGACTCATCTGGAGTATATTTGTCTGACTTAGAACTGAGTCTCCAGTGAGTAATATGCATAGAACTCCGTCTATGGTTTCTGCTATCATATGTAAAGTGGATCTTCTCAAAGCAATGATAGTATACCTGCAATAAGACTTAAGAAATGTACTTCTGAACTGGATCCTATTCTCACTAAACTTTATAATAAATGCCTTGCTGCTTCTTGCTTTCTTGCTGGTTAGAAATCTTCTTCTGTAGTTTCAATCTTTAAGAACTCAGATCTGATCTTTCTAACTATCGACCTATTAGCTTTCTACCTCTTTTTTCGGAAAAGTACTGGAGACTCTAACTAACTCTGAATTAAGCATCTCAACCCACAGTCTTCTTTCAGATAAGCAATATGGTTTTCGCTTTCTAAGATCAACTGCTGACGTATTCATGATTATTGTTGAAAGAGTCTATTGGGCTGTTGATTTGGATATCTCGAAGGCATTTGACAGGATTTGATATACTGGTCTTCTTCACAAGTTGAAAGATTAAAATATTTCTGGACACATTTTTGAACTGCTTCAGTCGTTTTTAACAAATCGCAAAATAAAATTTCTATTGAATGGGTACACTTCTAGGCATTTTTGCATTAATGTAGATCACTATCCTTGTATCTACGTTGTTACGAATCTTCATAAATGACCTTCCTGCTTTCATCACTTTTCAACTTAGTGTCTATCTTGATGACACAACTATTTACTCTTGTCTAATTAGAAGGTTTGATCGGTTCAATAAGGTCAAATTGGTGACCTACAAACTAAATGAGGTCGTCATAATAATATCTCTGTCCCAACTAGTCGCGACTTCTTTTAAAAAATAGACAAAATTTGGCATCGTGGTGCTATCACATCCCTGAAGAAAAAGGATTATGACGAAGGTTCAGACGTCCTGCAACTACCACCACTGAGGAAAAAAATTGATCGTGTTCACCACATGGTGATGGATGACAGGCGATTGACTGTAAATTAAATAGCCAATGCTAGTAGTATATCCCTTGAGGCAGTTGAGAATGACCTTGGTATGACGAAGGCTTCTGCTTGGTTGGTGCCACATCTTCTGATACCTGATCAAAAGCGCAACAGGCTGATCACATCACGGGAATGTCTGACATTGTCTGAGACTGGATCGTTTCCGTAACGGCACTGTTCGAGCGGGTGTTTACATTCCGTCGTGATGAGTACCTATGTTATAGTGGAACACACCTATTCTATAGTTAATAAACTCTCCCACCTATAATAAGTAGGAGTAGTAAGAGTAACGAGTCAGTCGCGCAGGGGAGTCGCTCAGTCAGTCGATGCCGGACGATCGTTAGTCGGATACTAAAGTATCAGCGACCACAACTAGATTTCTCTGCGTTATACCTATTATATGAAGTTCCTAACGTTTTGTACGTCAAACCTATTTTAGGGCCGACTTAGTACAAATACAAGCCTCCACTGTGAAATCACTCCATATCAACCTATTAGCAGCTGTCGAAAGATGACTAAATTAACAACCGCAGGCAAAAATGGGTAACAAAATCCTAACTATGTAAGAAGCGAAAGCAGAAAGACGACTTTAAGAGAAATTGCAGTAAGAAGTGCATCAAAAAACACTGTACATCGATCCTTGCAGTGTATGGGGCTTCGTAATGGATGATGGATGACAGGAGATTTATTATAATTTAAATAGCAAACACTAGTATCATATCTCTTCAGAGAGTTGACAATATTCTGCACAATGAACTTAGCATGACGAAGGCTTCTGTTCGGTTGGTGCCACATCTTCTGATAAAAAGCGCACCAAACTGATTACATCACATGAAAGTCTGACATTGATTGAGGTATGTGGCACCATGCATAGTTGGCAAGCTGAGAGGAAATATTCATAAATATATGATTTGTTTTTTACGGTTTGTCAACCATTTGATAATTATTTAGGGCTGAAAAATATTTGGGGTTTTAGGAATAATTCTTTCTTTACATTCAAGCGATCTGGGAGAAAGAAAGAGAAAACAGAAGAAAAAGAAAAAAAAATAATACGAAAACAGGTCATAAGCGAGCACACACACGCTCGACTGACACATAACAGATACCGAAAGATATCCAGGTCAAGCACCTGACCTACTTCCGTGTCCACGAAAAATGGAAGTTTGTTATCAAATGGTTGAAGAAACAAAGTTTAGGGACAATGGAAAAAAATATGATAGGTAACAGGTGGGAAGTGTATCTAAGGATATGAAGACAAACCATTAATACGAAAACACAGACAATTTCCAGAATTGAAAAAAAAAGCCACACAAGATGATGTTGGCTGAAAATGTTTTTTGAGATAATGAAGATTTTTGTTATCAAGCTTCGAGGGAAAGAAAAAGTGAAATATTTTTATTCGTTCACGAAAACGCCACCCAGTCTGAGAAATCCCTTTCTTAGGTCATATCCAATTAGCGATAAACTGCTTGACAAATACCACGTGTTAAAAAGCCGAAGGTGTCATCGCAGTCGCTTATGATGAGGGCAATTTAAATTTTTATTTTTTTAAGCAAGGTGTATCTTCCCCCAGAACAAAGCCACGGATTGTCCACGCCCGACTAAAGACGTCATTGGCTAGATGGGGTCACATGACACACGGAGGAGGAGAAAGATACCCGACCAGGACCTCATTGGCCGAGAGCGGTCACGTGACGCACGAGGAGAATCGGTCGACGCCCTTGTCAGAAGTGTAAGTGTGAGGGGCCGATACGAAGAAGCGGGTATACGCCCTCAGAGACACAATAAGGAAGTAGGAGTGAAAGTGAATTACCGAAAATGGAAAATCCCTAACCAGAAATAAGAAGGGTGGATACGTATTTAGAATTATCAAGAAAACCCTGGCGCCGACAGACCCACCCCAGTTTTTGACTGCATCAATAAAAGCGGGACTCCAAACGACAGAAATCAGATCAGCCGCGGACGGCGAGCGGATTGCAGTTTGAGCCGTGAACGACAAGCAGAGATGAGCGCCCAGTGTTGAAACCGCGTCAAGATAGCTAACCAAGATTCACGCACACTTCTGGACTCTTCTTCAACCAAGAACAAGTAGTTTGAAAAGCGACTTAGAATCAGACCACAGAAATAAGTTTTTTTTCGACTTTCGTCCGAGGACACGCCGAAACACAAATTTCTTAGAGAGCAGACAACTGGAAGCCTTAAAGTTGCCTAGTAAAAGCGTCGTGCAACAATCCACAGAACGGGTCGGGGAAGTAGACATAGTCCTATGTACCGAGCAATTAGACATAAAAAGTTTGTTACCTTTTTTCTTGATACGTTGGACCTTGTGAGTTTTTATTTTATTTTTTTTTTTTTTTACATAATTGTGTGTTATCACCCCGTTAGACTCAACTTGCATTACGGCCCCAAGCCCTGTTTGATCTCGTCTGTTCAAGATCAAGTCACAACGTGGGTAGGCAGACCGGAGATCAGTGCAGTTACCCTGGTAACCAGGTGTTGGAGGCGGGTTGAGAACGTCGAGGCTGGTATCAATCTAACCAAAGGGTTAGAACGTCACGTTTGGAGCAGCGAGAGCGAATGAACAGCTGACGCCGCGACAAAAGACGTCACAACTGGTGCTGTCCGTGACCAGGATATCAGAGCCCGGGGAGCACGTGACGTCACAATTGGCGCCGCGAACGGGATCGAACGAAACAGTCGACGCTGCGACCGGGGACGACGTCACAGGTAGATCCAACTGGTTTTCTTGAACGCTTCCTAACCCAATTTGAGTGTTGGGTACATCACTTTGAGCCAGAGACAAATAGACAATCCATGCAGTGGAAACACCCCCTCCTCACCTGCCCACAAAAGGCCAAGCTCAGTTTTGGGGGATGCATATGGCATTGTGTTTATTGACTACCTTCAAAAGGGCCATACCATCAATGGAGAGTACCAACTTGCTGAGACTGTTACGAAAGGCTATCAAGATCAAACGCCCAGGAAAACTGACGAAGTGATCTTGTTTCATCAGAATAATCCTCCAGCACACGTCCTTGGTTTCAATGGCTGCTGTGCGTGACAATAGATTTGAACTGGTTGACTAACCTCCCTATTTTCCTGATTTAACTATCATTTGTTCCCAAACATGAGGAAAAGCAATTGGTTGGGAATCAGTATCGCAGTGTTGATGACGTCATATATGTTGTTGATGATTTTTGGACCAACAGGATAAGCAGTTTTCTTTTAACAGTCAGATGTAAGTTTACCTGGAAAGAAACAATGCAGTTATTAGTAAGAAAAGTTAAAATTAATGCATGCAAGATTTCACAGCTCTAGTCAGCCAACACATCTATCTATCTATCTATCTATCTATCTATCTATCTATCTATCTATCTATCTATCTATCACAATGTCATTCGAATATTGACAAAAAATTCAATTTTCAATACTGATTTTCAAGGCAAGTAAAACCTCCTCAAACTTTGAATCACTTTCAACACTTATTACATTCAAGTTCTTTAAAAATCTCAAATACCAATCTACGGATTGATTTTCCGGCTTTTGTCTGTCTCTTTCTTGCATTATGCAGCAGCTGCAAAAACAATCCTTCTCTTCACTGTCATCCCCCCCCAAAAAAAAACTAAATAAAATAAGGAACCAATAGTACAATGACGAATAAGAAAAAGAAAAATGTATACCAACTTGAAAGGCAAGCAACAGACTTAAAAGATAAAGAATTGATTTGATCAGAACGCATTTTACTTAAGTTAGTCGTTCATACCTTTGTTTTCTGATTTAATCCTTCTGAGTACTTGACACATACAACAACTCCCACTCTTTATTGATTTCCATTATTGTTAAAATAACGACAGCAATTGGCCTTTACGGGTATTATGATACAGGGAGTTTCTGGCTAGCACATTGCTATGATTATTTTCTCTGACAAGAATGGACTTTTATGTAATATCGGTCCTCTTATATGACAGTGAATACAAGAATATCTGGACAAGAGAATTGAGGCAACAGAAAATCGGTTCCACAGAAGGATACTGAGAATACCATGGACTGAACATGTGAACAAGGAAGACGTTTTAAAAGAAATGGACACAAAAAAGACACATACATACAATCAGAAAAAGACAGTTAACATTTCTTCAATATCTACAGAGCCAACCTTTTGTTTATAGTGCAACTATGCTGAGTAGACGTTAGCTACAGTTTCAGATTAACAGAGCATAATCCGAGATTATCAGTAGTTGAATAAGGTAGATGACTTGTGATCTCTTGTTGGATGAGTGATCGCTTGGGAAAACCAGATGGTGCAAGCTTAGAGGTGTGGGTGATGTAGGGATAATGGCTTGAATTGTTAATCGGAGTTCCAATTCCAGTTGGGTTCGTTATATTGACACGCACAAATGCCCTTGGGAAAGATATAAATCCAGCTTTTCTTCCCCAGATATGGGTTAATTAGTAAGACCTATCACTAAACCATTATTATCTCAAAAAATTTTTACAATCTAAAAGTATAATCTTATTTTAATATCTTGCAAACTGTTGATAAGCCGTAGAAAGCGAATCAATAAAAAATATTCTGACTAACGACATTTAGCCAGACTGACAGCTATTGGCTCATAAGAAATGTGTATATCAGGATTGTACGTATATAAGCAGATAAATCATCCTTGAATATTACATAAATGCCACAGATATGGATAAGAAGAAAGATTTGAATGGTTAGTAAAGGAAATATAGCAAATATCTTTATAGCCAAAAAGACTAGGCCGGATCATTTCCGTAACGGTACTGTTTGTGGGGGTGTTCACGTTCAGTCGTGGTGAGTACCCATTAGAAGCTGTCTGAAGAAGACTTAACACCCACAGGCAAAAAATGGGTACTAAAAGCCTAACTATGCGAGAAGTAAGCGTCAACAGAAAGTCACTTTAAGACAAATTGCAGTAAGGAATGCATCAAATAACATCGATCCTTGCTGTGTATGGCGCTATGTAATTGTAGGGCAGTCAAAATAGCCATGTAAACCAATGTTTATCGCCAAAAGAGTATCCAATGAGAATTACTCGTCTCAGAATCGAACCTTGTATTAATGAACGTGTGCAGGTAGTGACACGGATATCGGCATGGCGAGCTGCATTCAAATTTCTTGTTAGTCATTTCGAAAAATGCCATTTGAAACGGCATGAACCCACTTTCCTCCCGTCCCCCAGCTATGGTTTAAATAGTAATGTACACTGGACTTTCTAGTATTCGGTGGCAACCAGTCTAAGCGAAGGAAAACTTTGAATTCTAAACCTAGGAGAAGGCAACGAGAAACCACTCCGCTTTTTCAAGTTTAATTGGTAATTCACATATAATGAAAAATCGATAGAGAATTATAACCGTCTACACCATGAAAAATTATGGCCGCCAAATTCAATATGTTTCCTTTTATCTTGAATAAGGTGGATAACTGATTATGTATTCGTTATTATTCAAGGTAAATAATGGCATCAGTATGATCTTTCAGAAAACAATTAACCGGTGGGCGTAGTGTGATGATTTCGGAAACGTTCTGCTGGCAAACACAGACTCCTATTATTCCTGTGGAAGGTAATTTTTACGTAGCACCTACCTCAGTATCATTGAAGATCAGGTACATCTCTTTTTGACGACATTCTTCCACGATTAGGCATCTTGGCATGGGTTAATAATTAACTTTGGTTGACCATTAACACTGATTGCCTTACTAAAGCTTAACGTTTAGTAAAACGTGTCTTTCAGTGGGACAATGCCCTCTGCCACATTGCACAAGTTGTACGTGAATAGTTTCAAGAACTTGGAGAAATCTTTAGGGTATTACCCTGACTTCCAAACTCTCCAGTTCTTATTTCCATTTGGATGTGTTAAACCAACAAGTTCATTTGGCAAAACCGCTACCATGTAACTTGTAGCAGTTAATGGATTTGCTGTTAACCTGCTGACATCAAGTTCTCGGGGAGAGATTTAGATGTTTTTCGAGTCCATGCCCGGTCGAGTGAAAAGTTGTTTGCAGAAACATGGAGAGCCGAAGATGGCCAAATGTCATCAGTGAATAAGCTGAGGAAATAGTAATGTACGGAGTCCCAGTGACGCTAAAAATGTTATAAGCTTTTGAACTATTTTATCTAGAAATGAAAAATGTATTTTACATGATTTTCGAGATCATTTCGCTGCTATTTTATTTTTCCTTTTAATTTTTTTTAATGATAACAATACAAATAGTTTTATTTGGTTTTTATTCTAGTAAAATGCACAGACAAAATTTATTTACTATCGTAGAAAAGCATTGTTAAAAGTAAGGAAATCTCTTTTTTATTGGAATGATAATTGTTGATAAATCCATTTCACAATTACCATTCTTTAACGAAACGAATCTTTGATTTCTGTTCCCTAATAAACGAATTCCTTGGCGCTGTGTGTGTGTGTGTGTGTGTGTGAATTGATCTTATATTTCTCGTTTCTTTACAAACAATATAACTGATTCACATAAATTGTAGCACTTAAATGATCCACTGTTAACCCCCTGACATTAAATTCTAGGGGAAACATTTAGAAGTATTGTCGGGTCCGTGCCTGGTCGAATGAAAAACTGATTTGCAGAAACATACCTAATCAAGCAGATGGCCAAAATATCATCAGTAAATATAGTGGTGTTGAAAACTTTTCGAACACTAGCTGAAATAATTTTTATCGTTCAAAAGAAAAGATAATGAAACAATAAATTGAAATATTTAAAAGCAAAATAATTTGCAAATTCACTGAAGTTATTCAGTATTTAGTAGTGCATTTATTATTTTTTTACCCTATATCGAAGTGTTTATCAGGTTCAAACACAAGTGAAGAGTCATATTAGTGACCGAATTGTTTCTTAGTCTTCAGCTCTTCGATGGTACTATCGCTGGACAAACTCCGATTCACAATAATCTGCTTTTTTTTCAGCATGAATTAAATCTGCTCTATTACTCTTCCAATCCAGGATTTGGATGTCGTGGTTTTACGGCTATGTCGTCAGTTTCCGTAGTCTTTGCTCAGGAACTGCCCTGATAGAACACGAATTTCCGTAAAAGTGACGGTTCTAGGGTACTTTGATACACCGTTTTGCGTTCAGTTTGACCTCAATTCTAACTTCTTTAGGCAAAATTCGAAGACATTTTGTCACTAATATACGCGCAAAGAGGTAGTGAAAAGTTCTCAGCTCAACAAAGACGACGTTTAAAAATAAAAGTTCGATGTTCTGTATTGGAAATAGAGCATATCTATATAAGGACAGTAATCAATATTGTATAGCAACCGGCAATTCCGCACTTTAAGCGGTCATTTTTTTTTTATCTAAATGAGAAGTTGCTGAAAAGTTATTGGCCCAACCAATAAGTCTTTATGTCCAAATCCTGTTGTTTGGTTATTTGATTAAATTTTTGGAACTTAGTCAGTCTGAGAACTTTTCAGTACCCACGTGTATATATTATCCAAGGAAGGATTAATTAGTCCTTTAACATAGAACTAATGTTTTTATCTTAATTTTTCAGTGACTATTGTGGGAACCCGGAATGTGTGCAAAGTTCAGTGCAATAAAAAAAGACTATGTTGAAAAAATAATACTTTGTAAAATCCGTTTTTAGACTACAGACTTCTTAATGAACCTGCATAGAAACACATACACATACACAAGCATCTCTTCCTCTCATTCTCTCTCTCTTTATCTCTCTCTCTCCACACACACACACACACACACACACATATATATATATAGGATGTACATAAAATTTTACATCATTTTGTCGTCTAATAACATAGCCAATTGTCGTCCAAACGATATCAAATTTTAACAAAATATGTAAAAACTAAGTTGAATGCTTATTTTTTTATTTTTTTCAGGGTGTAGAATGACGTCCCCTAGAAATGAAAATTCATTTTGTGTGTTAGAATTTGCTCGAACACAGTCAAACAAGAGTGTGCAGCGTGCATTTTCGAGAAAATTAAAGAAAAAAATGCGCCAAGTGGAAAGCAGAATTGGACATGGCACAAAAAATTCAAGGAGGAAGGCTGCCTGTGCAGGGTAAAGGGATCCGGACGGCCACTAGTATCGGAAGATATCGTCAGTTAGCTTCGGGAAATATTTGTGCAGACCCAAGAGTGTCTGTAAGAAGGACATCTATGGAAAACCAGAATCCTATTACGACACTTTGGCGTTGGTGAATGTAACGCATGACATGCTACAGCGTGTTTGGCAGGAGCTGGACTACTGATTTGACGTGTTTCTCTCACAGGTGGTTCGCATAATGAAAATTTGTGAAGCTTTGTGAAATCGGTTATAAAATCTACATTCTTTTGAATATCTTGTTCGAATTTTGATAAATAAATCTTTTATTGTTCAACATGAAGCCTATTTAATTTCGCTTACCTGGGACATGTAGTTATGATTTGCGTTTAAGTATGAAACAGACTGTCACAGCTGGGTGTTGACTTCAGCGCCCAATTTTACATAGGCTCTATTCTTTTAACCCATAAATATATACATGCCTTAAAACTATATTTCATCTCGTTTTGCATCGAAACAATGCTGAACATAACTTTGATTTCATTAATGCTACCCTAATTAAAAAGAACATAATTCTTCAAGGAGAAAATATATTGAAAACTTAATAATAACATTATTACCAACTATAAACATCACGCCTAAAACATTACATTACATCGCCATCTTTCTCCGAATCCATTCTTAGAGAATCTAATTATATCTTATCTAATACAAATAATACATGCTTAAAGGGGTCAGTCAGAAATTCGAACCATGAGACATCACACAGCGCGGGCAGACTGCACAAAGGTGAAAACAGCAGAACTCCCACTAGAGAGACATACATATACAATTACGAATACATATTACTATCTGACGCCTACTTAGACATACAAAAGAATTTTCACAAAGTTTTTGAGTGCGGTTTTAATGCGCGTGACACGTGTCTGACCAATGAGAACTGACCTAAACATAATTGAAAATACCAGAGTTTCTGTCTTTATTT
The DNA here is from genome assembly GCA_903632075.3 of Acanthosepion pharaonis. Taxonomy (NCBI): domain Eukaryota; kingdom Metazoa; phylum Mollusca; class Cephalopoda; order Sepiida; family Sepiidae; genus Acanthosepion; species Acanthosepion pharaonis. The sequence goes on from CAHIKZ030000174.1 coordinate 2,349,541, forward strand.
TTTTTTGTTTATTTTTCAATCTTTGATGAAGCTTTAATAAAAGTGAAACATGTTAGATTGGTATACGTTTCCTATTTGTTCTCTATTTTATTATTCTGTCGGATTCAGATGCATATTTGATCTACCAGAGTCTGCCTGTATTTCTGAGATGAGGTATTATGTACAGTATTTACATTAGTCGGACTATTGTCCTCATCTTTGTCGCCATATTTGTCACAACGTTTCGGCCGTTGCACACTCCGGCCTTCTTCAGGTGGTCGTAAACTTAAGGAATCAGCACATATTCTAGGCCACAAAAATCTCCTGAGCCGACCAAGCATAGAAATAAATACAATACGGGAACCAGTAATAAGGAGTGCCAGAGAAAAGGAATGATAACAAAGTTTCAATATGAGCTCTGGTAAAAACATGCAATGATAACAGCAAAAATTGCAATGAGAGCACTGGTAAAAAATGGTTGCTGAAAACATTAGGTTTATAATACCTAGAAATTCATACCCATCCTTAAGGACACATGGCACAGTGGATAAAGGCGTTGGTTAGATCAAGTGACAGACCCAAAGAGTGTGAGTTCAATACTCGGTTATGGTGGAGAACTTTCAGAGGGAAAATTAGCAGGAGATAACTGATAACTGACATCCATCAAACATGGCACGTGGAACTAGAACAGTCTACCCCAGTGATCGAAATAAAGGGTTCAGTTCGAAATTCCAACCACCTGAAGAAACCGACCGAAACGTTGTGACAAATAGTTCGACTAATGTAAATACTATATTTGATCTACATTTGATCTTTAACTCATATATATATATATATAAAACATTAGGCAGCATATGATTTACATACAAAGAATAAACACACATAGAATTAATCAGAAGTATTGATACTTCTGCTTAATTCTATGTGTGTTTATTCTTTGTATATATATATATATGTGTGTGTGTGTGTGTGTGGACATAGAGTTCAAAAATTCATGGTGTTACACGCTTCAGTGTCATCTTCAACCCAAAAAGATCGCACTGAAGCGTTAAACTTACGGTCATCATGTAGTGTTCAATCGTTCTAACAATGAACATTAGTCATCTCTGATTTTGCAGAAGGAGCACGTAATACACAATACCCTTTCAATGCCACCAGCCCTGCTTTAAGACGAATAGCTCATTTCTTTGTTCATCGGAGCTTTGTTGCTTCACATTGTTGTAAACAATCCATTTTTCATTTCCTGCGGTTATTCTTTTTTTTTTTAAATGACTTCGTTTCACTTGTGCAGAGAATTACAGACAGAAATGCACTCCATTATTTTTTTCCGTTAAATCTGAGCCACTCAAACATCTGATATATTCATTCATTCAGGTATTTTCACTTGCCTTACAACACTCATATTAAATATATGGAGTATCTCTGCGATGTCCTGTATGTCCTGTATCGTGTAACCTGGATTATTTTCAACCGGAGTTTCAATTTGGTTGTCGATTGCAGACTTGCCGGAACGTTCTTGGTCTTCCGGATCAAATTTTCTGCTTCTGAACTCAGCGAACCACTAATGAACATTACTCTCAGCTACAGCACCATCTCCATAAACGGCACATAAAATGTTTCTATTTTCCCTGCGTTTTTATTTTCCTATATGGAAAAATCATCAAATGGCCAAAATGCATTATAGTCTCCTCCGTGATCGCTGTTAACGTAAAAGCATTTAAAATTCACAACACACACTTGAAACGTATTGAAATATATATATATATATATATATATATATATATATATATATATATATGTCTTAATCGATCCGGTCAATTGGGAGACGGAAGCTGCAGGAGGAACCAATTAGTGAAGAGGAGTCCACGAAGCAACAAAATCCTTCGAAAGCACCAGAAAGCAAATAGAAGAGGCGAATAGAGCCCAAAAGGAATTGCAGCGCTCTCCGTCCGCTGAACCCTCCTACCCTACCATGCGGTGGCTGCTGACGTCTCTTCAGATCCAACATAGGCCTTATTTCAGACAGAAAGAACTGTCTATCAGCACCCCAGTACTCGAATTCCGCCAACGACGAAATATCTTAAACTAGCAGTAGATCCCGGCGTTGCCCGGGGATTTAACAGTAAGAGATAGATCAAGTATCGACCATCATAAAGACTGAAAAATAAAATTGACAAAGATTATTGTTTAAGGTTGACGGACACGCATGTCTTAATTTTTTTTTTTACGAATTGGTCAAACCCAAACTTAGACAAAACCATTGTTTTCAATCGTTATGAGTCCACCGATTGAATAGAATTTTATTATAAACAATTGTCTTGTAAATAGAATTTTTAAAGCATTCTGAATGTGAAAATAAAGTAAAAAGTGTGCAAGACCATAAGAAACACTACCTGCCAAAAAAAAGTGAAGTTTTGTTGAAATCGGTTGAAAAATGTAGGAAATCCGATCCCATATATAAACGAACACACACACGCACACACACACACGCACACACACACACGCACACACACACACACACAAATAACCTGGGTTTTAAGTATAACTCGATATGAGTTGTCCCCCTTTCATTCTCGCGATGCCTCTTAATCATGATTTCAAATTGATTTCGTGCAAAAACAATTGTGTTTTTTCCAATTTTTGGTGCTGTCAAAACCACCGCAAGGTAATTTTACGTAGTCCTGTGAAGTTTTGTTGAAATCAGTTGAAAAATGTAGGAAATCCGATCCAATATATAAACGTACAGACACACACAACCTGGGTTTTATAATAACTATGATTTCATTCGGGCGCGATACGTTATCACGCATTCAATCGTGTCCTATTGATAAACGCTACGAACCTGTGTTCCAGTCCAATATGATAGGATGGTGCTTAATGTAGAAAAGTAGCTCGAAAATTAATATCAGAGATATTTCTGGTGTACTGAGATTAGTTCTCATAAGCGCGCCATTCTTATGGCTCGGTGCGAGACAAAAAAGAATGAGAAAATAGTAATGTACGGACTCTCAGTGGCGATAAAAAATATTATAAGTTTTTGTAGAATTTTAACTATAAATGAAAAAAAAAAAAGGATTTTACATTATTTTCCAGATCATTTCGCTGCTATTTTACTTTTCCTTCTAAAAATGATTTAATGGTAACAAAAAATAGTTTCTATGGTTTTTATTCTGGTAAAATTCCCGGACGAAGTTTACTTGCCTTCGCATAAAAAAATTCTGAAACTCGAAGCAAAGGAATTCGTTTTTTGTTGTTTTTTTTATTGGAAGTATAATTGTTGACAAATCAATTCCATTCTTTAACGAACCGAATCTTTGATTTCAATTCCCTAATAAACGGATTCCTTGGCGCTATATTTTTTTTTTTTGTGTGTGTGTGTGTGTGTGTGTGTGTGTGAATCGAGCTCAGGTTTCTCGTTCCTTAACGAACAATATCAATGATTCTCATTCTTTGGGCAACCCATTCAGTCAATCATATAATTTAAGAAGTCGATTTTTGTAATTCGCATTTCTTTACGAATGGATTCTTAGGTAATCGTTCGTTAAAGAAGTTAGTGTTTTGTTCTTGTTCATCTCGTCAATCCGTTACTGCATTATCCCTATTAAGCAGCTTAAACCATTAAGTTACATTTTTCGACAAACATATTCCTTAATTCTTATTCAAAATAAATCGATTTTCTGACTTTCTCTCTTTAACGAATCGATTTCTTTTATACTCGTTTTCAAAAGAATCAATAATTTTGAAAAATGAAAATATCCCCGAGAACCAATGTTTATACTATTGAGGCATCGTGGTCATTAGCTGGTGGCATGATAGATACTTGATTTATAAATCGAACTTCGATATTAACAAAATATTGTACTGCATGAACTACAACCACTGACTGAAAATGATATACTTCCTATTTTGCGATTGGTTTGATGTCATGCAACGCGCGGCGTTATACACTTGCCAAGTTATCTGTTATTTATGCAACTTCTATTAAAGACAACAGGTAAGAGATTTTTTTCTTTTTCTTTGACTTTTCTTATTTACATCCAAGGATACATATATCTGGTTCACATGAGTGTAAATCTTGTGCGAAAATTTAAGATCTAGAGTGTCAGCCTGAGATCAAAGTGTAGCATCTGTTCTCATCTCTAATGATAATAATAATATTAGCCGTTTACTTATACGGAAACATTTCTTGACCGAGCAGCCAGTGTTACTTTCGGTTAAAATTGTAAAAATATTTCTATGAAAACAAATTTTTCAGGAAAATAGGTTTATTCAAATCCACTAACTGTTATCGCTCTTTCCAATAAAGATGAAAGAATTCTTCCTAACCTTTTGTTCGAAGTAGTGAGATTATATTCTTATTTTCTCTTAGAGTTACATGTGTTATCCAACTTAATTTTTGCTACAGTCGAAAGTCCTCAAATGATGTGATTTCTATTATTTGGTACAGTTAACTGCGATTCTATAGCGCCAATCCAAGAACTTCAAAAAAGGGTGGTTCTCACTAAGACTTACAGGTTTTATTATATCGAAGCCATTTGTAATTAATGAACTGAGAAAGCGATTGTTTGTCACATGGCATGACATCCATATAAAAATCTCGACTTGACAAGTCTACTTAAGAACAAGATTCTCGCTCATAGGTTAATGGTTTGTTTTTGTAGCATTTTGCGGTATTGGACAAAATTATCCCTAGTTGTGTTTCCTTATCTATACTAAAATTGTTATAAGTTCTGCATATATCGAGGTATTTGAAGTGTTTAGTATTTATAAATTTACATACTGGATTTTTATGATGGAAAGATCAACGGTAATGGTACAGATAACATTATGCAGGGCCGATGTAAGTGTCCCGTGCCCCCAAGAATCTATGGTACGAACCACCCGAATCTATGATACGCCCCCCCCATACACACTACTACATCACAATTTCCATAATTTAGTATTCGTATAAAATACAATCTTTATTGTAACGTAATTATGTACAATAATGTATCATATGCAATATAGATGAATAGTTCAACTAGAAAAATTGAAAATAAATACAGTGTATCTAAATACAAGTCAGAAACATGTCATAATAACATGTTATTCCATCTTAAATAAATCAACAATGTTTTTCGGTAATTAACATCAACTTCAGATTTTTCTTGTTAAAATGTTAAATGATTTAACACATTCAATATCGTGGATAAAAATAGTCAATTTTATATAATGATTTTTCGAAACTTAAGATGAGAAAAACAAATTCACAAATCTGGACGATAAAAGAAGACAAAAGAATGACGTCAAAATCCGTGAAATTCTTTCATCCTTTAATAGTCACTTGGGCTTATTTTAATTTGTAACGTATATAAAGGTAGGCAGAAAAAAAAAGCAAAAGTTGATAAGATAGCGAAGGTCACAAAGCACAGCCAAGGTTCCCCAATCAGATTCTCCGGTCGGGGGTAGTACGCACCGGTCCTGACTTTATGGGACAGAAAGAAGTCAGTAAGGTTGGTGAATTAGTGCCGAATAGATATCGAATGCAATAGAAAAAAAAAAAAAAAAAACAGACATGGTAGAGAATATCCTAGTTATTCTTCGCATGGAAGGAGTTGAGAGATGACTTTTCTTGCAGTGGAATCGCAATGGCTGATGTTGCTATATCAATAATTAAAACAATAATTCCATAGTCTCATTATTAAATAATATAAAGGAAAGCTAGTCTTTTTGTTTTCCTTTTCGATGTTTCTTTTTGGAGTTCTGATTTTTTTCTTTAAAAAAAAAACAAGCATTGCTTTGGCGGGGATTTATAAGTATTTGTTTCAAGATTTGTTTTTACAATTTAAACATTGCAAAAAATCCAAATTCTCTTCTTACAAAGCCAATTCAAAGAATCGACTGAGCATGCGCAATATTAGCGAAATAAATCGACCAATGAGAAGAACATTTCTGTTGCAGTTGATCGCCCACGCACACGCACCAGATAACACAAACATTTCAGGAAATATTTTTCGCCTATCCATTTATTTAGTTAGGAAGAATATATTTTGTTTTTATTGACTGATTAAATCCTGTCAGAGGTAACAAAACATGAGTGTATATATGTGTGTCTGTGTGTGTGTGTGAGAGAGAGAGGGGGAGAGGGAGAGAGAATCAATAAGGTGAGGTAAAGATATTTATTTAAGGTTTCCAATATTTATTTTTAGAAATAATCTAATACCTTGTAAATGCACTTAATACAGTGCTTCTTCATAAATCATAAAGATGAAATATTAAAATTCCGACTAAAATTCAGCAAAACTGACGTCACTCTTGCAGATTTTGTTTTTAATCAATTCACCTCAAGCAAGGCAATAGTGCACTAAGATGCAAAGGACTGCTGGGAGTGGCAGAGAATGAGAAGACTTTAGAAGAGAACGGAAACCCAATCTTAAACAGGAAACAAAGGATAAACCTCTACTCCTGTTCAAAAGACCGGGGTTTTGTGCAAAGCGGGCGATAGCCGAACCCATTTACTCCTATAAAACTGATTAATTAATAGGCGATGTTTTAATGTGACAGTTATAATTTGATTCTGTTTAATTTGTTCATATTGCCAAATCTTTTTAGAAAGACCGAGTAGAGAGAGAGAGAGAGAGAGAGAGAGAGAGAGAGAAAGTGTGTGTGTGTGTGTGTGTGTGTGTGTGTGTGTGACTCAAGAGATCATCAGACATATGGTCTGATGATCTCTTAAGGAGACGTGTTATTGATTTCTATGTCCACGCTATCTATATCTATAAACGGTCCAACTGTGCTGTTGACCAGAAATAAACTATAAGCTGACTCCATAAATACAGCAAGTTTAAATATATACAGTTTAATAGTCGAAATTTTGACTCCGTTCAAAGGTTTCAATTGAAGTGAGTGTGAAAATGAATTCGAGATTACAGTTTCATTTTTTTTTTACAACAACCGCAAAAATTTGTGGTATCATGATATATCTTCTTCCATGTGCTGTATCACTTCAGAGCATGGTCCTCCACAACTTCCTACCTTTGTAAAATTTAAGAATGTTTATTGTTTACTATCATTCTCACTCTCAATTCTTCCATCCATTTTCACAAGCTTGTGAGGTAGATTACTCTTTGTTTACTTTTACCCACATTATCTTCCGTATTTTCTGTGAGTGTCAATCTCTCCACGTCATCCTTCCTCATTATTCCAATTGTATCTTTCTGATTCTAATACAAGTGTTACTCACAAGCTCTATCCAGATTATTCTCAGCATCTTTCTGTAGATCCTAAATTTTGTTGCTTCAAGTCTCCTCTTTATCTTTGAGAGAATTCACCAGCATTCAATATCATATTGTAGAATTGATATGACAACATTTCAAAACCCTTTTCTTTGTTAATAATAAAATTTTCCTGTCTCTTAATACTTTGCTTAATTTTGGATATAGGGTGTAAATAAGGTAACTGCTACATCTGAAATAAAAATAAAAGAAAATCAAAATATTTCTTTTTATGAAAAGATTAGAGAAATACACATTTTGTTTATCTATTCTTTTTTTCTATCGTTTTTTTTTGTAGAAATCATACACTGTCGTATACGACTATATTTCATTATTAGAATATTAAAGGTGAAAATATATTTGATCGTTACTTTTTTCAAGAACTTTCCAAAATTGCTCTGTAGAGAAAAAAAAAACTGAGTAAGTGTCTTACTCAAACATCATTAGAGTTTTTGGAGAGAAAATTATTAAATGAATATCTTAAAAGTGTCAGATCGCTTATTTGGTTAGCAAAGTCCCTTGATATCACACTCTCAAAACTTTTTTTTGTTTGGTATCATATTAAGAATACAGCTTGCAAAAAAAAAATATCGAAATACTACAGTATTTAAAGAATTCCAAGTTTCGTAATAACTGAAATGTGTTAAAAAGCTATTCGAAGTTTCCAAGAAAGACTGCAAATTTGAAGTTTCAATCGACACCATCAATAAATACCGAAAGTTTCCTGCATGGAAAAGGCTATTCTATCATTACTATATACGGATATATACGGATATATATCTTTATGATTTATTGCAGATTTGTTTTATATACATTTTTATAAACATCAAATTTACCTGTCCATTATTTATTACTAATAAAAGAAAGTACTATTAAAACGAAATGACGTTAATGGACGATTTAGTGCGTGTCCTGTTCTCAGACTATTAGCCTTGTCGCTCGTCATTTCAGATTCGCCATTACCGTTAAGAAGCAGCTCTCGGATCGTATTTCCTGCCGTAAGCCTTGATGGCGGCGAAGGAGTCAGTCATTTAAAATACAGACGTCGTTCAGGTTAGGCCGGGTCATAGGATGGCAAATATTGGAAAGAAAGGGAAATGGGTGGAAAGTGACGAAGGAGATAAAGATAACAAACCTAGGTACATCCCACTTGACATATTTTTTTCCATTTTGCCGGAAGGGATGATGGCTGCCGGATACGCGGAAACTCATGATAAAGATCAGAGAACACTTGCTGTCGCTTGATCTCAATCAAAATCCACTGTATCCTTCTTGTTTTATGTCCTATTTAATTTCAAGAAGTAGGCGGTTACGGCTCTCCACGACTTCCTAGCCCTTGTAGCTCAAAGCAATGTTTATCCTCTTATTATTCTTTCCAGTCTCTGTTCTGCTATCCATTTACCCAAAGCTCGTTACGTAGGTTACTCACTGCTTCCCTCTGTCTCTCTTGCCTTCAATTTGTTCTGGGAGTTACAAATTCTCCAAGCCTTACCTTATATTTTCTAAGAATTTCAACACTTTTTGATGATTCTCAGTATAAGCTTCCTTTTTGTTTCCATTTTATTTAAAACTTCCTCGTTACTCACATGCTCTGTCTATGGTATTTACAGTACCCTTCTGTATGATATATTGAAAGTAGCAGAAGCATTAGTAACAACGAGTAACCTACTTGTGTGAATGGAGATCAAAACAGATATAAGATTGATGGTGATGTGTCAAAAACATGAAGTTGAGGAGAGTCATGATCGTCCACGTTTTGAAGGGATTGGGCACATAAAAGAAGAATAGATCTAAGGCATTTGCATATTTTGAATAAACATGTAAAATTTGTTTATTTTCCGAACACAGTTAACACATTGTGGCCGTGTTCGTAGTTAATATTATTAAGTGTTGGCTTTTTCTTTTTTATTATTAAGGCTTCCGTTATTTTTTATCTTTTTTTACAGGTGGATGAGGTTATTATGTTTGTATTTTCTATTAATATGTTTCGGATAGAGTCTGGTAAGTTTGTAATGTAAGGCGTCAGGATAGGCATGTAGTTGTGTGACCGATGTAATTATTTATGAATTCGGTTTGATCAGGAACATTTGTTCATTTGTTATAATTTTGACTTTGCTGGTGTGTTGTTATATTTGAGAATAAGGTTAGTTGTTTTAAATTTTTTGTAGTAGATAATTATTTTGATTTTTTTATTCGGGTCAATTGGGGTAGTGTAATTCTTTATAATATTTCTAAGTGAAGATTCATCTTGTTTTTAGTTAATGTGCATTTGGTTTTTGTAGAAAATATTTATGTAATTTTTGACTGTATGTTCACTATCATTGTTATTTACTTTGGCGAGAGAAAATTAGAAATAATGGAAGCCTTAATAATAAAAAAGAAAAAGCCAACACTTATCAATATTAACTACGAACAAGGTCACAATGTTCTAACTGTGTTCGGAAAATAAAAAAAAATCTCCATAAAACTAAAAATATACACACAACGCACACACTTAAATTGAAAAAAAATAAAGTCATCCTTGATAATGGCTAAAAGTGTAGCCGAAAGCTCTCGGAATTAGAGAACATTTGGACAGTTTCTACACATTCTGTGTCCAAAAAAGAAAGCTCTTGTGCCAACACAAGAAAAATTAAATAAAAGGCTTAATCGTAGTATCTTTTCAGTTGCTTTTAGTGAAACATGTATATATATATATATAATATATATTATATTTTAATTATTATTATTTTAAGACATTTTTATTCTTAAAATAATTGTCGGACTTTGTCCATTTCATAATGTGTTACGTCATTTGTTTACATTTGATACGCCATGAGTAGATATGAATGTACGTGAGAAGTTCAAATACAGTAAATTCGACCTTGCTAAACGAACGTTCCTCTGTGGCCAAATCGGTTAAAGGCACGTCAAGCTAAATGACGGTTCCGTATAGGATACAGGTTCGAATCCTGTCGGAGGACGAATATTTTCTGTGAAAATTTCTCGGACATTCAGAGCATTTACTTAAATATTTGTATCTATAAAAAGAATGTATAAACATAAAAATGTTTTTATATATATATATATATATATATATATATATATATATATATATATATATATAAAAAAAAAACAGAGCTTGTCAGAAACCCATCCCCAATAATTAGGGAAATTAACTAAGCAAAACAAAGAAAGGACACATGTCAATGAAGAATAAAACGGGAAAGTTCAAAGCAGACGCAAAGCCATCTCAAAATTATATCGAGACACACACCAGTAATGTTACTGATGGTTTAATTCATTGTGAAGTTTACGTTCACTTCGTGTCAAACTCCAAAGGTTTAGATTTATGTCTCGTTACTGTTTTAAATTATATATGGTAAATATGAATCAATTTCGAAAGAATGAATGGATTTATTTTTAACCCGACATTTTTATTACTTCAAAATTTGTCATACTTGCCCCGTTTTTTATTTATTAAACAGCGTGTATTACGTGTATTGGCTTGCGCAGTCGAAAATTCTATTTAAAGAAAATGTATCCTCCAGCCATGATCGAACCTGCGACCCCGTTTGCAGAAAACACTAACGTCTGATCCACGAAGGACTTCACACTAACTAAGGCTCTTTTTACTCAATTATGGGAGGCGCATTTTCTTCAATTGATAGCCTATATTTTCTTACTTTCGTATCCAAAATGTAAAAAAAAATAACGAATTATTTAATTTCTGATACGAAACTGAGCAGATATGGGCTTTCGAGGAAAATAGCCCGAATCAAAGAGCTTCGTTTGCACTGAAGTCCTTCGTTGCTGAGCAGTAAAGCATGCGCATTATGTGGGAGTTTTCCCTAGAAAGTACATGCAGGTTCGATCCCTATTAGAAGACAATTTTTCTATATTTAGATTTCTCGAATGCACAAGCTGATGCCTACGTTTATTGCATAGATATTTTTCCAAGTGTCTAATCTCACTAACCTTAGAAAGTAATATGGAATTTATTTTTTCAAACTTCGACAAGAAAAAAAAAACATTTACTAAATGTAATTTCTTTTAGAGTTAGCTAAAATATGCAGCAAAATAAAAGTTGTATTTAATAATATAACTATATAGCGTGTTCTATAAACTCATTTTGCAAGAATTCTCTGTTTATGTAAGATCTTATATCACGAGTTGTTTTCATTAAACAAATGCACAAAAACTGTCACTCACTCTCCTTATTAAATATTTAGTGACACAGCTGATAGTAAAAACACAGTATGTTGAAATCAATTGGAAATTAATTTAATTATAGATTATAAAGTTATATTAATATATAAAAACATTGAAAATAGTTTTTTATAGAAAGGCATTGTAATTTTTTTAATACTGCTTATGTAACCTGTGATACTTTGTGTTTTATGCATAACTATGATGTGGTTCTACAGCGCGACAATGGATGCATTTATTTAAAAACTGTTGACATTTCTGGGACACATAATGAGTTAAAGGGAGCTTGAAGAATTTGAAACTCACAGGGCTTATTGACGACAAGAGAATTAATGGAGAAATAGCTTATGTAAATGGATGACAGATTGGGAGGTATAGTAAATAGACAAACACTATTTAGTGCTACAACGAATAAGAAGTTGTGGAGTACCATGACTGCCCATGCCATGATGGAATATGACACATAAAAGAAGATATAAATGCTTACATATACGAGAGGAGTGCTGGAAAGCTTTCGACTCGACCCACTTCTTAAAAACTGAACACCAGAATTTGTTTTGAAGCCCTTTCTTGGACTGGGTTGAGAACTTTTCAGCATCTTATTATAAAAAGTGATAGAGCAAAACAACAAAAAAGAACAAAAAAAAAAACAAAAAAATAACATGTAATAGAGAGAGGATCATTGTAAATTATTTTGCTATGAGTAAATTGTGTTAATATATAAATGCGTTGCCAATGGTTTACATCCAAGCGCATTGTAACTATTTAATATGGCAGTGAACAATGGAAAATCTCTTCACAGATGAAGAAGAGAAGGTAACAGAAATATGGTTCTACAGAAGGATGCTGAGAATCCCATGGACTGAACTTGTGAGCAACGAAAGGGAAATAGAAATAAAAATAGGATTTATACTTAGAATCAGAGAGAGAGAGAGAGAGAGAGAGTTGAAATTTCTATAACGCATAATGAGGAAAGAAGGCTTGGAAAATTTGAAACTCACCTGACATACTGAAGGTACGAGAGACAACATGTAATATACTAAACGAGACTGTACAAATGGATAGTAGAAGAGGGACTGGGAGTGATCTGAAAAAAGATCAATCTTAATAAGAGTTAAACGGAAAGGATGTTGTAGAGAGCCATGATCTTTTGAACAGATGTGACACAATGAAAAAAAACAAGAGCAATTCTGACAGTTTTATTTGAATTTGAATAATCAGAATATATAATTTAAATAAGTTTTATGTTTATAATTTTAAGTCAAAGTTATTTGCACATTGGGCACAAAGTCTTGTTTTTTTCTTTGATTATTCCTTCACAAACTTTGGTTTTTGATAATGCACCTCCAGTTTCCAAAGTAAAAGTGGACAAACAGTAAAAGGTCAAACAAACTGACCGTCATGATTTGTCGAATTAGATAGCTTTATACGGACAGATAAGGTGTTTACACAAAGTCCGCCTTGATTACACCAAAGGTCACAACGTACTAAAAGAGATTAATACAAGTCTTTTCTTATGCTCTTCAAGAACGTCTCAGCTATGGTTGAAACGAAGACAGTATTCATGTCAGGTAAAGACAGACCTTTGACCGCAAGCATTTAATAATAATAATAATAATAATAATAATAATAATTTCGGTACTTTGGGATAAGAACATCGTGATGGCGGCGCAGGCGACAATGCAGAGGTACCAATACCTAAAGCTGCAAATCGGAGAAATATACCAAGCAGCAGCTCAAGTTGTCCCTTTTATGGTTGGCACCCTCAGGATTATTTCCAGGAATCCATCTGTCTTGCAAGACGCCTTGGGGATACCTGATATCATTGGGAGTGCGCAGGTGGCAGCACAAGAGCGAACTACTCGTGTGTCTCTAAGCTGCGCGTAGGAGCTGAGACATGATCATCATCTCTCGGTCGAAACATCTAAGAGTCGGAGAGAATATAAAATCAAATAATAATAATAATAATAATAATAACTAGTAGTAGTAGTACCCACGAAAAATTTACGGTTTTTCTATTTGAATTTTCTGATGAATATCAATTCTTAAGTTAAGGACTATGAGTTCTACGACTATAAAATTTCTTGTGGAAATTCGCCTATTGTATCGTTAAATATTTGAGCTTAACAACTTCAACAAAATATCGCAATAACAATCATAAGTATGAATGCAGATCATTATTTAAAGAAGTAAAAGGGTACAAATAAAAAGATCTGAAATTGACAAGTTTTTTTCATTTTACTGAAGCAGATGTTAAACCAGCGAGAGCATTATCACCTCCTCTATCTTTCTTTCTTTCTTTCTTTCTTTCTTTCTTTCTTTTTCTCATTGAAACAAGACAGCATCTCAATGTTTTTCTGTCCTTCCTATCTATCCAAATGGAATAGTCCATTATTTATAAGGTACTGACAGAGTGTAACGTACGAGTTAACTGAGGAACAAAAGAACAAGGAGAAATATAACAGGATGATAATAGCGGTTGGCATGAATGGGAATCTGAAAATATTAATGACATTTCATTATTTCGTTTTACAAAGCAAGTATTTAAAGAATGATATGGCACCAAAATCCGACGGCGCATTTGAACAGCAAAAGATGCTTCCCTAAAAATTAAGAAATATAAAACTTTTGTAAGAAACAATGAAAATAGAACAGAACTACTGATGGAGATTATAGGCGGGATAATAAAAATATTGCCATGACCGCAATGTTCTGAAGAAACACAACACATCGGAGAAGATTTAATGAGAAGTTTTATTCTTCCTGTACGGTTTGAACTAATTTCTTGACACAGATAATCTGTTTCGTTCTGATTTTCGGTCTAAAATCATTTGCAATGAATTTCCATAGAAAATTCGTTTTAGTGTTTTTTATCCTAAATTCATTACCAATGCACTACTTATGTAGACACATCGACAAGCTAAATGATGAAAGAAATATTTTACTGCAAAATTTCCTTACTTGTCAATGCACTTGATATATAAAAACATTGAAAATAGTTCACTCAACGATCCTCCATTAATCATATAGGATATAACAGTGTGATACTTTCATATTATAATTCGGTTATAAACTGTGTCAAATTTATTGGTTCACCCTATCATATCATTTTCGTCAGTAACATCTTCCTTTATTCTTGACTACTAACTTGTCTTCCTGATTGACAAAGCTTATCTGCATTAAATCATTACCATTATATTGTGCAAACGATATATATATATATATATATATATATATATATATATATATATATATATATAGCTCAGGGGTAGAAACTCCGACGGATGCCACATCGGTCGGTTTAGATCCCGGCTTGAAGCAATCGGATGTCTAGCCGCATTGATTTTGGTTGGGCACTGTTGAGAGAGAGGGTAGTTCTAAACAGCAGCCGCCCCCGGTAACACAACGTTCTTCATTAAAATGAATCGAGCAGAATAGCTGTCTGGCGTTTGTTTACATTCGTAAAAATAATACGTTAAAATTTCCCTTTCCTATGATAGCTCAGAGGTAGAAACTCCGACTGATGTCAAATCGGTCGAGTTTCGATCAGATGTCTAGCCGTACTAATGAGCTGTGATACAGCGAAACAAGCCTGTATGCAGATGAGATTATTATGCTCTTGATATATATATATATATATATATATATATATAAAGTGAACATTGAAGTCAACACTCAGAGGCAACAGGCTGTTTCATCATGCTAGACGCAATCGTCAGGCCGCCATGAAACAGCCTGTCGCCTCTGAGTGTTGACTTCAATGTTCACTTTATTTATATTTACATACGATCTATTTCTGATATTGAGCATTTTAATCCACAAATATAGAACACCTTAAAACTATATTTCTTCACACACACACACACACACACACGCGAACGCACATATATGTATTATGAAATGATATATACTTTTTTTTACATATCAAGAATTATTTATTTTAGGGAAATTAGTGATGACTAAGGAAAAAATGGTCCTTCGTCCTTTCAGAGCGTTCATGGATGACATAACCATTTTGGTCCCGTTTAAGATCGATGCCGATGAATTGTTACAGCGCTACTATAAGCTGTACACGTTGGCAAGAATGAAGCCAGAAGAGCTTCGGACGGCTGTATGAAATTCCACTTACTGATCGGCATCGAGGTAAAGAGGTGCAGAAAGTGGCACTAGATGGACTTGTATCCATCGACAGAAATCATCTTCCCGGCAAACTGAAGGCTTGGTGCTACCAATATTGATGCCCCGGCTTCTGTAGACGTCGCAGGTGTATGATATTACTCTGTCTTACTTTCAGCAGACGCAACAGTGTATCAACTAGTACCTGCACTAGTGGCTGGTACCCCCACCTCGCTTCTCCAAGGTGGGACACTATACCACTACCGGAAACCT
Source organism: Acanthosepion pharaonis (assembly GCA_903632075.3). Taxonomy (NCBI): domain Eukaryota; kingdom Metazoa; phylum Mollusca; class Cephalopoda; order Sepiida; family Sepiidae; genus Acanthosepion; species Acanthosepion pharaonis. The sequence goes on from CAHIKZ030000174.1 coordinate 2,365,350, forward strand.
GCACCTTCTCATCTCCTCATTAGTGGAGACGTTCAAGGTTGGAAAGGTACGCCTACACAGGATGATGAGGAAGTCGTCTAATGAGTTCGTCCGCAGGTTACTGCCAGATATCAAAACTGGCACCAAAGATCGGCATTAGAAGCCATCCAAGAAGCGGAATCCAACCTACGAACCAAAGAGATTATGGGGATGACCCAAACCAATTGAGCTGGCCTGGGCAGCACAAGCAAATTGCTTTTCTCCAAGCAGCGTCCAAAGTGAAAACGAGACATGGTGAATGAAATTTCGAGGAAGAGCAGTGAACAACTACTGCTGTTTCTCACTTCAAACAATGTGCTTGGACTACATGGAGTGATATTGATCCGATGAAGCTATCATGGAATACCTTGATTGCAATAGAGCCATTGGCAATATTCATCCTGCGATCTAACTATGATCTCTTACCAAATGCGACCAACTTCAAGCTATGACACCGATGTAATCACATTATGTCAAAGTGAGCAAGGCACTTTACTACGTCCTATGCTTCCTGCATGCTTGTGGCGTCATAACAAATATGGAAGTGGCCATAGACTTAGTCAGTACACAGTGTGAAACAGCCAACAAACAGCCTGTACGGCCAGAGAGCCCAAGATCCGTTTTCACAAGTAATGTGAATGCTTTGTGCGGAAGACCCAAATAATTCCCAACATGACGCTACTGAGTGGAGCTCGTGATTTGAGGGTGTTAGTTGATCTTAGAACACCTCTGCAATTTTTAGTGCGCATCATTCAGATAGACGCACGTCCTGACATTTTAACGTGATTTGATTGAAAGTGTGTACTCCTAGTAGAATTAACGGTTCCATCGGAAGTTCGACTGCGTGGAAAAGAGGTGGTCATGTGCTACCTATTGAGGTCGGGTGTTGTGGATTCCTTGCACAGTCAATCGTTTCCTTCCTTTTGAAGGTGGGCAACACTAGTCGGAGCCTGAAATGAGCTTCACATAGTCTCTAGACCACAGCTCGACAGGCGTCGAGTTGGATCTGGCCAAGAACCAAAATAAACAAACTTAATTAAAATCATGCTCGCAACACAATGCTATTTTCGATGTGAAACACACCTGTTTATTTTCCATTGTACGTCATCGATAACGGTCACTACAAGAAAGCATGCAGACCCCTACTCTCTGAAAAACTGTCTGAAGGCAGTCTTCATTTAGCATTTTGTGCTGTATCAAGTAAAAGTTAGTAAATATATAATTCTAATCAATTGCAACGCCTAATATGGGATTGACGTACCGACTTCAAATTCCAGCCGAAGCCGTAGCGTCCGGTTTTGGGAAAGCTATGAAATCCCTCTTCTTCGAATTAAAGGTTAATATGGGCTCTCGATTTTTGGTTGGTAATCAGTATATATGAAGAAAAATTCTGAATTGAAGAGCAGTTGGATGTTGGTTAGTAATCCACTTAGAATATATATATATGATACGGAAACCATAACAGCAACATCTAGCGTGGTGAGACTATAACCCAATATATAAAGGGAGTCTGTAGTGTTATTATTTATTGTAGTTTCTCTTATTTCTAATACATTTTTTTTATATTTTTATATATTTTATGATCTACAAACTATATATCTAAAAAAACATACCTTTACTCTGAAAGTATAAAATTATGTACAAAATATCAGTACCTTTAGTTGAAAGCATACAATGTAATACAAAATATTTAGATTTCAGCATTAAATAACCCACGGAGGTTTTAGCAATTGCTCTGTTTACTTGTCAGGAGATACGAGCATTTGACGACTTATTTTCTCATTTTCGTTAAAAAAAAATTATGCAATTTTTATTCGTGTAATTTTCACATCTTTATTTGTTTTGTGTGCATATGCACGTGTGCGTACGAGTGTCTGTGTGCGTGTATGTAGAATGTCGTGGTTATTTCTCCTTGTTTTAATCTTTTGTTGTCTCTTTGTACTCCTATATATATATATATATATATATATATATATATATATATATATATATATATATATATATATCATGATATAATATCTGAACGAGAGGGTAGTATTTTGTTCGAATAACAGCCATACTGAAGACGTTAAAAAAGGTTTAAAAAGTTTACTTTAATTAATTTAATCGATAATGTGAATAAAAGACTTAGTATTAATTGAATATTTTTAATATTTTATAAATGAAACTTATCTGTCGTTTAAATGACGAACATATAAAGCTGAAAGCTTCCGAAATCATCATGTAAATTTAAAAACTAGATTTACATACGGGATACAGGAAATGCACGCGTTTCACCAAAGAAGCTAAGTACATGTAAATAAAGGTAATTTAATTTTATATCTTTTTATGTTAGAATTTTAGTGTCTTTTAATGTCTTTCGACCGCTTTCTCTTGAGATATATCAGATCAGCAATAAACTAATCAATAAACGCCGTCACTTTCAACAGATTTAAACTCGGGACAATATCGTCAAATTAAATATACATGGAACCTTTGAAATTTTGTTCTGATAACACGTCAACAAAAAAAAATAAAAATAAAAATTGAAATGGTGTCGAGACACCAAACATCTTTTTTAGCTAATTTGAGGGCGATGAATCTGAAAATTACCTTATTTTTTCTTGGTTAGCTACCGTTTTTGCTGTACATAAATGCCTCATTTTGAAAAAAAAAACATTTTTTTCATTTGTTTTCTGTATATATGATATTGACCGATGCCAATAAATAAAATCGTAGAAACCTCTCAATTCGTATTTAAACCAACAAATATTGTCTGCTTATTGAGAAATACTATTTTTGCAATAACAATCAGATCATATGTTTTTAAAAATAACACGATTAAATATACCAAGACGAACAGGTATTTTCATCAAATCATTTAATAAACTAACAACAGAAATAAAAGCTTTGTAAACATAGGAATTATGTTAAAATTTTCTCTTTCTTGATTGTCATGTCCAATGTTATTTAAGTCGCTTTTGATGCTCCAGCAGTATCATCTACAATGGAATAGATGCATTCAACTGTGATGTCTTTAGTTGGAGTTTCTTTGCAACTGTGAAAACAAAATGCTCTCAATGTGCTTGGTTTCCTTCCGTAGTGAAGGGATAAAAGTGATGGGATAAATTTATGAATATCAAACAGATGATTTTAGGGTTTCATTTTTTTGATGTTACTTTAATTATCAGGTTTACTAAAGTGTATTACTGATAAAGTTTATCAGTTAATTTGAATTTTGGCGATAAATTGGAAAACTTCGGTATTTCTGTTCGAAAATCTTTGACTCACAAGCAATTTTTTATAAAAATTAAATTCAGACTTAAATATCTCAGCTTACCTGAAGACTGATGCGTTTCTACGACTATTATTAACTAAGTTTTGCGATCAGCCAAGATTGTAAATTGATCTTTTTTAAAAAAAAAAAAAGAGCAATTTCAATACAGCCAAAACGGTAGCTAACCATGAAAGACTAAAGTCAATCACTTACCCACCGCCGTAACGTAGGTTCCCTTTACCTTTTCTACAAATATTTTCATGAAAATTGCTCTGACAAGCTTTCATCTTTGATATCGCGACTTCATTAATTTTAACGTAGTACTAGATTGCATCATTTTACTGTTGAAATTGCTAAGTGTAACCGGAAGTTCTATTCTAATAGTTTCTTCATTCGCATTTCACGCTTATGTAACTTTCTTCCAGTTTGTTGCTTTCATGACAACTACTACGATTTCCAAAAAATTAAATGGAACGTCCTTCGTCATCTTCTGTCTCCTTGAATTTTGTTAATTTTTTGTCTTTTCTCACCAGTAATGTTTTTCCAGTTTCCTTCACTCTATTGTCTTTCATCTTTAGTAACATCTTGCGTCTTAGTGACTTTATCGCCTTGCTTGATGTAAAAAGATTAAAAACAAAAAGTAAAAGCTGGAAAGAGCGATGATTGCTCACATTTTGACGAATAAGACATAAACAGAGAGAGAAAGAGATTGATTTGCTTTTTACGGTTTATCAACCATTTGTCAGCTAATTAAAACCGAAAAAATATTTCGGGTTGTAATAGTCATACTATTTTTTTGCCAGTGAATATTGCATTAAAATTTGCTGAGAATAACAGTTTTTTCTAGATACAAGATCTGCTATTTAACCCATAGCTGGTGTAGGTAAGGGATTCATACCCTTCCCAATAAGAGAATACAACTAATCCAATTGGAATTCGAACTTGGCTCTCCGATTTCTCATTCTCATTCCGAGTTACTTTCCATATCACCATCAGCACATTACGTTTGTGTGATATATATATATATATATATATATATATATATATATATATATATAGTTAGTTAGTTAGTTAAACCTAGAGAGCCAGACAAACCTACTAAGGTTTCACCTAAGCGGATCATCAGGAAGGCTGCCTTCCTGACGATCTGCTTAGGTGAAACTTAGTAGGTTTATCTCTCTAGGTTTAACTAGGTCTATATATATATATATATATATATATATATATATATATATATGTGTGTGTGTGTGTGTGTGTGTGTGTGTGTGTGTGTGTGTGTGTGAAAATGTGTATATAAATATAAATAAACATATATATATATATATAATTATTTATATATTATATATATGGTACTTATTAGAAAGCGCTCAATATCAGAGATAGAGCTAACATATTTGGTTGGATATCCAACGAAATATATATATAGGGAGAGAGAGAGAGAGATTTTCTGTTTCTGAAACTTTTAGTGCAGTACGTTTATTGAGAGCTACAAATGACAGTAAGTTGCGGAGAGCCATGATCACCAACATCCTGAAAGTACACGGCAAAGAGAGAAAGAAGACATTACTTAGTTATTTATTACGGTTTAACTTTTACTCACTGAGTGAACAAGCCACTAGAAACTGGTGCCTTACATTGGAGATTATATGACATCCGATGATCTTTATAGTATTCTGTTTTATACTTCTGACCCTTCACTGACTTACAGTTCCTTCTGCCTTTTTTCCCAGTTGCCAATACTCCGATAACGACTGGGATTACTGTCGCCTTAATTTGCAACAAATTTATCAACTCCCTGTAAAGTTGGAATATCCTTACTTTCAAATTTGTTCTGTGGGCTGTCGGAACACTAAAATCGAGAAAAATTAATGTCTGTGAATATTATTATTAATAGTTTTATTATTATTATTATTATTATTATTATTATTTTATTTCCTTTGATTTCTGGTGTGTACATATTTCTTTCTGGGTCCCGCCCAGAGATCTAAGGTTAGAAATGGCATCATGATATTTTCCACTGACCAATTAAAAATAAAAACACACAAACATATTTTACATAGATAAAGCCCTTCGTAAGGTGTGGGCTGTACTCGTGAGAACAAATTTTTGTATTTCTTTAAAGCATAGGCTACCAGGAATCCCTTCAATGAGTCTACTGGAATCTTTCCCAATCAATCGGAGGGCTCTATCTACAGTGTGGATTGTTGATGTTCCCATGAGCTTTTTGAGCTTTCGATTTCAAGGTCCTTGTACTTTGATTGCTTTTTGAAGATCTTCAAAGATACATTGCAGACTGCAGGGACTGCCATATAAATAAGGAAGCACTTTTTTGTTTGCGGTCTCTAATAACAATGTCTGGGCAGTTAGCTTTGATTGTTCTGTCTGTGTGTATTGTGTAGTCCCATAAATTTGTTACATGTCCTATCTCCTTAACCGGGTCTGGGTGGTGTTCATATCAATTTCTTTTTTTATTTATTATTATTATTTGTGTATGTTATGCTTCCTGCTTTGTATCTTGTATAGCCGGGTCCAAATTATGGTCTTTAGGTCCAATAGGAAAATTGTTATTTAATTGATAGCACATTTCTTAGTATACGTGATGAGTAGGGCGATCTTCTGGACAACTTGTATGTTGATGTTACCTCGGACACTGTTGTTCATTCCTTTTCTCACGAGGCCCAGAGCTCTGATTACTATTGGTACACTGGTACAGTCTTCATTTTCCGCGTCCTGTTCATCTCGATCTCCGGGTACTTGTATTTGGACAATTTCTCGATAATTTTAATGGAGGTGTTTCTCTCAGATGATACTGCTATGTCAATAAGCATACACTGCCTGAATTTCTTGTCTTTTATGATAATATCAGATCTGTTGGATTTTATTTCTCTATCAGTTTGAATTGGCATGTCCTAGAGAATAGTGATATCGTTATTTTGGGTAAATGTCTGGTTGGTGCTCATGTCATTTCTCAGTGGTTTCGATTTTGTGCTTCCAGTGCACGTATGTCGTTACATTGTTATGTCAGTGGGTATTTTTTTTTGCTAGTTCCGGACATACTGAGATAATATGGTCGACAGTTTTATCATATTTTCTACAGATCCTGATTATGTGACAGTGATAGGATCTGGTTGCGAGGCTTTGGTTCTGAGCTGCAATAATTAGGCCTTCATTTGGGTAAGCATATTTCTGGTCTTAGCGTCCAATCTTTTAATGTTATTCAACTTAACAATGCTGAAGCTGTATGTTACTACGGGTATAGCTAAGGTGCTGATAGCCTTCATTTTATTGGCCTCATTGTTCACTTTCTAGTATCAAACTCACTCTTCTATAATATTCTTTTCGGATTTTTTTCTTCATAATTGAATGTTGTATTCCGTCTCCTTCATTAATCCTTAAGTATTTGTATGTATCATCTTGCTCTAGTTCTTTAATCTCGTTGATATCAAGGTCTAAATCTGTATCTTTCGTTTGAAGGTAGCTTTGTCACATTTGTCGAATCCGAACGCCATCCTAATATCTTCGCTGAAGGTTTTGACAATGGTGAGTAGTTTTTATACTGGTTGTCATCCTTAGCAAATGTTTTAAGATCATCAATATAGAATAGATTCAATTTGCCATTATGTGACTTTTCTCCATAGCTACTGTTGTTCAGTAGGCAGCTGAGTGGCGGTAATGTAAGACGGAAAAGTAGTGGTGTCAATGAATCTCCTTAGAAGATTATTATTATTGCTATTTGGTTTGATTTCTGTTGTATACACATTTCCTTCTGGGTCCCAACAAGAGACCTAAGGTCAGAAATGACTTCATAAAATTTTCCACTGATCATTTTTCTAATAAAAAAAGAAATTGTTATTATTATTATTTGATATGATATCCTCTGTGATTCTTAAATATTCTGATCTGCTGATATTGGCTATTCGTATTTTCTGCACGAAACCTAGAGATACAACATTTTCCTCAGTACATGAGCTGTTCCGAGCAGCGCTGGAACCTGCTCACTCCCAATTATGTAAAGTATCCCGACGGCATCTTGCAAGGTAGAAGAATTTATGGGAATATACCGAAGTGCGCTCAACACAAACGTGACAACTTTAGTTGCTTCCTAATACATTTCTCCGATTTGTCCTGCAGGTGTTGGTATTATATTTTTTATATTGTTGCTTATTTCCTCATCGCGATCTGCTTGTCCTTTACGTTCTTATATTATCATTAGTCATCTCGTCTAGTAGTCTATAACAAGGACAGACTTTGCTCAGCAGATATGGATCGAAAACATGCACCATTAAAAAGCCCATAAAATTATATATAAACATATATCAATAGTTAATTCCTCTAATTTTTATACAAGATAAAAAAAATTCGACAAGACTAAACTAGCTGTATTGATCTGTATGATCTTAATTTCCAGAACTTTGTGATTTTTTTAATGCCGTGTTCCTTCGGGACATGGGCGATCATCCCTCGTCATAGGCTCCTTTTTTCTTTATTATCTGTGAATTAAGATAACTTGTTGGGAAATATAGTGGAGTGGTTCCTGTTGCATTGTCGCCTTGATTTTGAATTCAGAGCTGTCCTTCTCCTCGACTAACTACCACCCAAGGCTAAATAGACCAATCTATCCTACTATTTAATACATAACTGATGGGAGAAAAAGGATTTATGCTTTTCTTCATGGAGCTGTGCGAAAGTGAACGCAATAGAATAGCCTGGAATTTGAACTCTGTTCGCCAGTCCCATTTGCGCGTCGATAACTTTTACACATCCAGTATATTCTTTATGGTGCTATTTCAAAGAAACAAACTTGGACATGAAAAAAACCCGTAATATTTCATAATTTATCAGCGAGGAAGTAGTTTTTGAATATGGGTTATTGATAAACAAAGAACGAGAAGTGATGCGAGATCTTTCTGATTGTTATCTATTTAATACTAAATGTCTGTGATTGTATGCGTTCTTGCGTGCTTCTGTGATGCGTCCCTCTGGCGCATAATGATTTAAGTTAGACAGATTTAAGTGAATAGGATTCAAAAATACGACTTGTTTACAGTAAGTAATTTTATTTTAACTTTCTTCAAACAGACAAGTTTTTAATTGAAATATTTTTAATCTAAAGACAAAGAGATCCCGCTTTGCTGTTTCGTCCAGTTGTTTGAGGAGTAATTATTTATATTTCAGCTTTCTTTAAACAAACAATATTTTAAATATTTAAAAAAATATTTTTAAGTTAATCTGACTTTAAAAAATATTTTAAGTGAATAAGATTTAAAAATACGAGTTGTTTATACAGTAAGTATATTTATTTCAACTTTCTTCAAACAGGGTACTGCTTATACTGACCATTTCCCTTTCTTTACACTCTATGAGCAATGGGAGTCGAAATTGTGATATTATTCGGTGAATGTTGGTTTGTCTTGAACACATGCTCTGTTTGAGATATTAGTACATCCGCCAATTGTTAGTTTGTTGTTGTTTTCTCTCTCCATTGTGAACTGTATCGATGATTTTACTGAGTTTACATAGTCCATTAGTAGCTGGACCTCTTCCTATTGTAACCAGAGTATGAAGATGTCATCTATATATCTCAGCCATAAAGTTGGTTTTAGTGATGTTGATTCTAATGTCGTTTCCTAGAAATATTCCATGTGTATGTTAGCTATTACTGGTGATAGTAGCAAGCCCATTGCTAAATCTTCATCCTGTCGATATATGTCTGATCCCATTCCAAAGTGTGTTGCTTGTATACAGAATGTCAGCATCTCCATCAGGTTATCTATTAATATACTGGTACGTTCTCCTAGGGACGAGTCTGATGTAAATTTGTCCCTGACTACCAATAGTAACTCCTCCTTGTGTACCTTGGTGAACTAACTCAACACGTCCAGTCTCACCATCTGGTTAGATTGGATATCTATCTATCTATCTATCTATCTATCTATCTATCTATCTATCTATCTATCTATCTATCTCATTCGCTACATATCTATCTCAGTCATTTCATTTTGCATCTGTCTATCCCAGTCTCCTCATATCTATCTATCTATGTTCATAGGGAAAGTCGATTTTAGAACTTTTATTGCATTCAATTAAAAAGTTGAGGTTTGACATGATAACTAACGACACAAAGAGTCATTTTTCCAAATCGTTACCGTTTTTTGAGGAAATGAGTTTAAAGATTTACTTTTCAGTTAAAATCGTAGCACTGGAATTTCATTCTGGTTATTAGTGAAAGCCTTATAGCACAGCCTTATAAAATTAATAATTTATTTTTATTGAAGCTTTACAAATTGTATGTAGACAAGATGCATGACACAAGCACATTATTACTAAATCATTGTGCCATCAAATAAGACCTTCATTTATTTCAAAGAGAAATTATACTGAACAATTTACCTATAATTCAATATGTTATACAGTGCAATAGTTTTAGTGTGATTTTCAATAAACAATGCAAATTTAAAACTCTTCGTCTTATATTTTGTGCTCAACACTATTATAGTGTTATATTCACTTTTATGTATTTTTTGTTTTTATTAATTATGATCTATCAAATTTTAATCATTTTTGTAATCCTACAATTTTTTACGCAGTTTTTACTTATCAAATAGAATAAAAAAAATGTATATTTTGCTCGTGGGAATCCGTAATTAAAATTCTGGTTTGAAAATATTTCCATTTAACGTATCTAATGTAAAAGATAACAACTTTATTTGAATTTATTCTTGAAATAGTAAAATTTCAAAGTCAGTTTGTAAGCAAAAATCTTCGAAAATTAAGTATTTCTGGACATCTTTTCAGACGGTCTTTAAAACTAAATGGCCAAAAATGACTAAAAACTAAGAATCTAATGTTTGGTGCCAGTACTTACCATAACAAACCTCAGCTTTCAAATCGAGTGTAATGTTGATTTTCTAAAAAAGGGAAAAATCAACCTATCCTAATCTATCTATCTATCTATATATCTATCTATCTATCTATCTCTTCTTATATGCAATCGTTTTATTTGTTTATACTGACATTAATGTTTTAGTCGTCGGTACGAAAACTTTTCAGCACACCCTGGATGTATGTATGTATGTGTCTGGGCACGTGACCGAGTTTTTAGAATGTTCGTTTTCCGACCATGAAGCCCCGTTTCGAATCACGCCATAATCGATATGTCAGGAGGTTCTTCAAGCAATGGGTGGTGATCCCAGCGTGCGGCATTTTTGGACAGTAACTGAAACCATATCACGGGTTAACCGAAGTCTTGTGAGTCAAATTGGGTATGCAGAACCTTTCGGATACCTTCGGTAGTTTCACGAAGGCACAAGTTATTGTGAGCGTGGGTTTGGGTGTACTGGCCGTATTACAAAAAAGAAAAAAATAAATAAAATAAAAATAATAATAAAAATAAATGAATAAGATAAAATAAATAATAATAATAACAAAAGAAAACAAAATTGTTAATCATGCCACGGTATTCGCTCTCTCCCAGCAACTGTAAATAAGGTCTGCTCACCATATTTGCAGTATAAACCACAGGTGGGCTTTCTGGAGGTTGAATAAACACAAATGTGCCTGAGCTTGTGTCTGTACAACCGGGACTGGCTTGCCCCATTAACAGATGGATGTGCTCGGAAAACGAGCAACCGCCATTATCTATCTATCTATCTATCTATCTATGCTTATCGCATCATTTTTGGATTTTTTTATTTGTTTACACAGAAATTAAATAGGCTTGAAATAAAATAAAGTTAAATATGAAATTTTTCTATCTCTTTATCTGTTTATATAAATGAACAAAATTTCCAGTTCATTCAAGAAGAACCAAACAGATCCACGGGCTCGCTCCCACACACAACAGTGTGTGAGTGTAAACGTTTGCATCCATTTCGAAAATGGTTTCGGTAATTCAAAATGACTTCCGATACTGTTGAAGCAAAATGGCTGCCAGTTGTTTATGGCGTCGTCACATTTCAGTGCTATGATTATCTTGGCATTTTGTCGTAACTTTATTCTGTCCGAATGGCGGAACACTAAGCATCAACGGATAAATAACATTGCGGAATCGTGAGAATAAAACAATATAACGTGACATTTCAGAGTTGATATTTTTTTATTCACTTTTTAAACAATGGTTTTACATATAAATAAGAAGACATACGCATATAATGGCTGGTCGCTCGTATCCGATTATGCCTGTCGGCTAGGGTGGCGAGCTGATCCCCCTTGCAGGCATATTTGTGTTTTTTTAACACTAACAGAACTCACATGTGGTTTATTTTTGCAACTATGCTGAGCGGACCCTAGTTACAGTTTGTGGGAAAGAACGCATAATCTAGCGGGATAAACTGTTTGAACAAGATCAGTATGCTAATACCTACGGTCAAGATGACTTGTAATTTTGTGCTGGTACAATCATTGACAAACAATTCTGTCAATAAGGATTGGGTCAACCTGTGGTGTGGCTTTCAGGTACTATCCAAAGGTACCTCACGCTAGTGTCACCTCCTGATAAATCGATGAGATCTATGGTGAGATTCGAATCCGGGTCCCATGATATATATAGAAAATATTACAAACACTAACCTTTTCCACTACCGCGGTTTCTACCAATGAAAGGCAGTGAAAAGGTCAATTGCTTTTCTATCACTTTATTTATACACTTATGATATTGGTAGGAAATTTAAAGAGGGAAAGGGGTAAAGGAAGAATAGATGTGAGAATATGTGAGAGAGGAGAAGGTGACAGGAAAGAAAAAAAAAAGAAAAACGAAAAAGAGAGAGAAAAATATTTTTTTTTACTCTGCTCCGGGTTCATATTGTTCCAGTAGATATTTTTTGCATGTTTGCAAGCTACCATCATTTCAGTTCTCTCATTTAAGAAATTGTCAGCTTTTCTACCTGACACTATCTGCACATGATATTTCTAAAATTGCATGGCTTGGCTTTTTTTTTAAATACTCCAACATATATTAAGACTTTTCCATTTTTTCTTTTAACTCCCACACATTGCTAGTTAGTTTCGGACAATGTTTGTAACTTTATAGCTTAAATGATGAGCGATAGTTATACCATCTCTTCTTAAAGCTGTTTTCCGTACACCCAAAGTACACCTTACTTTCGCCTTTTTCAGTACCTTGTCGGTCATCTTTAATGAAACTTGTATAAAAGAGGGACTGTTCCCCAAATACACAATTATATATATTTACTAGCAGTAGAGCCGGGCGTTGCCCGGGGATGTAACAGTAAGAGATAGATCAAGTATCGACCATCATGAAGACTGAAAAATAAAATTGACAAAGATTATTGTTTAAGACTGACGGACTTAATTATTATTATGTCTTAATTATTATTATTTTTTTTTACGAATTGGTCAAACCCAAACTCAAACAAAAACATTGTTTTCAATCGTTATGAGTCTATCGATTGAATAGAATTTTATTATAAACAATTGTCTTGTAAATGGAATTTTTAAAGCATTCTGAATGTAAAAATAAAGAAAAAAGTGTGCAAGACAATAAGAAACACTACCTGCCAAAAAAGTGAAGTTTTGTTGAAATCGGTTGAAAAATGTAGGAAATCCGATCCCATATATAAACGAACACACATACACACAAACAACCTGGGTTTTATAATAAGTATAACACGAGATGAGTTGTCTCCCTTTCATTCTGGCGACAGAATCGTGTTTTATCGTGTTTTCAAATTGATTTCGTGCTAAAACAATTGTGTTTTTCCAATTTTTGGCGCTGTCAGAACCACCGCAAGGTAATTTTACGCAGTTCTGTGAAGTTTTGTTGAAATCGGTTAAAAAATGTAGGAAATCCGATCCAATATATAACACACACACACACACACACACACACGCACACACACACACACACACAATCTGTGTTTTATAATAAGTAAGATTTAGAGTAAATTTGAGAGACTGTTTTTGAAGTCAAAATTGTTGGTTTTTCAGTGGTTTACTGATAGGAAGGCATTTAAGGCAAGCAGGTTTTGTGATAGAATGTTCGATATCCGAGATAGAAATAGAATTAATATGAAAAAGTTTTTTCACTTAACTTGGAAGTGTTTATGTCATGCTTACTTCGAAACTTCGTGGTCACATAAACTTCTCGTCGAAGCGGAGTTGGACTGTTTTGCTGATATTTCTTGATATTTTTGTATTTTTACATGTAATGGTGTGGGTCTGTTATTTTTCTTTGTCGCTTGATGGATTTCATGTTACGTCGTTGTTGATTTCTTTTTTTTCTCTCTCCCTTTCTTTCATATTTTTTTAAATTTTTTATTCTTCCCTCAACTTTTCCGTTGGTCTCTCGTTTACTGCTAATCTTTCGCACTGTTTTTTTTGTGGTTTTTTTTTTTTTTTTGACCATTTAATTTAGGTCACATTTGAATTTTTGTGTGTGTATGCATATTTGTGCGGGCGTGTGATTATGCGTGTAACTATATATGTGCATGTATATATATATATATATATATATATATATATATATATATATATATATATATATATATTGTGTGTGCGTGCGTATCTGACTGTGTTTTTGTGTTTGTGTGTATATTTATATGTGTGCATTTGTACGTTTGCACTCATATACGTGTAACTCTGGATATTAACTGCATATGCATTTTTAGTAGGTTGTATTATTTAACTTTACTTCATGAGCGCTTGGTGTATATTGTTTTCTCGGTTTTGTTATTTTTCTATTTTCGCTTTTCTATATTAAGTGTGTGTGTGTGTGTGTTTTTGCGCTTTGCAAAGAGTGTAGTTGTGGTAATTTGTATGTGTTGTGTGTTGCGTGTATTTTGTGTGATTGGATATTGATGGTGATTGTTTTGTTAGTATTGTGGGTGTTGCAAAAAGCGTGTTTGTGTTTTTGCGTTTTGTAGGGGGCGTAGTTGTGGGGATTTGTGCATGTCGGATTTGCGTGTATTTGTATGATTGGGTATTATTTTGTTGATATTGTAGTTACTCTTTTCTGGATGAAAATGAGTAGGATGTGTAGGTATATATATATATATATATATATATATATATATATATATATATATGATTTACATATGTAGATATGCCATGTTGTTTTTGTGTATTTTCGTATTATTTTTTATTATTACTTAGTTGTGTATATTTATATTTAACTTATATTTCTACCTTTTTAGCTTGAAGCATATAAGTTGTGTTGAAGTGTGTTTTTACACATTTTTTCCATTTATTTATGTTTATTTCAAATATATAATTTTTATTTTTTTAAAACAATTCCTGTAAATAATATGAGCTACTCTATTACTACAATAGTCCGGTGTATATCAAAATTTAAATTATATAACGGTCAGTCTTAACTCAGCATCTGAAGATTGCGTTGTGCAAGAAACTCAGAGTATATTATATACTCATTATTAAGCAACTCATCGAGTCTAGTGGAAACCTCAATAGAATGCAGAAAATTTGGGACTCATCAGCAATGCGCATCCACTACCAAGAATTGAAGCAGAACCGTTACGATGCAAGCGTCATACCAACTGTACCAATGGGCCTCGGTGATGCAGAGGTAACGAATTAGACTCGATATAGTGCTGCTCTTCACAGATTCCGTGGTCTCATCCATCCGAGTTTCCCTTACCCATAGGACTATGCCTTCACGAGCCAAATATGATATATATATATATATATATATATATATATATATATATATATATATATATATATATATATATTAAGGACGTGCTGTCTAGGTAGGCAAAATAGGCAGTGCCTACCCTGAATAAAAAAGCTACTTTTTCCTTCTGTGGCACAATATGCAACTAATCCAACAACATTATAAAGTTTACTCAAATTATTATGCATAAGTTTTTTGTAAATTATGTAGGCATAATTCGCCCCTGCCTTTCAATCTCAGTATGTATCCTACTCATAATACTGGTGTGGCCCACCCCTCGATACATATATATATATATATATATATATATATATATATGCATCCGTGTGTGTGTGTGTGTGCGTGCTGATATATTTAGTTCCTATTTATTTAGTTTCTATTTAATTGACATTTATTCATATATTTTGTTATGTGCAGATGCTATTTGCTTTCAGGCTTTATTGTGTACATTTCCCAAGAACAAAAGTGTTTTACAAACGCGGAACACTTTCCCCATAGACTATAGATACTTGCCTCTGTCTTGTACATGGTCAAATACGAGTGAGAACAATTGTGCCAATGTCGCAAGTGGGGGAGCGTCTGTCGGACATAACCAGTATACAGCAAGATGCTCGGAACAACTAAATCATTCTTTTGTAAAATGATAAAAGAGATTTGACCATTACCAATGAACTTCTGCTTACATACAAATAAGATTAGTGATTCTCAACCGCTGTGACGCCGTACATAAGTATTCCGCGCGATCCGCTTAATTATGCCGCGAAATATTGTCACGGCATACATACATATATATATATATATATATATATATATATATATATATATATATATATTTGTGTGTGTGCGTGGAAGTAGTAATGACACAACGATGAATAAATGAATAAGTTTTAATTTAAAAAAAAATTCTTTTTACTATTTCTAGTGATTGAGGACTCAAAATAAAACATAGGACGGTACCTATTGACTCATTTGTATTTCAATGCAAAAAGTTTTATTGCAATTTTCTATTACTTATTTATGTGACTTAGATTCCTCAACCCGAAATACTACGCTCATCTGAAGAAGAAATGAGGGACTGATTATCGCACATTCTATAAAACATTTAAGAAATCGTGAAAAGACACCAGGCACAGGATTCACACTAAATAAGTTGCACAAAATAATTGGATAGAAACTTTGAAATAAAGTGAATTCATACTTGTGTGTTTATTTATTTATTTTTTTTTTTAGATATATGGACTTATTACATAACATTTATATATTATATACAATGTATAACTTTTAAAATATTCCTAAGTGTTCCGTGATATTTTCATTTTTCCCTAGATGTGCCGTGATATATTCATTTGCTACCAGGTGTGCGGGGATGTTTTCATTTTTTCCTATATGTGCTGTGATGTTCGAATTTCCTTGCACCTAGGAGTGCCGTAAGATATTTATTTGCTCCTAGGCGTGGGGCGATATTTTCAATTGCTTGCTCCTAGGTGCGCCGTGATATTTTCATTTGCTCCTAGGTGTACCGTGATATTTTCATTTCCTCCTAGGTGTACCGAGATATTTTCATTTGTTCCTAGGCGTGCCGTATTATTTTCATTTGCTCCTAGGTGTGCCGTATTATTTTCATTTGCTCCGGGGTTTGCCGTGATATTTTCATTTGTTTCTAGGTGTACCGTGATATTTTCATTTCTTCCTAGGTGTGCCGTGATATTTTCATTTCTTCCTAGGTGTGCCGTGATATTTTCATTTGCTCCGGGATTTGCCGTGATATTTTCATTTGTTCCTAGGTGTATCGTGGTTATTTCATTTGTTCCCATGTGTACCGTGATATTTTCATTTGTTCCTAGTTGTACCGTCATATTTTCATTTGTTCCTAGGCGTGCCGTGATATTTTCATTTGCTCCGGGGGTGTGCCGTGATATTTTCATTTGTTCCTAGGTGTACCGTGATATTTTCATTTCTCCCGAGGCGTGCCGTGATATTTGCATTTGCTGCCTCGTAAGTGTGTCATGATATTTTCATTTGCTCCGTCATACCGCGATATTTTCATTTACATGCTCCGAGATGTGGCGTAATATTTTTAATTTTTTGCTCCTGGGTGTGCTGCGATATTTTCATTTTTGTTTTCTTGGTGTACCGTGATATTTTCATTTTATTCCAGGTGTGCCGTGATATTTTCATTTGCTCTTGGGTGTGCCTTGGTATTTTCAATTGCTTGTTCCTGGGTGTGCCGTTATATTTTCACTTGCTTTCTCCTTGGTATGCCGTGATATTTTCAATTGCTTGTTCCGAGGTGTGCCGTGATATTTTCATTTGCTTCTACGTGTACGGTGATATTTTCATTTGTTTCTGGGTGTGCCGTGATATTTTCATTTTATTCCAAGGTGTGCCGTGATATTTTCATTTGCTCCTAGGTGTGCCGTTATATTTTCTTTTGCTTGCTCCTAGGTGTGCCGTGATATTTTCATTTGTTCCTAGGTGTGCCGTGATATTTTCATTTGTTCCTAGGTGTACCGTGATATTTTCATTTCCTTCTAGGTGTGCCGTGATATTTTCAATTGCTTGCTCCTAGGTGTGCCCTGATATTTTCATTTCTTCTTAGGCGTGCTGTAAAATGTCCATTTGCTGCCTCGTAAATGTGTCATGATATTTTCATTTGCCGCGATATTTTCATTTACATGCTCCGTGATGTGGCGTAATATTTTTAATTTTTGCTCGTGGTTGTGCCGTGACATTTTCATTTGCTCCCTCGTAGGTGTGACGTAATATTTTCATTTGCCTTCTTCTGGGTGTGCCATGTTACTTTTATTTCGGTTAATCTACAGTGTAACACCCGCACTCAGTTAAAAATTTCCGAAATATTTACATTTATGTGTAATTGTACATGCTCCATTCGAATCTGGCTTGATAAATTTGATAAAATCTATCGTTTTGGAATTATCGACAGTGAAATTTGGGATTCAATCGCATCGTTGGCGGCCGCCATTACTCGCGTTGTTTGCATACATTTGCTGCGGAAAGCTAAACGCGGAAGACTATGGAAGCTAAGCTAGAAACTGATGTTTCTTGTCTAAAATTGTCACAATTACTGCACACGAAAACTATTTACGGAGACACGCTAAATTTGCGCAATGATATCTATACTGATAGCTATTCTGCAGCGAATGTATACAAACAACGCCCGTAATGGCTGCCCGCGACGCGAATGAATCCAAACTTTCACTGACGATAACTCCAAAACGGTAGATTTTACTAAATTTATCAAGCCAGTTTCGAATGGAGCATCTACAATTACACATAAATGTAAGAATTCTGAAAAATTTTAATGCGAACTGAGTGCGTGTGTTACACTGTAAATTAACCTTCATTTCGTCTTATGTTTGGTGCGATATTTTATTTCTTCCTAGGGGTACCGTGATCTTTTCATTCGTACTTTGTGTCACGTCCTGCCTTCGTGGGGCCTCAAGTAAATAAAATAAACATTTTGGTTAATTGGTCGGGGTCGAAAACTTTTCAACACTCGCTCGCTTGTATACAAATATAAGTCAATAAGGTCGGAGTTTATTAATGATTTTAAACAACAAATATTTATTTTGAAAATTTCCGTCTGAATGCTTTTAATTCAGTGACAAATATTAATAACAGAATAAATATTTTAAAGTGAAAATTTCAGATCAAAATTCAATTAAGGTATATGTGTTATTCAATAGACATTAACCTATAAAATATTAAATAAATTAATGACGAAGTGGAAAAATATTTTTGTGTAACGTGTTTCATCCTTTAGGACTTCTTCAGACTAAAGTAATTTTTGTTATGTGAGTTTATATGTGAGCAGGTAGGCGGGATATAAGAATGCAAACATTGGTTATGATTATGTATAGGTAGGAAAAGGTGAGAATGTTAGAATGCTGAATTATTTTAAATTACTTTTTTTTCATGTACCTGTCTTGGTACATAGTATAAGCAATTTTATTTAGTTTCTTTATGATTTTGTTTTATCACTTTTATTATTGTTATTCATATCTTCTGTGAGTGAGACAGATAGAGAGAGAGATAGATAGATATGGAGAAATTGAATAGATAGATAGATAGATAGATAGATAGATAGATAGATAGATAGATAGATAGATAGATAGATATGGAGAAATTGAATAGATAGATAGATAGATATAAAGAGAATGAGATAGATAGATATGGAGAAATTGAATAGATAGATAGATAGATAGATATAAAGAGAATGAGATAGATAGATAGATAGATAGATAGATAGATAGATAGATAGATAGATAGATAGATAGATATGATGAGACTGAGATTAACAATTAGATAAATAGATAGATATGAGATGAAGAAAGGGTAGTCTATATCTTTATGCTTGGAATAAATTTCCCTAATCGACTTCTTTCACCAAACAGCGTTTCGTAAGACAAAAAATCCAATACACGTGTCTTCTGTACGCTATCACAATCACACTGCTTTGTTGCCTGTCAAGCACATTTTGTAGCTTGAGTGACAGGTCAAATCAGGTGCAAAAAAAGAGGCTCCGAAAATCTATCGTTTCGTAAATGTACGACTCGTAAAGCCGCCATTTTCTTTTTGGGTTACTTTACACGCGAGACAGCCGAACCTACTTTCTGCTAGGAGGCAAGCCATTCTCTCTCGTATTACAGATAGATAGATATGAAAAGACTGACACACACACACACACACACACACACATATATATATATATATATATATATATATATATATATATATATATATGTATATAGATATCAAATGAAAAATCGGACGAAAAACATCGCTATAACAGTTATATAACGATAGAAAAATACTACGTTAATTAAAAATCGAAAACCGAAAAGATTAAATAAAAATATGCAGTATAATAAATAATAAAAAACAAGTAAAATAAATTAATCTAAATTAATCCAAATAAATAAATAAACAACACTCTAGCAAACCGATCCCGATAAATTAACCGTTAGAAAAAACCAGTAAAGATAATCAATCCAAATAAATAAATGAAGTAGTAAACAAATTAAAAATTCCTCCCGCCAAAATAAGAGTTAGAATAAACTACAACAATCAACTCCATAATTGAATAAATAGTTTTAATTATCTTCCTAAACCAAAACAAAACTATTAAAAAAGCGATATAAACAAATTTTTACCACTTTAATAAAACACTGATTAAAATAAAAATAAATAAATATATATATAAGATAAGAATTAAAATAAAAAAAATAAAAAGTAAAAATTAAAAATAAAGAATAAACAATAAATAATAAATGAAAACAAGCAAAATAATTTAAGCCAAATAAATAAACAAATAAACGACTTCCGGCAAAATAACTGCCAAAATAGACTACCCACAATGCATCACTGACCCATATATATAAATAGCCGAGAAAAAAAACAACACCCGTGGCCTGACGATTGTGTCTAGCATGAAACCAACGTCTTCGTATTCTCTACTTCAGTTGCATGTTATGCTGTGTAGTATTTTCTCTCCGTAGATATGCAAACTCTTCTGGTAATCGAGGATCTGTCCCACATGCAACACTTCCCTGTTGCATTACGACACGAAAGGTTTGAGACGCCATGGTGTCTGTATCAAGAAACAAATCATTCGGGACAAGTTTTAACTGAAAAAGACTTTGTTTTTAGCTGTGGTTATAAAAAATATTCTGGTGGCAGAGAAGTCATCTCTTAAACGTCATCTGTTCTTTGCATTAAGAGGCGTATGTCCTGACGTCTACAACTATAGAAATAAATGCGCTGTTTCTTTGTCTTTTGTTATCTTCGGCCTGTTCTTTTTTTTTTTTTTTTTTATTCAGCCAGTCTTCATTTTTTGCTTCTCTGTTCATTTGCAGTTTAATATTCGGTTGTCGGGAAAGTTTATGCCGATTTTTAGTCATTCATGTTCCAACTCGTTAAAACACGACAAATTTATCGACAGATATAATATGCTTACATTTTCGATTAGAGCAGACTTCAAACTCTCTTTTGAGAAAGAAAGTTTAAAATTACTTAATTAGTGCCAATTTTGCATCCTTATTAAAATGGACGATTATAAGGTGCATTTTAGACACTTGATGCTCTTTTTTTACCATAAAGGCAAAAATGCCCCGCAAGCAACAAATAAATATGTGCTGTGTACGGTGAAGGTTCTGTAGCTAACAGAACTATACGGAACGTTCAGCCCACTCACCCCACTACAGATGACGACCAAATCAAGACATTGAATAACCCGAATTGCACAACGTGGGAATTGGCAGAAAAAACTAAATTTATCAAAATCCAAAGCCCTTAGTGAAGCTTGGGTAACTCAAATCGCTACGATGTTTGGGTACCACATGATCTGAGTGAAAAGAATCTTTTGGGTCGCATTTCATCTGTGATTTGCTCTATAAATGCCATGAAAATGCACCCTTTTTGAAGAAAATTGTGGTGGGTGCGAAAAAATTGATCATTTACAACAATGGTCAGCGAAGAAGATCTTGGGTAAGCGATATGAGACAACTTTAACCAGCTCAAACGTAGTTCTTCACACAGTCATGCAGTCCTTCTGGTGAGATTGGAAAGGAATCTTGTACTATGAGATTCTACCAAGTAACCAGTCAACTGATTCTGAAAAGTACTGCTCGCAACTAGACGAATTAAAGTTAGAAATTCAAGAAAAATTACGAACAAGAAAGGTGTTGTTTTCTATCAGGATAGTGCCATACCTTACATTTCTTTGACGACCTGGCAAAAATTGTTGCAGCTTGGTTGGGATGTGTTACCCCACCGACCATATTTACCAGACATTGCTCTTTCGTTTTTTTTCATTTATTCAGGTCATTGATAAATAATTTCAGTGCAACAAAAAAGTAATTCTTTGGATGACACCTTAATGAATTATTTGCCAAGAAACCACAGAAATTCTGCGAAGATGGAATCTTTAAATTGAAGAAAACATAGGGAAACGTTGTGCAATAAAATGGTTCATATTTAGTTGAATAAATATTTAATGGCATAATTTTTTTTTTTTGTGTTTTAAATTCCCTTAAAAATTGGCATGGACTTTCCGGACAACCCAATATATTCAGAAACGCAGTTTACCAAAAAATAAAACTGATGGATGGTATCTTCAAAGGACATGTCACTAACGCATGTAATTGACTGTTGATAATAAACGTAAACTAGTTACGTGATTTAAGTACACGCCATAATTACGTAACTCGGACCAGGAACGTATATATAAAGTGACCAGTGAACATCCAAGACTAACAATCCTGCACAGTTTCTTTTTCTCTGCATTTTAAAATCCTCGAACATCTTTGAATACCATTCTTCACCCAATACAAGGCTCAAGAGCCATTCATAGTAGGGAAGAAGAATCAAGAAGTGCATATTATGAGGATATATGGAAGAGATAATTGTTGACTTTTGTCTGGAAGAGGTTAAGATTGTAGTTGTCAGGGAAACATTGTCTCGAGAGTCTGTTCCACAAAGTGACAGTTCTGAGCAAGATGCTGTCTGAGTAGAACTTCTTCCTTACCAATGGAATACGAAGGGAATTAGGATGAGTTGACACCATGTTCGTAGCATAGTGGGTCCCAGCTGTGAAGGTCTGAACTGGCGGAACTAAGGAATATAGTCGTCTGAAATTTTGGTATGGATATAATGATAGAGCGGCGAGCAACGTTTCGTCTGTGTGAAACGGATGGAAAATAATTCATCATCAAAACGGCCGCGTAACATTAACTGAAGTATTCTTCTTTGTTCGACTCAGACGATTACAGAAGAAAAATTCTTATTTTTTTTTCAGTCTCTTTTGTTTTATATTCTGTATTATAATTTCGAATAAAGTGAGTTCTTTAACCATAAACAAAGCGAATTTAAGTTTTATTTTATACACTGTTCCACGAGAATAATAAATAAATAAAACCTCGGACTCTTTAGTAAGGGTTAGACAGGCTACTCTGATCAACAGACGCAAAATATCGGTGTATTTATAATGCTATGTGACTCACGGGTTGGTGGTCCTGCATGTATTTTCAGTAGATAACCCTAAGGTCACATTATGCTTTAGTTTCAGCCACATTTTGGCCAGTCTGTATTGTCATTGACAACAGTGATAATTATTTTGGCCTTTTTTTGTGTGCATATCATCCCAGGCAAGACATGATTGCCACTAGCACGCAAGGAGTTACAGAAAGCGAGAGCAGAAGTAAAGAGGGGTGTTTGAGGAAAGGATATAGACTAGGACGGGGGTCAGGATCAAGGCATCAGAAGATGTAGATTGACATTACATTTGAATATGTGAAGGTTATAGCTATCAGGGAAGCAAGTAAGAGGGAAGGAATTCCACTGTCGAGAGGTGCGAGATAAGAAAATGCTGGAGTAGAAGAGATGGCTATATTTAGTCGTTTCGAGAATGAAAGGGTGGGACCGAGATGCCAACCTAGTAGCACGCTTAAATTTATGCAGTTTGGGAACCAGTGAAATTAGCTCGTCATTGCAGTTGCCATGAAAATATTTGTAGAAAAGACAAAGGGAAGCCACACCACGTCTTGTGAGAGAGCGACTGTAGATGGGATGCCAGATTAGGACCTATCACATTGCATATCCGTCTCTGGATTTTGTCAAGGACCTCGAGATAAACAGCGAGGGCACCAGACCAGATATGGCAGCAGTATTTATCTATTTTTTTCTTCTCTCATAGCAGATACAATGAAAAGATATACAAGAAATCCAGTAAACATCTTTAAAAAAAATAATGCAATGTCAATGGTTACCTACTGTCTTCTTGATTCTTCTTCTTTTATTCTTCTCGCTACTTGATAATGTTTTTCTTTTTCTTATTCTTTCACACTCAGTAACCCCTTGTGTTTTAGTGGCTATATTGCCTTGCTTGGGGTGAAATGATCATATATTATTATCAACATTTTTATTGCAATATTCTTATTTATTTTTATGTTTATGTTCCCCACACATTTTCCTTTCTTTTTTTATTTCCATTTATATCCCATTTTTCTTTACTTCCCTTTACAATTCCGACACTCTTTGTTTTTCCCACCCCCTTTTGTTAATCATTTCACCTCAAACCAGGCAATAAAATCAATAAGACGCAAGGGTTTACCCTATGTGAAAGAATAGAGAAAAGTAAAACATTATTAAAGAGGAACCCCCCCAAAAAAAACCAGAATTGATTTGGTTTTATACGGTTTATCAACCCTTTGCAGATTATTTAAAGCCAGAAAATATTTTTAGATTTTATGAATTTTTTGAGATGATAATAATTAACTGATACAAGTCCTACTAATTAACCCATAGCTGGGGAGAGAGAGGAGGTGAAGTCATCACTTTGGTATTTTTGCCAAAGTGAATATAACGAACCCGACTGGAATTGGAGCTAGACTATCCGATTTCCAATTTCGAGCCGTTATCCATTTCACTACCCACACACTCAATCTTACAGCCCCTAGTATTCCCAAGCGGTCATCAATTTAGGTATTGATCAGGCTCGACGTTGCTTAACTTCAGTGATCGTACGAGAACCGGTGTTTCAACCGTTATATGGCAATAAACCATACTTGAAATAAGAAGACAGAAGATTGACATTGCATTTACATTTTTGAAGTTGGCTGGGAGCTGGAAGAGAGTTCCACATACAAGAAGTGCGAGAGAAGAAACTCTTAGCACAGAACTTACAATTTCAACTGCCAATCTATTATTGCGCTTAAATTCATAAAATTCTCCTATCTCCTCCATAGTCTTTATAGCCTTCCTTTTTTCTCTGTCGTTTATTTCTTTTCCTCTTTCTAAATCTATCAATTGTTCTTTCTCTGTCTCTCCCCAATTTTCGTATCGTTTTCTTTCCTTTTTTACTTATGTATCTTCTATACGCCATTTCTACCAATTTTATTTTCAGCTATTTCTCTCTTCTTTCTCTTTCCCTCTTTTTACAATCACTTTCTTTCTTTCTTTCTTTCTTTCTTTCTTTCTTTCTTTCTTTCTTTCTTTCTTTCTTTCTTTCTTTCTTCGTTTCTATGTCATTTAATATATCTTCCCCCGTCTTCTCTCTGTTTTTCATTTTCATCTCTACTTCCGTCTGCATTTCTCTCTCTCTCTCTCTCTCTCTCCTCTCGCTTTCGGCCAACGCCCCTCTCTTTGTAAAAGCGCGACGCACGGCCAGCGCTAATCTTACTTGTCAGACTGATTGATCGACCAAGTGAAGGGCAAATGAAATGCTATGGTGAGGGGACACATTGCGACATTCCAATACAATAATCACATAATCTTATCACCAGGGATGTTAGCGGTGAGGTGGATGTCTGGACGGGTGGAGTAGTGAAAAAGTATCAAAAATGTCGCAGGGAAGAGCTGGGGGTGACAGGCATTTGTAACACTAGTTTCTCATTGCGTCGCCAATTTTGTCCTCTCTTCCATCCCACCTGGTGTTGGCTGGCCTGACATAACCGACCCAACAGGTTCGTAGCATGTGGCAAGTCAATACTCTTATCTATATTGATTCGCCCCGGGGGCGGGATGACACGAACGGAGCCGATCTTGTGGATCGAAACCGTGATCATGAGCTTGACGAGGATGGTAATTGTGCTTGGACGTCTTGACGGAAGGAAACCAGTTCACTGTACAAGGAATAGAATTTCAAGTCACACACTTCACTCTTTGTTCACAAATACGCATCATACAAACTCACGTATGCAATATAACTAACTAACTAGGTCATCTGTTGAGACGCCGCCCATATAATAAAATACACAAGGCACCACGGTATGTGCTCCCGTCGTTTTTACCAGACTCGGAATAATTAGATTCCAAAGTCCTGGGTATGATGATAAACTACATCTGGAAGCAAGGCCTCTGATCGGAAGATTGGATGGTTTGAGGAGCATGGGACCACTTCTTAATTGCTGTTGTTCCCAGGTCCACTCTGACCCGGGGTTGGTAGCACCTTTAATGGTCCCAGCTATAGGCAAATAATGTAACATCAAACAAAAACAAAACACTATGAAAGTATAAAAATACATTTTCATAATAAAACTACCAGCAATACATTTTATATTTAAAAAAAAGACCGACAATACATATTTATAATAAAATGACCAACAATACATTTTATCTGTAGTTGAAGGCATACAATTACGTTCAAAATATATTTAGTTGAAGCAATAAAATTGTATTCAAATTACTTAGATTTTGGCATTAAATAACCCATAGAGTTGTTGATATGCCACTAAACAAACTCAATCAAACAACCAACCAACATGAAAGAAATCTTTCATGACATTAATCCATATAATGTCCGACAATTTCTTAAATCAAACTGCATTCCAAAATATAACATCGACAAAACTACAACACAAAACATATATATCACTGCCTCTAGTTCACACAAACATGTATATGCACAAAAGATGAGTATCAACTACCATGTACTCAACTGTGAAAGTAGAATAACGTGTATCATAATTTTATTACTTCAAAGATCCCAAGAAAATTACATTTCGTCACTAAATGACTCATATGGAGATGATATGCCGTTAAACAAACCAAATCAAATGAAATCAAATTAGATTTCATCTATTGTCCAGTTTGAAGGAGCTTTTGCATGACGCCATTGCAGGTCTGTGCAGCAAATCTAGTCTGTTAGATTTAGTCATTGAGTACATCTATCATCCTCCAGCCGATGTCTTCTTCACCGTAATCTTAGCAGGAGTGGCTTCTGGATGTCATAGCTTGCCAAAGGGCAATCCGTGTCTTAGGCCCAGGGACACATTTTGTACGTAATATTTTTTCATTATTTCACTGCAAGCAAGGCGATAATGCCACGGAGACGCAAGAGATTACTAGCAGTGAAAGCGAAGTGACGAGAAAGGACAATAAAAGAACAGTTTTCAGGAAGACAGAAGGTGGAGATTGACGTAGCATTGAAGATTGTTGATGACAGGGAAGAAAGAAACTGGAAAAGAGTTCTACAGGCGAGAAGTGCGAGAAAAGAAACTATTAGAATAGAACTTACGGTTACATCTTGCTATTTTAACAGTAAAATGATGAAACCTAGTCTGCTTGAATTCACACGGTCGAGGTTCCAAAGAGCAATATCTATTCTGATAAATAGACAGAAATGTGACACAAGCCCGAGGGGGGGGGGAGAACGGTCTTCTTCTGTCTTAACGATAAGTTAACTAGTCACAAACACTGGCCTAATCATACAAACAATATTCCTTACACCAAAACAACCCATTCTTACGTACCTTTCTTACTACATCCACCATAGTATCTCCTTGTCTCTATGAAAATACTAACTAGGAGGAGAGTACATTAGTAGAACTGCCATGAAAATATTTATAGAAAAAGCAGAAGGAAGTCCCAGCGGTAGAGAAGTGACTGAGGGTCAAGATGCTAGGTCAGGACCGATAACATTACAGACCCTTCTTTGGATTATGTCGAGAATCTCTCGATATACAGCAGAGGCACCAGAGCAAATATCGCCGTAATATTCAATGTACGGTCAAATGGTAGGTTGATTAATGCGCAAGATGGATTCTGATGAGAAAAATTGTGTGCACATATATAAATATAAACACAGACGTACACATGTGGTGCGTGGTGTGAAGCGACGATTAACAAGCTTGTCTATCGCAAACATTCTCTTGTGTCACGAAATCTATTCAGTTAAATATAGCGTAGATTAAGCTCAGTTTAATTTGGCACTATGATTATTAAATTCATCGGGTGTCGTGGTTGCAATCCTACAAGGTGTCCTACTATGGTGACTTTATACAAGGCAGAGTCGGAGAACCATTTTATAAACAATGCCAAATCCCACATAAGATATGATGCACAAAGATTCTCAATTTGATTATCTTCTCAAAATCTAACCAAATGTTCATACATGATTTTTGGGGGAAAGGCTTTTTAGTCGAGCCGAACACTTTTCATTACACCCTGTTATATATATGATAAAATATAGCTTTAAAGTATGTTATATTTATGGGTTAAAGTGCTGAATATCAGGGATAGAGCGTTTGTAAATATAAAAGTGGACATTGAAGTCAACACCAAGCGTCGACAGTCTGTTTCACGTTCAAAGGCAATCGTCAGATAAAAGGCCTATATTCCAGTTTGGCAGTTTTATAAGTTGCAGATTTTTTACTTAATATGTTCGGGAGATCATTTCATATTTCCCCGAAAACAATCAACGAACCAAGGCAGAATTATGACTGAATAGTAAGAAACCGTGTCTACAATTAGTACATCATCTCTTCTATTATGGTGTTCGGAAAGTAATTTCATATTTGCCAGTTATAAGTCAATCAACCAAATCAGAATGAAGGTGAGAAATTGCGTCTAGACAAGCGTTCGCAAAATTAAATGTAACATTTTAATTAATATTTTATAATTAAGAAACAAATTAGAAGTTGAATGCGAACAAAAGAGTACTTTCATTATATTATTCAAAGAAAATTTAATTTTAAAAAGAAAAAAAGATCTATCTTTCAGTTTGATAAGCACTGAGTGACTTCCCTTGTATTGCGATAAAAAAAATTAAGAAAAGTGAGTTATTTCCCTTGAATTTATTTTTATTTAACGAAACAATTACATATATATATATATATATATATATATATATATATATATATATATATATATATATATATATATATATATATATATATATATATATATATATATATATATATATATGAGAAAGTCTTTTCTTATATATACCACTTGCGTAAAATATGAGTAAAAGTCTTTAAGAAAATTTATTTAAAGTTCTGTCGATTTTCCAAAGTTAAATTGAAACGAACAGATGTGTGACTATGTCATATGTTTTGCATTTCTGCGCTGATGCAAGACATATCACTGCATAGCCACACATCTCTCTATCTCAATGTAACTTTTGAAAGTCATAAGAACTGTGAAACCAATAATGTTACTGTAAATAAATATTCTTAAATACTCTCATTGTATTGTTAACTGAATTTTCTCATATATATATATATATATATATATATATATATATATATATATATATATATATATATATGATTTATACAAATATAAAAGTTTTCACCTAGCTGATTGATGTTTTATTCAGTACAATGACTCCAGAGTTTCGGTCCACTCGTCAGGAGGTTTCAGGAATTTTCTCATTTTCATATTTTTATATTAAGTTAAAAAAATAACAAAATATTTTTTTATTTTTATTTTTCATTGTTAGGTTGATTTTTTTTATTTGTGTGCGTGTGTGTTCATGTGAGTACACTTTCGCGTGCGTGTACGTGTATGTATGTGTCTGTGTGTGTACGCAGTATGTGTGGGTGTATATGTGCGCATGTGTAGAATGCCGTGCTTATTTCTCTTCTTCATCATTTTCTTGCCTGATCTTAATCTATATTCCTTTTTCTTTTTTCTCTCTCTTTCGGCTCTGAGTGTCAATGATAATGTAACAATGTTATTTCCGGTGTAACACACTGGATTTTCAAGGTAATTTGTTTTTTCGAATATTCTGGGAGTTTCTTCAGTTTAGAAAATATAGGTATATTCCGTTTATTATTTATTTCTTGTTTAAATAATAATAATTCTTAAATGTAAATTCTTAAATGTTAAAGTAAATATGTGTTTATATATCTACTCTTACCCATTATTTCATTTTTATTATTTAGCAGGTAATAATTTGTTCTTTTTTGTTTGGCTTGATGGTATCTTAATTTTTAGGGTATTAATTAGGGGAGGCTAGTTTATATAACTACATTTTATTATTGTTATTTGAATACATATATATATATATATATATATATATATATATATATATATATATATATATATATATATGTACACACACATGTACACACACACACACATATATATATATATATATATATATATATATATATACATACACACATGTACAAACATATATATATATATAATTAATGCTTATATATATATATTTATATATATGTGTGTGTGTGTGTGTGTGTGTGTATATATATATATATATATATATATATATATATATATATATATATATATTAAGAATTGGACAAAGTCCGACAATTTATTTATTAAAAGACATTTTTATGTTTAACTTTCTTTTTTTTTTTAGATACAAGTATTTAAGTAAATGCTCTGTTTATAATAAACAGTATTAAATAACATTTGTGGACAAAGTCCGACAATTTATTTATTAAAGAACGTTAAACATAAAAATGTCTTTAATAAATAAATTGTCGGACTTTGTCCATTTCTTAATATATGACGTCATTTGTTTACATTTGATACGACATGAGCAGTTATGAATGTACGAGATTCATGGAATATTGAAGTTTGTAAGCAGTAAACTCAACCTTGCCTACCGAACGCTCCTTTGTGGCCGAGTCGGTTAAGGCACGTCAGCGTAAATGACGGTTCCGTATAGGATGCAGGTTCGAATCCTGTTAAAGGACGAATATTTTCTATGAAAATTTCTCGGACATTCAGGCCGGTAAATGTTATTTAATACTGTTTATTATAAACAGAGCATTTACTTAAATACTTGTATCTATAAAAAAGAACGTTAAACATAAAAATGTCTTTAATATATATATATATTTGGTTGGATTGATGTGAGTTTTTTGACCCTGGGTTTAACGCTTTTGCGATCTGACGATCGCAAAAGCGTGAAACCCAGGGTCAGAAACTCACATCAATCCAACCAAATATGTTAGCTCTATCTCTGATATTGAGCGCTTTCTAATAAGTACCGCGCATATAATATATTAATAATATATATATATATGAACCCCTCGATTAGTGCTGCTAATGTGTACATAGGTAACTATAAAAAATCATTTTTCAATTACTATGGTTAAATTGAAGAATGTTTTACGGCACTAATCGAGTATTATGTACGCATTAATCGAATTTAAACAACCCTATCCAAGGCAAGCATAATTTATTATTTCATATATTTCTAAAATGTCACTTTGTATCTAACTTCTGAATAAATTTAAATATGCTTATGTCACAAAATAACATCTTAAAGAAAAACAAATTCAAAAATTTTATGTCATAAGTTATCATCGTTTAAGAAAAATATGGTATATGAAAAATTAAATAAAAATTCATTTATGACCTTGCTTAGTCACTTTTCCGGCGCCGTAGTTGTTCTATCCCTTTTCGAGAAATATTTTCATGATAATTGTTCTACCAACCTTTCTTCTTTGATACGTAAACTATATGAATTCAAGCGCAGTACAAATTTGGCAGCTAGCTCTCATCATTTTACAGTTGAAATAGACCTTACAGTAATCTCTACCTATGTTAACAGTTTCTTCCCTCGCACTTCTCTCTTGTCGAACATATGGCGTGCTCAAATGTAAAAACAAAATATGAAAATAAAATATTTAAAAAATAATAAAATTGAAATAAGGTAATCGCTTTCTTTAAAAATCTATATCGCTTTCTCTCTCTCTTTCCCCTGCTCTCTTTATACGTCTCTCTCCACTAATGAGAAGGCAACTGTCATATAAAAAGAGGAAGAAGAAGAAACGACTGAACGACATCTGCGAAACGGAAGTTCACTAGTCCAGGATCTACTTCATGGTGACTAGAAATCGACCAAAACTTCCGCTATGAAAAAGAATGAAATTAACATAGGAAAATAAATAATTTTGACTAATTAAAAGAACAAGGAAACACTTTTAACCTAACAGAGCTTAGCCACCAAGCCGTTTGTAGGTTTCCAAAATTGTATGTATAATGAACCAGGTGAGAGACAGTCAGAAACCCTGTCTGTGTTGCGTGAAGAACTAAGCGGTCGTCTGCTTAAGTTAAATTTCCGCCATTTTGAGGGTGGAAATAATCAGTAGCTTTGTACTGCAATATGTTTTCAAAGTAACTACATTACTTCAAAATTGAACACTTTCTTTAGAGATGAGTCAATCTTTTGTACATCTGTAGTTTCAACTGAAATAAATACCGATCAATATTATTAGACCCTCTGCCGTTTCTCCACAAACTCTCTTTAGACTTTTTTTTTTTTAAAGTTTCTTAGTGTTTAACCTTTCTAGCACTAAACACATTCCAATTTATATGTATGCGATTTTGTGTTTGTGTAGATATTTTATTGATAAACCCTGTCAATGTTGGCTTTAGGGGTAAGGGCATATTTCATAAGGTGAAAATAAAAATTACAATTAATCTATTTTTATTCAGTAATATGAACTGTAATTATGCTTCCATCAAAACAACCATAAATTATGATGATATAAAGATAACAAAAATCCTTAACAAATATTTAGTAAGGTATAAGTAGTAAGAATCCTTCACTCTATTAATAGCTTAATCCATTTTTCTACACACGTTCATATTCGTAACGAAAAAAAAACAACAAAAAAACTCCTATTATATAAAAAATATCTTTTACATGTATAACCGTACATTTCAAATTAGTTGACATCATACAATAACTTCTTGAAGAAATTTAAAATAATTTGACTGCAAAAATTAACGCCTTTTTGGGAAAATAAAACGTCTTTTAAGAAATATGTTTTAAAGTAGATTCAACCTTACTATCTGAAGGGAGGAGAGCATATTCTGTGGAAGTCCGGATTGTGAAGATTTAGTTTAACATTTAATTTTATTATTATTATTTCTTCATCTATGAGGAACATTTTTGGAATTCTGAGTTGTCTTTCTTCTAAACTGGTTGCCATTCAAGTCTAAAGCTCTAAAGGGAATGTACCTTCCGGCTGTATACGAATCTGCGTACAGTAGACTGGCTTGGTATTTAACCCATAGCTAGAGGGAGACGAGATGGACGTATGCCTTTCTCAAGCATATTTGTGCAAAACAATGTAACGACTCGAATAGAACTCTCTCTCTCGTTGAGTTCCCTTCTCGAGCCGTTAAACAACACATCTATTACACACACACTCAACAACACACACTCACACACGCACATATATACAACAGACATATAATATATGTATCTATGCGCACGTTCGTATGTGTCTATGTGTAAGTGCGTGAGCTTGCGCTCATGGCTTAGTGAATAAATCTGCCTATCTTCTACTGATACCAGTGATCGGCAATCAAGCGTGGGTAAAGTTGGCATTCAAATGCTAACTTTCAAGGCAGTATGGTCATCTGCGCTTCTAAGATCTTGTTGCGCCAATCTTCCTTACTTTTATATGCGTGTGTCAGGCTAAATTAAGATTAAATATCTACCTACTGGGAAGAATGAGAGAGAGTGGTGAGCTGAGGTGAGAAAGATTAGCCTACCGAACAAAAGGAAAGTGTTCGAAAGAGGAAGATCAATCGAAGGTACTTGGGTACATGTACTAGTTTACGGCAGTCGGACTTAAAGGCGTCGGAAGCCCTTAAAGATGTCACTGGAGGTGGATTAACGGGTTTGTCTCTGTGGGACACCCACCTCATAAATTCTAGTTCGTTCGTGTCTCGTGTTGGTGAGGGACTGATTTGTGGCTTTTCAATAATAAAGATTGATTACATTAGAGGATTTCACTTCGCGTATGTCGTTAAAGATATTATTGGTTTGTAAATCACCAGTTTACACATAATTTCTTCAGTTATTTGCTTGAAATATTTCAAATATATTTTCTCATATCAAATGTAAAGCGTGTAAAAACTGTCCGAATGTTGTGTATAACCGAGCCGCTTTTGCCTTTTCTATTAACCATTATCAAGGATGTTTTTTAGTTTTCATTTTTAATTGAATGTGTAGTACATATATATATATATATTATTTATTCAAAAATTATAACATAAATTTGTTATAAAATCACTACAAAAATAGCCATTTTGTTTCAACAGTTCTGATGTCTTATCAAGTTTTGATAAGACACCAGAAGTGTTGAAACAAAATGGCTATTTTTGTAGTGATTTTATAACATATTTATATTATAATTTTCGAATAAATAATTATATTTGCTCTACTCTGTATTGAGCACTCTTTTAAGAACAGTATTTGTTGGTTATTGGAATTTATTACGCTTGATGGAATGTTTTTTATTTGATTTTTCAAACACGACCGTTCTGGGTATGTCAATAAACTACATCCGCGTCTTTGATAAGACGATAAACTACATCCAGCAGCAAGGTCTTTGATCAGGAGGTTTTGAGAAGCGTGGAACCACCTCTTGGTTGCTGGTGTTCCCAGGTCCGCTCTGAGTCGGGGTGGTGGCATCTGTTGGAGTCCCAGCTACGGGCAAATAGTCAACCCCCCAAACTGGGGTCAAAACACCATGAAAGTGTAAAAATAGGTTTTAGTACCAGCAATACATTTTTGGAAAAATTATTACCAGTTATACATTTTTTAAATAAATATTTCCAGTGATACATTTTTGAAGAAAAATATTATCAGCAATAAAAATCTTATCGGCATTAAATAACCCATTGAGGTTGATATGCCGTAAAACAAACCAAGCCAAACCAAACATGGTCAGCGCATTGTGGTTGTGTTCATAGTTGATGTTGTTGAGTGTTGGCTTTTTCATTTATTATATATATATATATATATATATATATATATATATATATATATATATATATATATATATATATAAAATAAACCTTAAGTTAAAAATGAAATTAAAAAACATCCTTGATAATGCCTAGTAGAATAGCCGAAAGCGCTCTGACATGCAGAACATTCGGACAGTTTTTGGCTAGAAAGTTTGGAACCGGAAGGGAATTCCATAAACGATAAATGCGAGAAAAGAAACTGTTATCATAAAATTTACGGCTACATCCAACCAGCTCAACTGTAAATTGATGAGATCTCGATGCCAATCAAGTATTCTGCTTAAATTTATAAAGTCTAGATACCATAGAGTAGAGTTCATCGTAGCAATTACTATAAAAGTATTTATAAAAAAATGGCACAGAGAGGCAACTTGATGGCGGTGGGAAAGTGACTGAAGCCGAGCCGCCAGATCAGGTCCAATAATATTGCTGATTCTTCTTTAGAACTTATCAAGGAGGTCAAGGTAAATGGCAGGGGCACCGGATCATATGTGGCAGCAATATTAGAAGCATGGGCGAATGATAGACTTATAAATATTTAACTTCGATTCTGGAGATAAAAATGGTCTCACACGACACAATGAACCTATCTTCATAGCCGCTGACCTAGCAATGAATTCAATATAGTCTTTCCACCACATGTCAGCTAAGAACATTGGCCAGAGAAGGCGCAACAAGTCACTTTCCTGGAGGTTAGCATCAGCCATGCTGATGGAAGGCAACAAGGGGTCTCTCAGGTAATTAATGGAGAGAAGTTTAGTTTTGGAGGCGTTCAAATTAACAAGTCATCTTTTGCCTCAGTTAATGACGAACTTGAGGACGTTTTGGACAACGTATTTCATTTTGACCTTGTCGGACTGATCAGTCCGACAAGGTTAAATCGAGGCAAGGAGTAAATGGTTGTGTCATCAGCGTAGATGCCAAGTTGAGAAGTTCATTAATGAAAATTATAAACAGAGTAGAACTAAGGATAAAGCCCTGGGGGGTACCCGCGTTAGTACGAAATGATCTAGATGAATGACCGTTCAGGGTAACCTTCACTTGACGATTTGATAGGAAACATTAGATCAGTTCAAAAATGTGTCCGGAGACACCGTAACTTACAGCTTGTGAAGAAGACCTGTATGTCAGACCCTGTCAAAGGCTTTCGAGATGTCAATGCTTCAGCCTGGGCTTCACCGTTTTTTATCTAGAGCATGATAGACTCTTTCAGCAATTATCGTCAGTAGATCAGCAGTTGACCCGGAGACACAAAAGCCATATCATTGTCCGAGAAAAGTTCGTGCGATGAAAGATGATAAACCAATTCCGCATTGATTAGGATCTCTAGGAGTTTCCCAAAAAGTGGCAGAAGGTTAATAAGCCGTTAGCTGAAAGTGTCGAACGGTTCACCAGAGTTCTTAAAAACGCAAACAGCAGATGATGATTTCCAGTTAGCACAAGGTAGCGAGGCATTTATTATACAGTTTAGAGAGAACAGGATCCAGTTCGAAAGCGCGCTTCTTAATCACTATTACAGGGATATCATCAAGTCCACATATTTTTGCAGGGATCTAGGTTAGAGATGATAGCAGAAATCATGGAAGGGGCTATATGCATATCACTTAACAGAGAATCAGTTCTAAGTAGGAAGTTAGGCAGGGATACTCCAGATGAGTCAAGAGTAGAGTCTGAGGACAATTTACGGGCAAAGCATTCAGCTTTATCAGCAGAAGATGATAGCACCTCAAATTGATTGAAGAGGAATAAATACCTTACATCTATTTAGTACCCTATTACACAGTCGCCAGTTTTTGTGGATATATTAGTAGGGAGTCGTCTATGTATTTGAAATACGAAGAGTTTTATGGTGAAATGTTTTTACGCTCAAATACACCTCTTCTGTTGCCACCAAACCATTATTATCCCCAAAAAACTTTCTTACAATCTAAAAATATTTTTCTGGCTTTAAATAACTTGCAAAGAGTTGATAAGCCTTAGAAAACAAATCAATCGATCAAAGACCTTGGGATGATGTTATGAATTCACCTCTTCTCTCCCAACTATGGCTTAATGAGTAAGACTTGTGTCACTAAACTATTATTATTTCCAAAAAAAAAAAAAAAAACAATTCTTACGATCTAAAAATATTTTCTGGCTTTAAATAACCTGCAAAGTCTTGGTAAGCCATAGAAAATGTATCAAACAATCAATCAAATCTGTATATTAGACTAATAGTGGACAAGAAAAAGACAAAATGAAAAAAGAAACGTAAATTAAATCTAAATCTAATTAGAAATTTAAAACGTCCTGTCAATTGTCAATGTTGAAATATTATTATTATTATTATTATTATTATTATTATTATTATTATTATTATATACTGAAATTTAGTCTATATAAGGTTGGATGTTACAATTGTCATCTTCCGCTGCTTTATAAGTATCGTCAGGTCTGCAATAATTTTAATAACATGCTTGAAGTGTTAATATTGTTAATGTGGAATTTCCTTCAATTAAATGAAGATTTCTTTTATGTACGACATCCCTATGGAGTATAGGGCCAAAGACACACTACGCTAGAACTGCTGTCCTTTCTATAGCAAGTAGGTTTTTTTTTACTGTGTCGCTATGCTAGCCTCACGTTTAAATTTTTTTAATTCAGAGTTCTCTTTCTCCTAGACTGGTTGCTGACCAAAGCTAGAAAGTCCAGTCCGTCCGTTACTAACCTTTAGCTGGAATGGGTAGAAGACGTGGTTTCATATTTTTACAAGGGTGAGAAAGTGAACGCAATGAAATTTGAACGTCGCATGACAATCTCGCTTTCCACAGCGATAACTGGGCGCACATTCACAAGTGGGGAGGGTTAGGGTTAGTAAGTTTATATTCTTCCCTAAAACTCTTCTTCCAAATCACTCTCAGACAAACATGTACACGTATATGATTCCTTTATATATTTGAGCATGTTTTTCTCATTGGGTGCATCGTACTTTCGGCCTTGTGCCACAACTAAGCTATGCTTAATAAATCATCAGATTTATGCATGTTTATTCTATAAAGTGTTCAAGTGTAAACGCGTGAATGCTTGTATTTCGACTTGTCGACGTGCGTATATATTAGCATGTGCATAATTACCTATATGAATTTATAGACATGTTTAACTGTATGTATGTACGTACGTATAAATGCTTGCATTGACACGTGTGTGTGTGTGTGTGTGTGTGTGTGTGTGTGTGTGTGTGTGTGTGTGTGTGTGTGTGTGAATGCGCAGGTGCATGTACCTATTTGGATCTCTATTCAGCCGTTGTGGGGCGGTACTTTCTTCGTGTACGCTCTTATCTGGGCATGAACTTGTCACTGACTGTCCGATTGGATATTGTCAGGATTAACACCATGTTGCTTTCTCAGACTCTGTGGCTTCTATTCAACTTTTATGGCAACCACTTCACGAAACTATGGACTGGAAGCTCGGGGAATTAATACTAAAACACACAATACACCTAATCATAAATCGACTGACTTAAAAGAAATACTTTCTCAAAGATAGAGGCTTTAGGGATGGACGGATTGAATAACTTGAACGGCTCTGCACTTAAGAAAGTCCCAGTGTCTGTCAGTGTCGAATTCTGGTGACAACATTTTTTAGGCCTCGAAAAAAAAATGCTTCCAAATTAACCTCTTGTGTTTGTAATAAATTCCACGGCTGGCGTGTCACCCTAGACATAACCTGGTCACTAAAGATATTTACTAGGTTGAGCCTAGTTTGAAACAAGGGCACAAATGTAGAGTCACGAGTTATCTATAATTGATATAGTTAGCGAGACTAGTTCTTTAACCATTACATCATAGAGAAATGTCTCTTAAGTAAACTGGGTTTAATGAAACAAAACCATAATGAAGGGACCCATCCGGTTCTTGACTGCGGATTTCTTGTGCCCGAAAACTGATTTCATCGAAATGGTTAAATTGTATATTGAAATTAGAAAATTAAAGGGAGATCACTTTTATATTCGAATAGTGTTATTTTTTAAATTATGTATCAATGAAAAATTATACCGATTAATTCGATAGTTGTTTATTTATTCACACTCACAGTAATGAATAACATTTTATCACTGAAATTTTCTTTCGCGTAAAAATGTTAATATGTTGGCTTTATTCTATGAATATTTAAAACCGAGTAAAAAGTAATGACGAGAAAAAAGACATTTAAATATTTGGCCGATCTAAAATGTAAGCGAAACTAGATATTAAAAATGATTTCTGTTTTAATTCATACAGGAAATGCCAGTAAAAATTTCAGTTTTCCTATTTGAATTTTCTGATGAACCTTAAGTTAATGATTTAGTACATTTATGGCGATTTCTACGACAATATCTCCGTAGAAATTTTCTCTATCGCATCGTTAAATATTTGAGCTTAAGAACTTTAAGAAAATATTGCAATAACAATTGAGATTTACAACTTTTCATTTCACTGAGACAGACGTTAAACACTTCTTTCTTACTTCCTTTCTTTCGCTGAAATCAAGTAGCCTCTCTAATATGTCTTTTCCGTTTTTCCACTCGATCAAAACGGAATAATCCATTATTTATGAGGTATTAACTGGACGTAACATTTGTTCTAACCAAAGGAGGGACAAACAGAATTATAATAAGGTTAGTTATTTATTCTAATATTTAGATTTTAATCGTTTAATTTATTTTCATTGCCCTTTGCAATAAAAGAACAGTTAAAGCTAAAATACAAAGCAAAATTAGATTTCAGTGCTGAATGTATGGCAAAAATCAGGTATTCATTATTGTAAATAAATCTCAGATCGGTGACCAATATAATAAAGGAATATCCAAATGTTGAACAGTTTTTGTCTTTATTTTCTCTTGAAACTAAAGCTATTATACAGCGCTTGGAAAGGCTCATGATAAAACACAATAGACATTCGTTGTATGTTATATTAAAGAATATATGTTTGAATATTGTAAATAAATAGACAGACAACAGTATCTGTCTATATTTCTGAGATGAGGCATTATGTACACTATTTACATTATTCGGACTATTGTCCTCATCTTTGTCGCCATATTTATCACAACGTGTGAGTTCAATACCCGGTTAAGACAGTGGAGAACTTGGAGAGGGGGATTAACAGGAGATAACTGATAACTGACATCCATTAGACATGGCATGTGGAATTAGAACAATTTACCCCAGTGAGCGAAATAAAGGGTTCAGTTCGACATTTCAACCACCTGAGGAGCGTACAACGGCCGAAACGTTGTGATAAATATGGCGACAAAGATGAGGACAGTAGTCTGAATAATGTAAATAATAGACAGACAACAATCGAATTACCCGGGAAATAATGTGCTGGTAATGCAAATGGATTCGTTCACGAAAGTGGATTCAGTGAAGTGAGTTCAAATGCCAGCATGGTCTTTTGCATTCACATTTACACAAATGACATTTGGAAATGCAGGAATCCGTCTCGCTTCCCCTTAGCTGTGGGTTAAATAGTTGTTATGGGACCTTACCAATAATAACATAATGGACTATTTCATACGTAATAAATACTGCGCCTCAAGAGGAAGCAGGGAGTTCAGTCTGAAGTCTGGAGTGAGGTCCGTCAGGAGTCTGTCAGTCAGTCATTCGAGTCAGAGGCAGTCCGAAACAGAGTCGCGTTCAGACAATTACTACAAGACATTGGAATAGTGATACTGGTCGAGACTACATTGTTCTCCCTACTAAAACTGATTGTTCGTACTAACCCTTTCTACTTCTCTGTATATATTCCTGTTTGTAATATATCTGTGTTATTCCATATACGTGTTCGAGTTCTTCTTTATTGGTTCTACCTTGGACTATCACCGTGGTACAAGGACCTGGACCATAACAATAGTAAAGCAGACTGATCTCTCTACTAGTCGAAGAATAGGAAAACTAAATTCCAAACCGTGGAAAAGGCAACGGTAAACTACTCCACTATCTTTTCCAAGAATGTATAATAAATCACAAAAAACAAAAAAAACAAACAAAAACAAACAAAAAACAAACAAACAAAAAAACAAACTGCAGAGTCATGATCGCCTTTGTCCTGAGGAGACATGTCATTGAAATATTCAGATATAAAGTTATCTTTTTTTAATTTTTTATAGTAAGGTTCACTCTTTAGAAGGCTCGGGAGCCACTCGAGGTAGAGGGTTACATTAAGGAGTAGTTCATATGGACAGGAGGTGAAGATAACTGTTAACTCTAGACTTGAATATGTTAAGAGTGTAGTGATCGAGGAAACATCCTCTTGGGAGTCTGTTTCACAGGGAAGTAGTTCGTGAGAAGAAGCTGTTTAAGTGGAACTTCTCGCTAACAGAATACGGTGGTGGGGAATGTGAGTGGTTTGTTACTATGTAAATGGCGTGGGGGGGTCCTAGCCGTGAGGGTTAGACCTTGCGGAACCAAGGAATTTTGTTCGTCGAAGCACTTTCGATATTAGTAGCTATAGAGCATTAAAAGACTCTCCACATCCAGAGAGAGAGAGAGAGAGAGAGAGAAAGAGAGAGAGAGAGAGATTGGAGGGTAAAAATAATTCTTCTCCAACAAGGACTCGGGGACGCTTTTGAATTCTATCAAGACTGGAAAGAGAGGACTAGGCAGACCACGCCCAAATATGACAACAGCCCTCCATTTTCGGCCTGATCTGGCTCATTGAATTTTCTGGCATTTGATGTTTCGAGAAAGTGAATCATTCGGCGAGGTGAAGATTCGATTTCGCGCTTTTTGTGAAGCCAGTTTTCGGTCAAATGAAATTCGCTGTTATGATTGTCTCCCTAAAGAGACACCTCATATTTACTAGAAAATGGATTTGTAATTCTAACTTGCTTTCCATCGATTGATGATCCGCTCCTCACTGACGAAGCGTATTTACTAAGCTTAGCTTAACCTGGTACAAGGCCACAAAAATGGGAGAATCGAATTCATAGAAATAACCGTGTGAAAGTGAAACTAGCTCGTCTACCACTAATTTCCGCGAAATTTCTTTGTATTTACAAAGTAAATGTTATTTATTTACACTAAGGATATCTCGTGTAGGTCTTATCCCTAATCATCGGCAGTGGAACGAGAACAGTTACCCCAATCGATATACAGCTGATGAAGGCCGGAGCGCACAACGGCCGAAACAGGATAACAACAATTAAGATTACTGCATATATACATATCTTTTATTATAAACATTTAATACATTGCATTGATTAAACATATTATTTTCATAATTATTGATTGATTTCTATTCTTCGTATAAACAAAAAGTATAAGTTGTCCATTTGACAACAAAGTCTTTATATCGATTTCCAGTGTAAGATATACATGTGGGTGTGTGTATATATTTACACTTTAAATTTTAATTAATTTTAACAAGATTAAGTGATTTAATTTTATCTTAATATTACTTTGACTCTTTGGATAACTTTGATTGAGGTGTTAATAATTTAGTATTCCCTCCTCGGCCTGTGAGAGGTTTAGAACCTTATTCAGCAAACTTCCTAGAGATGGTGTCTTGATAAAAGCGCCCAACCTTTTGTGT
Source organism: Acanthosepion pharaonis (assembly GCA_903632075.3). Classification (NCBI taxonomy): domain Eukaryota; kingdom Metazoa; phylum Mollusca; class Cephalopoda; order Sepiida; family Sepiidae; genus Acanthosepion; species Acanthosepion pharaonis. The sequence continues at coordinate 2,407,376 of CAHIKZ030000174.1, forward strand.
TGTGAAGAGGTTAACAGTCGTAGATAGGTTCGTTTATCGCCCGACCAGCACACCTTCCATGTTTATTGAACAGGAGTAGATGTTTATCTCGTGTTTCTTGTTTTTACCGGTTCTTTCTTCTGTGACCATAATGATTTAATTGTCGAAACGTTTTTGTGAATTAACTGAATGTGGCTGCGACTTCACATTATGAGGGTACCGAGTTGGCAAGTTTTTGCTTGCTGCTTCCGACTGGTAGTGAGGAGTCCGGATTTCCTTGGTAGCGCTTAGAGAGGCTGCTCTGATCAACAGCCATGTCGCGCATGAATAGGTATTCCTGCATGTATTTCCGGTGGGTAACCATGAGGCCACATTATGCTTTAGTCTTAACCATCCGTCTGGCCAGTTTGTATTGCCATAGACGATAGTGATAATTATTGTGGCCTTTTTCTTATTAAAACAAAATCTTCTTACGTGCAAAATACGTGCAAACCAGTAAACAAAAAATCTATCCACAATCAAGCTTTCGTTCTTTAATATTCGTAGCATTCGATCAAATTTCTGTAGTGTAGAATCTTTTCTCTAAATATAGTTTTAAGGTATGCTATATTGTTTGATATCAGGTATAGCTAGATGGACCAATCAAAATCAAAGTACCAGATATAAAATTAGCTAAAGTAACTTCAATGAAGAAATAAATTGAATAACATATATATTTCTTCTTTTCTTCTCAGTAATTTTATAGTTGTAAACTTAATAGCGATTAAATTTTGATCTTGAAATTAGCAGTTTTTAATTTCAATATTAAATTTTATCATATAATTTAGTAATTATTGGTTAGAATAAATTCTTTTTTAATACTACCCATATTTTAAATATCTGAATAGCTATTATAACACGACTTCGTTGTCAAGCTTTTTGAATTTTCCTATACTTGTATTTTGATTGGTCCATCTAGCTTTTGTAACAACGTTTTCCCCTTGTGAAGTATTGTTAATTAATTCGAAACTTTTAAAACCATTTATTTTACATTCAACATGATCACTTGATAAGACACCGAGAGTGTTGAAACAAAATGGCTATTTTTGTAGTGATTTTATAACATATTTATGTTATAAATTTTTTTAAAATAAATAAATAATTATATCTGCTCTCTTTTAAGAATAGTATTTGTTGGTTATTGGAATTCATTCCGTATATACCAATCATATACTTGTATGTATATATATATATATATATATATATATATATATATATATATGGGGGGTGGCGGTGGGGTGTATTATTCGAAAAGCAAGAGAATAAACATTCGTTAAAATGCGGCAAAATGAATACTTTTACTCTGAATGTCGACAAAAAACTTTTTTCATAATCTTTTAAAGATTTTGCATCTAAGAAACTATTTCAGTGAGTTGATAAAAAAAAAATGGAAATCTTAACGTGCTTGAGTTGAGTTGAAAGCATTCAGCAAAACATCCCAATCTAATGATTTAATCTTCTGAGCGTGGCTTTGCATTGTCAGTCACCAGAATGATATTTTTCCTGTACACAAAAGCTGGGGATTATGGACGTAAAACTTTCTCGTTCAAATTGTGGACAACGTATGCTCCATTTTTTTTTTATTGATTTACTTTTTGTACGGCTTGTCAGCGTTAATAAATAATGATTTACTAATACAAGTCTTACTAATTAACTCATAGCTGGGGGTGAAGAGATGGATTCATACCCTTTCCCATAAGTGAATATAACGAGCCTGAGTGGAATTGGGACACGGCTCTTCACTTTATAATTCTGAGTCGTTATCCATTACATCAGACACACATCCAAACTAACAGAATCCGGTATTCCCAAGCGGTCACCCATCTAGGTATTGACTACGATCGTCGTTGCTTAACTTGGGTGATGGTACGAGGACCGGTGTTTCAACGTGATATGTTGACAGATTTTTCTACAGACTTTGATTATTTCTAAGCGGAATAAAAGAATTTATTTAGCAGTGGGCCTTTGACATGGGGAAATAATGTAGATTATATTATTGATAAATGTAACGTTTGGTATATGTTCTTTTTAATTTCTTTTTGACTTAACGAGGCATTTTTTTAAGATCTCATTTATTTTCATCTTTAACACCGATTCGTTAGAAAAATAATATTTTCTCTTTTTTTTTTTCAATCGATTATGTGGTTTTACAGAAGGAGTCTTAAAACTCCTGCTGTTACACACGGAGAACTGAAGCTCGGGGATATACTCGGTTAAGGGGGAGTCTTTGAAAAAACAACAACAACAAAAAAAAAAAACAAAACAAAACAAAACAAGAACAACCCCAGCAGTCCAGAGGCCTAACGTAGTGAGTATGGTGCAACTTTGACACCCAAACCAAAATTTCAGTGACACTTGGAGAGAAATGCAAAGCCCTCCTACCATCACTTCGTGAATTAGAAAATAGTCTGATGATATATACAAAGTTTTTTTTCCTATCTGAATTTCTGGCATGAGAAGTTAGCATTATCTATGTGATTTACAGTCGGGCTAATGTCCTCATCTTTGTTGTTAGTATCATAAAGTTTCGGTTGTTGTGCCTACGGTCATTCTTCAGGTGTTCTTCGAGAAAATAGCCTAGTGGATTGTGAATAATAGCCTAGTTGGTTCGTGAATAATAATTGTGTGTTCAATCCCTGGGCAGGGTAGTACAGAGTAATGATCGATCAGTACTAAACAACAACGAAATAATTCGAGACATGGGCAGCAGTACGATAACAATCTACTCACGCAGATCAAATAAAAGGTTCAGTTCGAAATTTCCCGAACGTTACACGAATCGAGAGACAACTGAAGAAGGTTGGAGGATAGAACGACCGCAACGTTAGGATGACAATAACAACAAAGGCGAAGACATTAATCCGAAGTTAAAAAAAAAAAATAATCAAATAAGGTTTTTGTTTCGTTTCTAAAAAAACAAGCAAAAATAGCGACATTACTTTCCGATCAATCTAATATGGTTATTTCTATAATCTGTAGCAGATAATGGACAATGAAGAGAAAAGGTCGAACGTTTGATTAATGCGAAAAACAACAACAGAAAAGATGGGTTTATTTTTTTTTTGTTTTGCCCTTACTCAAAACACTTGAACAATTCGAAACATGTCTGCAAACATTTACCAGATTAGCGACAGCAATTAGTCAGTAAAATTAACATGCCGTTGTCAATATAGCTTTGTCGGACAAAAAAATATGATCGCCTACATCACACAAAACAAATATCAACTATTATGGGAGGAGACAAGAGAAACCTTAAAAGCAAGTTAGTTTGATTTTAGTGACAGTAGACTTCGATTTCTAATCCACCTTAGTATCATCCTTAATCGCAATTAATCCACCGATTAGTGAGTATTTGACGTCAAAACGATTTCAGTAACTCTGACTGTGACAGACCTCTTAAAATACGCCGTGTGGGCAAAAAGTGAAATATTGTATTAGCAGTGGGGGCGATAACCTGTTATTATAATAACAGCAGCTTTAGTGAACATGATGAATGAACGAGTCTTTTGTCAGCTCCAAGGGGTTTCTTAGATCTCAAGGATTTGGGAAAACAGTTGTTTTGTTGATGTATTTGGATATTTGTAAAATCAGAGAAACACTTTCCTCACTCTAGAAAAAAGAAAGAAAGAAAAGTTTAGAAGAGAAATTACATTTTTGAATGCAGCATTTTTAATAATTTTGTAGATTTTACGAAGCAGGGCGCCACAATTTAAAAAAAGAGGGGGAATGTTAAATCAGATTGCAACTTTAAAAGATTCCTGGTTCTGTGATTTTAACAAATGAATATTTTTTTCATCTATTATATTCCAAAAAGATAAGCAGAATATTAAGAATAAAATGAGACAGCGAAATCCGAAGGCGCATTGGAATAGCGAAAGAAAAGCTATAATGTCAAGAAACAGAAAAAATTCGTTAGAAACAAAGACAAGCGTACTGAACTGTTACGTGATATCAGTCCTCCTATATAGCAATCAATGCTGGACAATCTCCTCAAAGATGAAGAAGAGACTTGACGCAACAGAAACGTGGGACTACAGAAGGATGCTAAGGATACCGTGAACCAAACATGTTAGCAACAACGACTTTTTAGAGAAAATGGAAACAAAAAGGACACTTATACTTAGAATTAAAAAGGGACAAATGAAATTTCTTGTGCGCACAATGACGAAAGATACCTCGGAAAATCTGATACACACAAGACACATTAAAAGCAAGAGGGACAGAGGAAAACAATGCATAAAATACTTAGTGAGTTTGAGTAAATGGACGGCGGAACATGAGTTAGGGAAAATAACAAATAAACAAAATTTATTAAGAGCTACGAAAAACAGGAAATTGTGGAGAGACATGATCGACTACGTCCTGTAGGGACACGGAACATAAAGAAGAGGAATGTTACTATAAGTTTCTTTCTGCCTTTCGCTTGTACTTATTTTCAGGAATTAGACCTATAGATTTTTGTAGAGTTTTAGAAGCCAATGTTTCAGGTAAAAGCCGGAAACATTAGCAATTCAGCAATAATGATTTTAAACAAACGATACAACTTAGCTAAATAGAATGGTCATAGATTGAAGTCAAGAAGACAAATTTAGTCTTTTGTTTCGTTTTCAGTTTCAGCTAAGAATAAGTAATGAAGTAATCCAACGACATTGTCTGAATACCGAAAATATTACCCGTAAAACTAAAACAATAAACAATCTATTTCAAATCAAAACATAAAGCCATGATAACAGTTGACAATAATCGAAAGCGCTCGGAAAAACAACATGGACTAGGGTCTTATTTCAATAACTTAGACCAAAATTAAAAAAAAGCTGCAAGAAAGAAAGAGAAAACAGAAAAAAAAAGATTATTAAGCGGAAAAGTTCCGTAGTCTCTAACAATACATGCATTATATATATATATATATATATATATATATATATATATATATATATATATATATATATATATTTATAAATATAAATGACAATAAGAAAACAGTAGTTATTGCTGACGCGTTTCGTTCAATGTGGACTTTTCAAAGCAAAAAAATGTTTTTGTTTTCCATATCGACAAATACATGGAAAAGAAAAACATTTTTCATTTGAGAAAGTCCACATTGGACGAAGCGCGTCAGTAATAACTAGATTTTGTATTTATATATATTGTCTTTTCTACAGGTTAACTCTGAGAAATTTTCATATATATATATATATATATATATATATATATATATATATATATATATATATATATATTAGTGAATTACTAGACATAGCTTAGATCTAGCACAAGGTCGCATGTATGGAGCACCCAGTGAGGATGGAACTCACTACACAGTCGTAATTGATCTAGTTTGTTAACCATTAAAAACGTCGAAGCATCCAATGATTTACTAAGCGTAGCTTAGGTGTGGCACAAGGCCGCATGTATGGAGCACCCAGAGTCGTAATAGATCTAGTTTGCTAGCCATTTTTCTTGTTTCCGTCTAAATTATCTGCTGTCTGAAAACCCCTGCCTTTCATAATCCATCATCAAACGGTTCTTTTTTGATGATATCATTACACATATACGCAATGTGTTTTCTATGCTATGCTAGTTTCATCTTTTTTCAAATATCGCGTCATGTCGGTTTTTTTTAAGTATCGCCTCTTCACACGTCAGATTTATTATTTATTTTAGTTCTGTATGAATAGTATTTTTGATACTAAATTTGATAAAAATGTGACTTGTTTACTGCTTAGTATTTGTAGGTTTACGGTCATTGAAACACCCGTTCTCGTTCGATCACCGAAGTTAAGCAACGCCAAGCCTGGTTAGTAACTAGATGGGTGGCAGCTTAGGAATACCACCTGCTGTAAACTTGAATATGCTTGGAATTGGAAAGCTGAGATCGACTTCCAGTCAGGTTCGTTATATTCATTCACGTGCAAATATCTTTGGGGAAGGCATGAACCAATCCTTTTCCCTCCCTCCATGCCATGGGTTAATTAGCAGGACTTGTATCAGTAAATCCTTATTATCAGCCAAAATTTTTTTCTGGTTTTAAAATAACCTGCAAAAGTTCGATAAGCATGGCTCTATCCTTGGTCCTACTTTGTTTTAAAATTTCATTAACAACCTCCCTGATGGCATCAGCTCTCAACTTGGTATCTATTTTGATGGCACAAGCATATACTCCTGACTTGCTAGTAAGGCTGATCAGTCAAATTGACGGTTGATGTCAAAAAACAACCTTCAGTCTGTTGATAAATTGGGCAAATAATGGTTTGTTAATTTTAACGCCTTCAAAACTGAACTGCTCCCTATTGTCTATCTGAGACCCCCCCCCTTTCTGCATGGCTGATGCTAACCTCCAGGAAAGTGACTCGTTGCGCCTTCACGGGATAACATTCTTGGCTGACATGAAGTGGAATGACTATATTGAATCCATTGCTAGGCCAGCTGCTAAGAAAGCTGGTTCACTGTGTAATTTTTCTCTCCAGAATCTGTCTTACATATCTATAAGTCTTTTTCGTTAACGACCTTCCCAATGTCATTAGCTCCCAACTTGGCATATACGCTGACGATACAACAATTTACTCCTTGCCTCGATAGTAAGGCTGATCAGTCCGACAATGTCAAAATGGCAGCCGATGCTCAAAACAACTTCAAGTCCGTCGTTAACTAGGACAAAAGATATCTTGTCAAATTTAACGCCTCCAAAGCTAAACCTCTCCGTTAATCGTCTGAGAGACTCCTCCCTGCTTTCCATCAGAATGGCTGATGTTAACCTCCTGAAAAGTGTCTCGTTATGCCTTCTCGGGCTAAAGATCTCAGCTGACATGAAGGGGAAAGACTATATTGAATTCATTGCTAGGTTAGCTGCTAAGAAAGCTGGTCCACTGTGTAATTTTTCTCTCCAGAATCTGTCTTACATATCTATAAGTCTACCATTTGTTCATGCTTAGAATATTGTAGCCACATATGGTCCGGTGCTCCTGCTATAGAGATCCTTAATAAAATCCGAAGAATATTAATTAGTAATATTATTTGTCCTGATCTGGCGTCTCGTCTTCAGTCACATTCTCACTGCCATGAAGTTACTTCCGTGTGCCTTTTCTATAAATAATTTCCCGTAATTGTTCGGATGAGCTATTCGCTATGGTACCTAGACTTTATGCTCAGTACTAGACTGACGACGAGGTCTCATAAATTTACAGGTGAGTTGGCTAGATATAACCGTAAATTCTGTTCAGTTTGTTTTCTCGTATTTCTCGCATGCGGAACTCTCTTCTGGCCTCATGTCTTCTAGTCAACTTTAATCATCAAAAATGACATAGCCTAACATATCAGTTGAATAAGGCCGTTCATATGAGCAACTTTGTTGGCCTTTACTGCTTATTTCTTCTGTTACACACGAAGATCTGAAAATAGTTAAATTGACCCAAAATTGATAAGCTCTATTTCTCTCAGAGTGTAACGGGTCAATTTAAGTTTTTTTTGCTATATCTCCTAATCCCTGGTCTGCGAACTCACACAAACTCACTTTTCTTTTTCTATGGGCTATGTGCTTTCAGGACGTGGGTGATAACGGCTCTCCACAATTTCCTATCTTTTGTAGTTCTTAGTAAAGTGTATTTTTACTATCTCTCCTAATTCCTGTTCTGCCAACCATTTACTCAATCTCGTTTGGTAGGTTAAGTGCTTTCTTCCGTACCGCTTGCCTTTAATATGTTCTATGAGTGTTAAATTTTCTAAGCCCTCTTTCCTCATAAAGTACCATAGAAATTGTAACTGTTTCTTTCTGATTCTAAGTATAATGTCAGTTTTCCCTCGTATGTTCGGTCTATGGTATTCTCAGCATCCTTCTGTAGAACTACATCTCTTCTGCCATGTCACAATTTCATCTGAGAGGAGATTGTACAGCATTCACTGCCATATAGTAGGACTGATATTGCATAACTGTTCAGTACTCTTTCACTTTTGACAATAATTGCATTTTAGTTTTAAAATATTAGATTGACAAATCAGCTGAGCAATTCAGACTTTTCTCACAGATCAAAGATAAGTGATCTTTTAACACCGCGTTAGTCACCTCGGATTTCCGAAAATGGATAGGCCCCTAGGGTGTTTACATACGCCAATACAAAACGTACATTGAGTCTGATTAAAATAGATTTTAAAATAGACTTTACGAATATTACTATAATAAGGGAAACAAATCGTTACTTACCATATCAAGCTGAGCACGCCGCCATGTTTCTTACCAGATAGAAACTGTGGTTGCGTTTTTTTTGTTTTTTTTTTATAGAAGAGCGTACATTGTTGGTGAACCGGAAGTTATCTGGGATTGAACCTTATATTGCCAAGAGGAGTCGCAGTGTGTAGTCGGAAAGGATGGAAAAATTGTAGCTAACGGAAGGTACACAAGTCAATACCCGATCAGTATCGACTGGGTCACTGCGGAGAGGGGGTATGATGTTGAAATACCCGAAACCCCTAATGAAACTCGGCTAGAAACATCACTGATGATGTGTACTTAAGCATCCAATAGATTATTTTGCAAAATAGGACCCGTCATTAATAGCATTTTATATATCTATATACATATATAATTCCATATGATAGTGCTTAATTATTTTATTTAGAGTGTATATTTCACCTTTGTAATTATAAAGATAGGTTTCAAATCCATTTTATATAATTAAGTTAACCTCATAAGAGATAAGTTTGTTCCATAAAACATTGATTTTGTAGTATATTTTAATAAGCATCAATTATTTCTATTACCATTAACGACGTTTATTCTGCAAAAAAAGGGAGTGCTTACGAAAATTCATTTTTTGAATTACTTAAGATATTTTTTTAATTTTTCATCTTTCGAACTTAAGATCGCTATAAATTATAAATAATTAATTTAAATATTACAGACAACAATAATAAAATAAACAAGCCTTAACACACAATTTAAATCAACACCACGAGAACGCGAATTTCATTACGGTTAACGGGGTGTGAGTATTCTGCACCTGAAGATTGCGTATCTGCATAAAACTCAGTGTCGTGCTATGGACGTGGGATATTATGTATATTCCCTAATTTATATATATATATATATATATATATATATATATATATATATATATATATATATAGATAGATAGATAGATAGATAGATAAATAGATAGATAGATGAAAATCACTGCCCAACAAGAATGGCTATTTCGCCTTTATAAAATTCCTCAATTTTCATCAATCTTTAATTATTATATGCTCTGTAAAAAAATACATTGAGCTCTTTTATGTGAATCAGTTTTAATATTTTATATTACTAGGATTCACTTGGATTACTTACCACGTATTTTACCTATATATATATATATATATATATATATATATATATATATATATATATATATATATATGAGACATCTATGTATATATGATACATTAAACAAATGTAAATAATGAAAACTTACCTTCGTTAGTCATATAGGGTGACAGGACACCACGAAGAAGACAAAGCGACGTCTGCCTCCTACAATACCTGAGCTACAACTGCGCCACACCGCATGCTACACACCCTCACCGAGGTTAGGAGAGTAGTGGGTGTGCCACTTAGGAATTACGAGTATTTTAAAAATTTTGGGTTAACAAAACACCCCATGTGACTAAGACAGGGTTAGGAGAAAAGTCACAACTGAATGTATAAATTCGTTCATTCATGCTGCTTTTTATTCCCCAAATCTCAGTTTTATTTGTGATCAATAGTTCATCTCAAGTGAAAGGGTTTATATCCAGTGTCACTTCATATTTGCTAGCTTCTATCGAGCAACTGAGAATAGCGGCCATAAAAATAGAGGAACGAACGTAAATATATGACACATTAGAGCAAATTCTCCAGCTATCAACTTTTTTCTCCTTATCGTAAATATTCTTTTTGTTTAGAAGATTTCTACTAAAGTGACTGGATATTGTTAACATATTTAATACAACCTTGTTTACTTGGACTATTATTTATTATCAGTAAACGTAGTTATGCTTTGTGGGGATCTTTTTACGGCTTATCAACCTTTTGTGTTTTAGTTAAAGTCGGAATATATTTTGCATTGTAAGAATAATTTTCCATTTATTTATTTATTTTTTGCGTGAATATTGCATTAACAATTTTTGAGAATAACAACGATTCTCCTAGATACATGTCCTACCATTTAACCCATAGGTGGGGGAGGAGATGTATTCATACCTTTCCCAAAGCTATTTGCGTGTAAGTGAATCCGACTGAAATTCAAAGTCGGCTCTCAGATTTCTTGTTCCGAGCTTCTATCCATTACACCATCTGCACATGTTCGCGTGGAATTAAACGTGTTAAGATTAACGAGGCCTGTGATGTCTTCATACTCTGTTTTTAGCTAGTTGGAGGTGTGGATCTTTTAATGGAATCGCCGAACATTCAACTGGAACAGTTTGCATTCACTTCGCGATGCAAGATGATTAAAAAATATTAATTCTTTTCTATGATTGTATATTTAATTTCATTGCCATGGAAATGTTAACGTCTTTTTGAACATGTTAGGACGGACGTCATAACAAAGTAGCTAACTGACTCACTAGATGAGAACCTAGTTATACCCTTTGATCGAAACTCTCTAGGACAACAAAGAAGTAAAGGGATTTCAAGATGGTAGACACGCATCCTCACATGTGCCGTATCGAACTATCAATCTACCAGGAATCCACTGATCATATTTTACATCTATTGTTATCCAGTCGTAAATAAAATATATAATGGCTCGAATTGTGTGTTCGTTCTTATTTGACACAAATAAGCACACCCAGCAATACAACGCAATCACATCTAGCAGATTCAAAGAATGTATTGACAGGAATTGCGAACAGGTGAAGACTGATTGAAATCATTAGTTCTACTTTTCTAAAAAGGGTACTCACGTAGAAGTGTTAATATTTCTTTAACCACCCATTTTCGAATCAAGTATGGATCTACAGTGCAGGATGTGCGTGTAGTGTAATAAATGTCGGTGTCGTAAGTGGAATCGTTTAGCCGGATTCGAATTTCCATCTAGTCTGCTGCATTTACTTATGCCCTTGGCAAAATCTTTCCCACTCCAGTTATGGGTTAAATAGCAAAGTGGACGAAAGCGTATCGGGAAGCAACTAGTCTAAAGGAAGGATAAATTTAAACTGTGGAGAAGGAAATGGCGAAATCATTTCACTATAATTCCCAAGATTTATCGATTCCAAATTTATTTTTACGGCTTGTCAAACTTTTGCAGATTATTTAAAATCGGAACATATTTGGATACCATGCCGACGTTTTCTGTTTTATTTTGAGTAGAATGGTATGAAATAAAAAGACAAAGAGAAACAGGAACAGAAATTGCAATCGAGGCATTCCTTTTGAAAAACGTGAAAAGAACAATAGACCCCGGAAGTTTTGATAATAAACAGTATCCCATTTTGAAAAATCGCGAAGTGTGAAACAGCGTTTTTAATGGGTTAATAAAACAAAAATCCTATTTTTATGTGTATTAAAAAATAGAGAACTCTTGTACACCTAAGAAAATAATATATATATATATATATATATATATATATATATATATATATTGGGGCATCATTGTCATAAATGCATCAGAGTATTGTGGGAATCACCAGGACCAGTCTCACCTGACCTTTTGCTGCATCCTATCGGAAAACAAGAACACTGCGCCGTGACCCGCCCACAGACAGGACAGGAGACAAAGTGATAATACATACAGACCTCAACTAGAAGAATGATATTTATTTAATTCTTATTATGGACATGCCATTCTCATTCATAAACAACCATTCATCCATGCATTGAATATTGTTATTACATTTGGTCTGGTGCTTCTGCTATGTATTTAGAAATTCTAGATAAAATACAAAGAAGAAACTGCAATGTTATTGGTCCATACTTGGCATCTCGGCTTCAGTTACTTTCTCACTGCCGTAACGTAGCTTACCTGTGACGTTTCTATAAAGGCATTCATAGTAATTGTTCTGATGAGCTTTCCTCTTCCGTACTTAGACGTTATGAAATTTAAAAGCAGTACTAGATTGGCGGCAAGGTCTCATCATTTTACAGTTGAAATAACTAGATGTAACCGTTCTCTGCTGACAGTTTTCTCGTACTTATCACTTGTGGATCGTTCTTCTGGATTCTTGCTTTCCAGTAAACTTTAAATTTAATGTCAATCGTTATCTCGCGTCTTCTTAATTTCTGGTCTTTTATTGTTCACGACCCTTAATAATGTTTTCTTTTTCTCATCTTCTCTTACTCTCAATAACCTCTTGCGTCTGAGTGCCTTTATTGCCCTGCTTGGCGTAAAATGATTTTAAAAAATCTAACGTTACGTATCCTTTCAGCAAGTAGAAAGGCATTCTTAAAAAAAGTGCCGTTTGTAAATTCTAAAATTCCATCAGATGTCATGACGTAACAATATATAGGAATAAGAATATATCCTCGTGGATCAAACAAGGCTTTTTTTTGACATTCCTGAAAGATTACCTGATGCGATGAAGAACAGAAGATGCCCTAATCAAAACGGTGTTAGCGAAAAAAGAAGTATAAAGAAACTAGGCAGAATATATCAATGAATAATACTAATAACAGCTTTTCTCAAAGGCTCAGGCAAAGGTATTTTATATTTTTATTGTCTCTAAAACAAATAAAATAAACATATCCAAGCCTGTCAAATCTCTTGTCTATAGTGAATTGAATCATCTTAAGTTAAACACCTAACTGCGTCCAGGATCAAACGATAAAACAAAATCATACACTATCCAGCCTTTGATTAATTTGTTGCTCGGCGTAAGCATGACAAAACCTGGGGTGACTCATAGGCGCGTTGAAAATGTTTTAAACCCGGACAATCACAGATCGCACTGCGCTTGTACTGCTCATATTCCCTCCTTCTGGCTTAACTGTCTGCGTGGGGTTCGAGGTCAAGTCAACAGAAATAGTAAGTTTTACCAGGATAGATAAGACACTAAGCTGTGCTTATTCGCAGAACGATTAATATCTCTTCAGACAAGGACATTAAGTAATGTTAACTTTAACCTTTTGACTGAGAGGGGTCAAAATTGCTGTTAACTGTTTCAGTCGGTTACAAATAAGATAAATCCAGTGTAACATGACTTTATATTAAAACTGTAGATAACAAGAGACAATAATAATAATAATAATAATAATAGTAATAATAATAATAATAATAATAATAATAATAATAATAATAATAATAACTTGCAGCGCAAGACCAGAGTCTTTTCACTAGGAATTTTCAGGCAAATATCATACATAATAATGTGGATCCAAAATGCAGGTTCTGTGACAAATACCAAGAAACAATAGACCATCTAATCTCAGGATGTTCTATACTTGCCCCAAATGAATATAAAAATCGACACGATAGAGTGGGGCAATACTTACACTGGACAATGTGCAAACACTTTGGAAAATGTGTAAGCAAACACTGGTATGAACATCGGCCAGCGCCGGTTACAGAAATAGAAGATGTCACCATTCTATGGGATTATACCATCCACACAGACAGAAAAATTGAAGCAAATAGGCCGGACATTATTGTCAAAAACCAGAAAGAAAAAACTTGCCTACTAATTGATATGGCTTGTCCAGCGGATTGTAACATAGCAACCAAGGAATTTGAAAAACTATCAAAATACAAAGACCTGGAAATTGAAATAGAAAAAATGTGGAAATTGAAAACAAGAATAATACCAGTGGTAATAGGTGCACTTGGAATTTAAAAAATGGAACAAAACAACACATTGAAAGAATCCCTGGAAACCCCAGCTTAAGAGACATACAGAAAATTGTCTTATTAAGTACAGCACACACACTAAGGAGAACTTTGTCTATGTAACGCTAGCAACTTCATCGGAGATAAAAAAAAAAAAAAAAAAAAAAAAAATTAACATGAAATGTGGCCATAACAACACACCACGACCTGCCTTAGGTCTTTCCGCAGACTTGGTAGGTAGTGTGTCCATAGCAGAAATCGAATGATGATGATAATAATAATAATAATAATAATGATGATGATGCAGGGTTAAAAGCTGAAACCGATGGTTTTATTCTTTCTGCATAGGATCAATGCTTGTTAACTAAGCACACAATGCATGCTAACCAAGCACACATACTGAAAAATTATGTTGACTCTTAATGCAGATTCTCTGATAAATATCCAGGAACAATTGACCATCATGTATCTGATTTTATATTCAGTGTTAGCCCAAACTGAATGTAAAACCCGACATGGTGGCGAAAAGTTTTTGGCCTAAACAAGAAGCCCTTCCAAAAAATAAATTTGATTTTTGGTTATTTGGCACTCACTCATATTGGTGCATTGGAATCTTATTATTATCAAAGATGGTAGTGCATATCATCTCAGATGAAATGTTCTCTTATTTAGGTTATTTTGTAAGTGAATTATAACCCTTTATAATAGAAGTCTAGTTTCCCTTGTCTTAGCTTAATTCTTATGCAGGTATACATTTGTTTTTTAAAAGAAAGACCAAGAAATTATAGACCGATCATAAACAAAACTACATAATTCGAATATTGTCTTAATGTGTCCATTTCTTCTACTCACTTAATAAATATTTATTAAGGGCATTTCATATATATTTTAATTCTATTAAGTTATTTTAGATGTAGGACTTTTAAGTTCTAAAATGACCTAATATAGGATTTATTATTCTACTTGTTTGCCATTATTTATTAAATTTTCTCTTTTGTATAGATGAAAATCGCAAGTACATGCAAAGCCAAGTTTATTCATCCCAACTTATCACTTAAATTGTCTGAACTATTACGGTGGAAATACGATGCGGTATTTATTGTTTATCATTTTATAAAGAAATACATTTGAAAAGACTGTTTTTTATTTATGCATTTATAAAAATCTACAAAATTTTCAACGAATTGTGTTCTTTGAAATGGTTAGCAGAACATCGGCAAACTTTATAAATAGTAAATCATAAAAAATTAATTATAGATGGTTCATATATTTTTATAATTTATGACATTTTTATAAATTTATGAATAAAAAGAATGTTTTCATATTTATTTCTTTATAAATTGGTGAATGATAAAAATTGCATTGTAGTAGTTGATTCGCATTTTAAGAATATTTTAAATATAAAATGTATTCTTATAAATAAACAATCTAATAAATAAATAGTGTTTAATATAGTGTTTTGGTTTGGTTTGTTTTATCAACCTCAATGGGTTATTTTATTGCCGACAAGTTTTTTATTGCAAAAATGTATTGCTGGTGATTTTTTTTTTAAATGTATAGCTGGTAATTTTTTTTTCAAAAATGTATTGCTGGTAATAATGTATCGCTGGTAATAAATTTTCTTCAAAAATTTATTGCTGGTAATAACTTTTTAGAAAGTATTTCTGGTATTAAAACCTATTTTTACACTTTCATAGTGTTTTGGCTCAGTTTGGGAGTTAACTATTTACTCATAGCTGGGACCCTGAGAGGTACTACCACCCTGGGTCAAGGTGGACCTGGGAAGACCAACAATTAAGATCAGAGGCTTTGCTGTTGGATGTAGTTTATCGTCATACCCACGACGGCTAATATGTTTGTCTTAAATTCTCAAAGAACAAAGAAAATTCACTTTTAGTCTACTTAGCGTTCAAGCATGTTAGACTCATAAATCAATTTCTGATATAGTGACTTGACTGTGACCTTATAATAGAGTACGCTAAACGTGATAAATAACGAACAGACTATGTCTATTAGCTAAACACAATTGTCCTAATCTAGATTCCAGTTATTCTTTTAAAAGTATGCAATCATTTAAACTTAGTAAATATAATCACTTTCTTCTAGTGTTATATATTGTTGTAACCTAGGGAAGGTTACCGAATAGAATAATCATATAAAGGTTGGTAATGAACGATAATATTTTGAACAAGAACAACACATAAAAGATTCGCCAGCGGCGCGTAGAAGAAGTAAGTCAAGTGAATTCCACAATGAATCTCCAACTGCAGTATATCTACCAACCACCCCACGCGCTCAGATGTGGCACAAGGCTGAATTTAATGTGGGATATCTGAGCACGTAGGCTTGGCCAAAAACTGCCCGTAGATCCCGTATAAAACAGGGTTGGGTACCTGTTTCCCGAGACGAGACTCTGCCGTTCGACATAGCCTCGTCTGGGGATCCTCTCTGCTCGGAGGAAGAAAGTTTAACCAGCACAGCTGGAGACAAATCTCTGATTGCAGACTAACATACAGTATTTACTACTGTATTTATGTTAATGGGGACACATCCATTATCGTCCGTAGGTATGCTACAACCTCCCCACCTTTTTGGATTTCCTCTGTACAGAGTCAATATTTTTTTCTTTTTGGGTTGACTTCGATCCTTTCCGTATACCTTCTCTTTTTTTTACTCCGTCTCTTTCGGATTTCTATCTCCGGAGTTTTCTGAGGGATGGCTACATCGAAAGTATAAAAAAGAACCGCCATAGGTTCAGCCTTGTTTAGAGTAGTGCTCTCTTCAGTTGAATACCTACTTTTAATTTGATTATAGTGTCCCTTGGTCACCATTTTTTAATTAGATTTTACTAGATTATACCATCCTGCCAATTCTTAGGACGACAGTTCCGACTTCCCAATATGTGTTATTTGTCTGGTACATACCGTAAAAAACTTTTGACCAATTTTATAAAAACATTTTTCAGATTTTTGTAGCGCATGATCATGTTTTTTCTTATTGGGTATAAGTTTGTCAAAAACTGATCATATTTTTCGCGCAAACATAATTTCTGCCGGAGTCATGACCAAAGGCGCATTTCTATTTGGTGTAAACCTATACACATGTAATAATTGATGTAATGCAATATCTGTGGACCCACTGTTGGCTTTTCTTAGAGCCCTTTTGAAGGTATCCACAAAACGCTCTGCCCGGTCGTTACTTCTAGGACGGTAAGGAGCAATTGTTATGTGCTCTACCACAAACATTTGGTAAAATTCCTTAAATTCTTTCGATGAAAATTGAGTGCCGCTATCTGACACAATTGAATCTGGTACTCCTAACCTCGCGAACAGTTCGTGTAAAAACTGAATGATTACCTGCGTAATTGGTTTGTTACATCTGAATATTTCTGGCCACTTTGAAAAACTGTCTACGACAATTAGATAATACGTCCCATAAGGTGGAGCAAAGTCAACATGCAGACATGACCATTAGTGTTCAGTTTCTGGCCATGGGTTGAACTTAATTAGCGGTGCTTTAGGCACAGTTTTTGCATGACTTCACTAGACATTCAATGTCTCTATCCATGCTACGCCAGTATACATAACTTCTCATCAAGCTTTTCATTCTGGATATACCAGGATGTCCTACATTAAATTTTTCAGGATTCTCTTTTGTAGTGCCAAAGGTACCATTACTCTATCGCTGTACATAAGAACGTCATCGCACATTGAGTATACTCCTGAATCTGATTTAGTCCTGTCTTTAAGTATTTTCTTTATTTCATTAATAAATTTGTCCTCCAACGTTTTACTTTTTGTATCTTCCAACGTCACAGGTATGTCCCCGCGGAGTATTGCATAGTTCCGATTGTAGAGAATTGTCTTCTAAAGGTTCATTATTCCTTGGAATAAGTCTGGACAATCCGTCCATATGACTTAATTTACACGATGGCAAAATTTCATTTTAAAGTCGTAATTCAATAAAATGGTTCCCCATCGTTGTAAATTATTAGTCGTATGAGTCGGTAATCTTTTTTTGGACCCATAAATAGCTATCAACGGTTTGTGATCTGTTTGTATAGTAAACCTTCTCCCGTGAATGAATCTACGAATTTTTTACAGAGCAAAGACAATCCCTAAACTTACCTTTTGAATCACGGAGTAATTTTTCTCAGCTGAAAGAAGCGTTCTGGATGCGTGTGCAATCGGTTTAATCGAGCCGTCTTCTAGTTTATGCATAATGCAGGCTCCTATACCGTACACACTAGCGTCATTTGATTATTTCGTTTTTTGGATCGTAGTGTGTCAAGAACAAGTCTGACTTTAGTATTTTTAAAAATGTTCTCAAATGCTTCCTGGGATTCCGTTGTCCAAGACCATTTAGCGTCTTTCTTCAAGAGCTCATTCAACTGAGCTCGCAAGCAATGCATATTTGGTACAAATACATTATAGTAACTTGCTAACCCCAGGAAACTTTGTAAGGTACTGACATTTACAGGAGCAGGCATGTCCTTTATAGGCACTGGCATGTGCTGGATCTGATCTTCTGTCCTTCTTGTCAATTATCTGACCTAAATATTTAATTTTGTCCATAAAGAATTCACATTTTTCGCCCTTCAGTTTCAATCCATAATCTTCTGAAAACTTCGAAAATATTTTTCTTGTGGTCTTCAGGGTTTTCACTTTTCAGCAAAATATTGTCAAAATACGCAACTGCAATGTCCACTCCACTCAGCATTGTGTCCATTACTTGCTGAAAAATCGCTGGAGTGACCTTTATGCCGAAAGGCAAACGATTAAATTTGCACATCGCACGACGTGTATTTATGGTCAGTAATCTTGAACATTCGTTGTCTATTGGAATGTGAAGATACACGTCACTTAGGTTGATTTTGGAAAATATCGTTTCATGCATAAATGCAATCGTCAGGCTATCCTGACGATTGCGTTTAAGCATGAAACAGACTGTCATTTCCTGGGGGTTGAATTAAATGTCAAGATAGATATAGATATAAATGTGGATATAAACCAAATATTTACATATTAGCAACTGTATATGCATGCGTTCGCGTGCATACAAAGGTAAGCAAATAAAGGGGAAAAATAAATCTCTATAAGGGAAGGGGAAAAAATAACTCTTTAACATGCTAGGGGGAGGCCTAGATTAACAAGTTATTAAATTTTCTTTCACACACACACACACACACACACACACACACACACACACACACACACACATATATATATATATACAGAAAGAGAGAGAGAGAGAGAGATATACAATGTTACATTAGCAGTGTATAATAAATATTTATTGCTCTACTTTTGTATTGAGCCCAATTTTAAATTAATTTTTTTATGCGTTGAAATTTTATTCTTTTTCTTTTACATGTGAATATATATATATATATATATATATATATATATATATATATATATATATATATATATATATATATGTGTGTGTGTGTGTGTGTGTGTAAGAACATGATATATCGATATTAATAGTATCTATTTAGCAGATACTACTAATTACTATTAATTACTACTATTTATTTAGTAGTATTTATTTAGTATTTGATTTTATTGCTTCAAACACAATATAAATATTTAAAAAAACTATATGTATTGGGTTGGCAACTAAGTTGCCGCCGTTTTTAAATTTAAATTTTTTAAAAGGTTTAATAAAAAAATAACAAATAATTAATCAATAATGTATTCTCCCTTGTTGGTTACAACTTCTTCCAGACGTTCAAACAAGATTTTCAATACCTCGTTGGTAGAAATAACCCTGTTTCGACTCGAAAAATTCATCCAACCAAGCTCTCAATTCAGCATTGAATGAAACTCCACACATAGCATTTGAAAGAGATCGAAAGAGGTGGATATCCGTTGATGTCAAATCGGGAGAGTACGGTGGATATGGCAGCATTTCCCAGCCATGCGATATGAGGGCAGCAAAAAAAAAAAAAAAAACCCAAAAAAAACCTCCATGTTGCCGATTAGGTCTTTTCTCTTGAATAGTCGTGTTCGTAATGGATAATCCCTTCTCACTCCCGCCATACGCACAACATCGTTTTACGCGGATAAAGATCTTGTTTCACACGTGGTGTTGCTTGTTTACCAGAGCTAACTCATTCCTTGCGCTGCTTCATTTTGATGTACAGGCATCATTTTTCGTCGCCACTAACGATTCAGTAAAGAAATCGTTGCTTGTGTCCATTAGTTGAGCGGTGGAGAGGAAGCAAAACAGCGGAGATTGTGGCTCGTTGATTTTTGTTGTTGTCACTTAAAGCATGCAGAACCCATGCTCCACACTTCTGAACCTTTCCATCGAGTGAAGAGGCTTCTTTATAGCAGTGTGGAAGCATTCCCTTGTCGTTTGACAAGAATTTTCGTGCAAAATTTGGTTTAATCGCCCTTCATCGAACTCAAATGGACGGCTAGAACGAGGTGCGTCTTTGAGGTAAAAATTTCCATTTTTGAACATGGCATACCAATCACAAGTTGTTCTTTCAGCTATGGTATCCTCTCCCTACACAGCACAAATGTCGCGAACAGCTTTTGCGGCCTTAGAATCTTGATTAAAAGCAAAAAGAAGGAGGTGTGGGAAATTCTCATTTTTCTTAACTTGACATTCCATTTTAATGATCTGAAAATAAACAGAAATTAACTTAAATTACCCCCAAAAAGATTCCAAAATGATTTCAAAATAGAATTCTCGAAAAAAAATAGATATGAAAATTTAAAAACAGCGGGAACTTAGTTGCCAACCTATATATATATATATATATATATATATATATATATATATATATATATATATATATATATATATATATTTTTTGTGGCGAGTTTAAAAATGTTTTTATTATAATCTCTTATAAAAAAACATTTTTAAACTCGCTACACAAAAGCTTTCATGTTTCAATACTATGATTGTGCTTCGTAAGGCGATGGTAGTTAACTTGTTAGAAAATGCTTTTTAAGGGCAATTTAAAGACAAATCGTTACATCTTTTCCTAAAGTTAAAGTGTAGGGCATCAGGTCAGAAATTAAAAATAGACTTGTGGTTATGTTTTGATTAAACAATTAAATGTCAGTTCTATACTAAATAGAAAAATAAGAACAGTTGGTGGGGGTGAGTGAATTAAGTTTTTATGTCACGATAAACCGGCACATAGACATGGGTTCATTAACATTTGCGGAGAATATGGCAGTGGCAGTGGCACACACACACACACACACACACACACATATATATATATATAATAAAAAGGCTTAAACACTAATATTCCACGGTCACAATTTATTCCATTAGAATCGTAAATACGATTCAATACATCAGCTCTGATGAATTGGATAGTATTTACGATTCCAATGGAATAAATTATGACCATGGAATATTAGTGTTTGCCTTTTATTATATCCTTACTCTGTTCTGGACATTGAGTTCTACCTGGATTCTATCCTCTTGAATTATTTTTTATACATATATATATGTATGTATATGTATGTATGTATGTATATTTATATAGTTTAGATATATGATTGCATATGTATGTGTATATTAACCACTAATAATATCTATCTATCTATCTATCTATCTATCTATCTATCTATCTATCTATATATATATATATATATATATATATACATATACACACACACACACACTCATATATATATATATATATATATATATATATATATATATATATATATAATATTCTACCATATTATCTACATGAAAAATACGAAAAATCCATTGTTAAAGAAGCACTTACGGGAGATAACAGTGGATGAAATGTGCCGAGTTATTTCCCTTGAACTTATATTTTGATTCATACTTTCAATTGATAAATTCAGGGAGAATGTTGTTAACTTTTCGTTGTAGAGTTCATTGCTTCAGAATTCATTATTTATTAGAATTAAAATAATTAAAAAAAATACTGATTTATTCACTGGAAGAAACTTTTGAAAGAACATGAAATAAACCGAATTATATAGCAGTTTTGTGCTCGAAATATTCGAACAATTCGCAAAAAATAAAGACCGTAACAGAGAGAAACAACGCTAGTAAATTCAAATAAAATGACATTTTATTGTTTTCATGTACGGTCTTCTGTACATTTGAATTATAGTCGTTTTATGGACGCAAAGGCCATGCAAAATTGAATTTTTAATACATTGGTGGTCCGTTGATTGTAATAAGCTTTATAATTTATAATCTGTAAAGATAGATCTACTTAATAACACCATTGACTAAACTGAGCACCGTTTTCACTAATTTTATAATATTTAACAACTTTAATGTAAAAATAATAAAATAATTTAAGAAATAACATATAAGTGTTTTAAAAATTTTTCATCGAAAAAGTTTTTTGCTTTCAGACAATATTATCCACATTCATAAAAATAACTGGAAGCAACTAAAAGTATTTGAAATTAAATATCTTTTTTTTACAATTCAGAGCTGATTTTCAGGTAGAGGTGGTCTGATTAAAAACAAACATGATTTGCTTTCCTCAAAACCTTGTGCTTTTAACTAATATAATCATTAATTTGAGCAGTATTGAATTTCTAGAGTTTTCATAAATTAACCAGGTGGTCGGGGTGATAAATATATAAAAAATTTGCTATGACTTTAAAAAAAGAAAACATATTTATAATAATTTCCATCATTTGTGAATAGTTTCTGAAAGTTTCGTTAACATCCGACAATTATTTTTAATTTTGCCAGATTTTCCAAATTAATGTCTGTCATACAAACATACAAAAAAAAAAAAAAAAAAAAACTTACCAAAATTTAATGTAATTTAATAGTTCCGCTGATACAAAGAGAAACAAGATTTTTTTAATAAAAAGTTAGAATGTTCTTAAAAAAATAATTTAAAAAAATACTTTGTTCTTTCCTCTTAATAATAAATATTTTGACGATAAAATTTTGTTTTCATCAAGTTTGGGGTCTTTTTCATCATTCTATACTCATTTTTAGTGATCTCACGGAGGTACCATAAACTTTAGAAACTTGTGTTCATTAAAAATAAATAAATAAAAATTAATTATTCTGTTACAAGTAATTGATACCCTTGACGAGTCGACGGATGAGTCAGTCTACGAGTTTCTCGAGTCGGGATGCTGAACGCAACATCAATCAGCTAAGTGACAAATCTTTTACTTATATTAATTCTAAAAAAATAATTATAACAATTATATTTATCCTTAATACGATTCGCCCTTTGTCAACTAATGAGAATGAACTGCACGCTTCTCCTCTACCACACACAAACACGTGACACCTTCATTATTGAACAGATATCATCGATTACACAAATGAACCTTAGTCGAAACAGTAGTTTAGTATTTTTCAGATGCCAATTATTACACAAGGGAACCTCGATCGAAAACGTAGTTCAGAATTTCTCCAGATGTCATCAATTAGATAAGTGAATCTCAATGAAAACGGTAGATCATTATTTCTCTAGATGTCATAGAACATATAAATTAATATTAGCAAATATGAGTATTTGTAACAAACTGTAGTTCAGTATTTCTCCAGCTGTCATCGATTACAGATGTAAACATCAATCGAAGTTGTAATGCAGTATTTCTCTAGATGTCATTCATAAAGTGAACCTCAAACGAAATTGTACATAAGGATTCTTCATGATGTCCTCGATTACACAATTGAACCACAATCAAAAGAGTGGTTCAGTATTTCAGAAGCTGTCATAAACCTTACAAGAGAACCAGAATTGAAATCATAGTTCAAAAATTTTCCAGATGTCATCGATTACACAAGTGAACAGAAATTAAATGCGTGATTCGGTATTTCTCAAGATGCTATCGACTGCACGTGTGAAACTCAATCGAAACCGTAGTTCAATATTTCTCCAGTTATCATCGATTATACAAGTGAGCATCAATCGAAACCGTAGTTCAATATTTCACCAGATGTCATTGATTACACAAGAGAAGCTCAATCGAAAACGTAGCTCAGTATTTCTCTAGACGGCATCGATTACACAAAGGAACTGCAATCCTTACAGTAGTTCAATATTTCTTCAGATATTTTAGATTAGACAAGTGAATATTAATATGTCGCTGATTAAAAACTCAATCAAGACTGTATTTCAGCATTTCTTCAGATGTTATCAATTAGAAAAGAGAACGGCAACTGAAAGAGTAGAACAGTACACTATTTACATTATTCGGACTATTGTCCTCATCTTTGTTGACATATTTATTACTTTTCAGCTGTTGTACGCTCCGGCCTTTTTCAGGTGGTTGGAATGTCGAATAGTCTGAATAATGTAAATAGTGTACATAATACCTCATCTCAGAAATATAGACAGAGTAGAACAGTATTGCTTCATAGGTCATAGATTAGAGAAGAGGAGAGTAATCGAAACCGGAAATTAGTATTTCTCCAGATATCATCGATTACACAACTGAACTACAATGGAAACAGAGATTCGGTATTTTTTCCATATTTGATCAATTTTACAAGTGAATCACAATCGTAATAGTGGTTCGGTATTTCTCCAGATCATTTCAATTAAACAATTAAACAACAATCGAAAGGGCAGATCAGTATTTCTCCAAATGTCATCGATTACACAAATGATCCTCAATAGAAACCGTAGTTCAGCATTTCTCCAGATGTCTTCAATTACAGAAGTAAACCGCAATTGAAAATGTATGCCATCAATTAGAATAGAGAACGGCAATTGTAGATCAGTATTACTCCAGATGTCAATGATTACAGACGTGAAGAGCAATTGAAACCGTAGTTCAGTTTTTTTTCCAGATGTCATCGATTACACAAGTGTATATCACTCAAAACCGTAGTGAACGATAATCGAAACAGTACTTCATTATTTCTCTAGATGTCATCGATTAAACGAACCTCAATTGAAATTGTAGTTCAGCATTCTTTAGGATGTCATCGATTACAATTTGATCTCTAGTTTTCCAGATGTCATCGGTTAAACAAGTGAAACGCAATCAAAACAAGACTTCAGTATTTCTCTAAATGTCATCAAATAAACAAATGAATCTCAATGGAAATGGTAGTTCAGTCTTTCATCATATGTCATCGATACAAAATTGAGCCGCGATTGAACACATGCTCTGCATTTCTCCAGATGTCCTCGATTAAGCAAGTGAATTTCAATAGAAATCATTGCTCTGCATTTCTCCAGATTTCATCAATTACATAACTGAACCGCAATCAAAACCGTAGTTCATTATTTCTCCAGATGTCACCGCTTACACAAGTGAACATCAATCGAAATGATAGGTCAGTATTCCTCCAGATGTCATCGTATACACCATAGTTCTGTTTTCACAAGATGTCCTCGATTAGGCAAGTAAACTTCAATCGAAATCTTAGTTCAGTATCTCTTTTGATGTAGTCTATTAAACAAGTAAAACTCAATCGGGACCTTAGTTCAGCATTTTTCCTGATGTCATCGATTACTCAATAGAACCTCAATCCAAACAGTAATTCAGTATTTTTCCAGAAGACATCGATTACACAAGTGATCATCAGTCGCAAACTTAGTTCATCATTTCTTCAGATGTCTTCGCTAACAAAAGTCTCTCTCAGTCGAAACAGTAGTTCTGTATTTTTCTTAATTTAATCTATTGTACGAATGAACCCCAATCGAAACGTTTGTTCAGCATTTATCCAGATGTCATCCATTACGCAAGTGATCATCAATCGAAATCATAATTCAGTATTTCTCCAGATTTTATCGATTACAAAAGTGGTCCTCAAACGAAGCCTTATTTCAGTATTTCTCCGAAAGTCATCGATTACAGAAGACAACCTCAATACAAAACTGCAGGTCAGCATTTCTGTAGACGTCATCGATTACCTATGTGAAATCGAAGACATAGTTAATTTTTTTCCAGATGTCGTCAATTAAACGGGTGATTATTTTGATATAATTGATAATGTATTTCAGTACTTTTACTTTTGACATCGATTGCTCTAGAGACCACAATCGAAATTTAATTCAGTATTTATCCTTAATCGAAACTATAGTTCTGTATTTCTCAAGATGCCATCGATTACGCAAGTGAACTTCAGTTGAACCGTTATTCAGTATTTTCCCCGATGTTGTCGATTACAAAAATGAACATCAATCGTATTTCAGTATTTTTCCAGATGTCATCGATTACACAAGTGAATATCAATCGGAGATTTAGTATTTCTATTTTATTTTGATATCTAATCGATTACATATGTGAATCTCAATTGAACACATGCTCAGCATTTCTCCAGATATCAATTACACAAATAAACCTCAATCGAAAACTTAGTTCAGTATTTCCCAAGATGTCAAAGATTAGCCAAGTAAATAAATTTTAAATTTGCATTTCTGCAGATGTTATTGATTATGTAATCTAACAGCAATAGTAGTTCGGTACTTCTGAAGATGTCATGGACTACGCAAGTGATAGTCAATCGAAACTGTATTTCAATATTTCTCCCTCGTATCATCGTTTATACAAGTGAAGCTCAATCGAAACGTTATTTCTGCATTTCTCCAGATGGCATCGATTACACAAGCGAACCTCAATCGAAACCTGTTGTGGTAGGATCCACCTAATTTGCATAGTGGAGTACCGACCATATAAATATGGTTGGTACCGGGAAGAGAGGGAGGAATCAAGAGATTCAACCAGAGACTCTGCCCGACTGCGACTCAGTCAACACATTCTCCAGGAACGATCTTACCAGGAATATGCAAAAGGCTATATGTAAATATTGTTTACACTTTCTTGTTTCAATACATTTTGTTCTAAGTAGATTTTGTGTTGCATTATTATTCCATGCATTAGTCAAGTTTCAACAAAACCGTAGTTCAATATTTCTACAGATGTCCTCGATTACACAAGTGAAACTCAATCGAAACTTTAGTTTCGCATTTCTTCATCTGGCATCGATTACACGACTGACCACAATCGAAACCTAGTTCAGTATCTTTCAAGATGTCATCGATTACGCCAGTGAACCTCAATCGAACAATTGTTCAGTATTTTCCCAAATGTTATCGAATACAAAAATGAATATCAATCGAAACCGTATTTCGTCATTTCTCCAGATGGCATCGGATGCACATTTAAACATCAATTAAAATCGCAGTTCAGTATTTCTCCAGATGCCATTGATTAAACAAGTTATCATCAATAGAAAGCATAGTTCAATATTTCTAAAGATATCAGCGAATACACAAGTGAACCTCAATGGAACCTTGTTCAGTATCTTTCTAGATGTCGATTAAAAAAATGAACATCAATCGAAACGTAGTTCTGTAATTCTTCAGATTTCATCGATTACATATGTGAATCACGATCGAACACATGCTCAGCATTTCTCCAGATGTCATCAATTACACAAGTTAACATCAATCGAGACAGTAGTTCAACATTCCACCAGATGTCAGCGACTACACAAGTGAAACTCAATTGAAACCGTAGTTAAGTATTTCACCAGACGTCATCGATTAGAGAAGTGAATCTCAAGTTTTGGTTCAATATTTCAAAAGATGTTATCGATTACTCAAGTGAACCTCGATTGAAAGCATTGTTGTGTATTTCTCTAGGTGTATATCGATTACGCAGTTGAATTACAATCGAAAAGGTTCGGGATTTCTCCAGATGTCATCGATTCCTAAATATGGAATCTGTGGTTCCCTAATTCTTCAGATGACATCGATTACAGCAATCGTACTTGACATTCTTTATTTCTTTACATATCACCGATACCTAATGTGGACGTCAATCCCGAAGTTATTTCAATATTGTAACAAATATCATCTATTGTTCATGTGGAAATCAATCGAAAGCTTGATTCACTATTTCTCCAGATGCCATCGATTACATAAATGAGCAGCAATTGAAACCGTGGTTCAGTATTTCGCCATATATAATCGATTCTTAAATTAGTTCATCAATGGATATGAGTGTCTAATATTTCACTATATATCGTTTATTTTCATGTTGACATCAATCATTCGGTGTTTCAGTATTTCTCCAAATGTCATCGATTTCAAAATGTGGACATCAATCGAAAAAGTGCTTCAAAATTACTTCGGAAACTGGTGATTTCGGTTGAGGTTTACTTGACATATGTCATCGATTCCTAAATGTGGATATCAATCCACTTGTGCAATAGATGATATCTGGTAAAATATTTAACCACAGTCTCGATTTCTCCAGATATAATCTGGGAAGATCTTTAACCACTGTCTCGGTAAAGATCCACTTGTGGAATCCATATTATCAGGAGAAAATTGAACCTCCATCTCCATTGATTTCCTCATATGGAATGGATCACATCTGGAGAATTATGAAACCACTGTTTTGATAATTATTCACCTATGGAATCGGAAACATCTGGAGAAACACTGGACCATCTGCGCGAATGATGTCAACAAGATGAATCGATGCCATCTGGTGAAATATTGATCCATCGTCTCGATTGATATTTACATAAAGAATCGATGATATCTGACGAAATACCAGCGTTTGGATTGATGTCCTATTATGGAATAGATGATTGTGTCCATGCAGGAAAGAGATTTCGACACTCAGTGTGGATAGCATTGTTCACTTTTATATTTACACACTCTCCATCCCGTATATTGAACACTTTTACACTATAAATATATGATACCATAAACTATATTTGATCACACACACCCACACACACGCCTGCGCGTGCGCACACGCACATATATATATATATATAGGTATATGTGTGTGTGTATCCCCGTTTCAAAATTGTAAAAAATGTTAATAGATTTAAGTACTGTCACTGAAAACTCATTTTTCATACATTGATCGGCTCACAGAATGTAACTCAATTTTTGTATTTTCCCGGCTTCAATTATTTGAATCTTTGTATTCATACATATTAACCAAACAGCGACGTCATACGAGAATGACATTTTGGAGACTCAACTTCAGAATATTTTCAACAATGTTTTCTTACTTAAAAGGAATATTTAAAAATATATATTAGCCAATAAGCTTACGATTAAAAAATCTCAATTTTAGATTCATCGGAGCCTACTATGTTATTATAAATATGATTAATTCTTGTCTTTCAGTTAACCTTTGACCAGCGTGTTTGTTCGATCGTTTGTTACTCAAACGTAACTGAAATTCTCACAATTAATTACTCACTATAATGTAAACACCTGTAGCGTGCAGCCATACAATTCGGGCCTTATCTCTGGTAGATATCTTCGGCTTGCAATGGCTGTGGAGTCAGGCTGGCTATATACAGTTTTAAAGTGGACAAACAGTTGGTGCCAGTTAGGTCGTCGATCATCTAGAGTTACTGATAAGTGTTGTGTTTCTTACTGACAAGAAAAAGGGGTTGCCCTTTCCTTTGACTCAGTAAGCCGTGCTATTTTCTTTGACGATTGGGCTGAAGAAAAGAAAATTGTGCTCTTGTCGGAAGGAGAAGAAGGCCTGATCTTGATAGAAAATGATAGTTTTGATAATAGTAAATAAAGATAGAATATTTACAAAAGTTCGATATAGCTTAACACTTCTGGGTGGGGTAGCGACTTGGAACCAAAGTGTGTATACTCAAACTTTTATCAAAGAATCAAACATCGAATTAAGTGCAGGTGGGTGTGAATTGTGTGTGTGTTAATCAGCCAATTTTTGACGTGTCTCTCCTGTCGATTCACCCGGCTGACTCCCGGCTGTCTCTCCATCATTCGCCAAAATGATGTACATATAAGAACCCATCACACCCACGCGTTTTGTCGCCCTCCTTTGATCACAAGAGGAGCTAAAAATGGTCATTTACTCTGGTTTGTTTTTTTTTAAACTTATCCAGACTTTAAATATCGCTAACCTTCAAGGCCATTTGTAATCAAAATAACAACCTTACATATTTTTTCTGATAAGCCTTTAGGCAGACATAGACAAAAAAAATGTTGTCACCTGTCAAAATCTGCACTCTTTTGAACAAATGTTTTCACAATCAAATTTCCTGGGATAATTTGACTTCACCAAAAGATTCAAACTGATAAATTTTTCTCTCCCATTCACTACCACTAAAAACCAGAAATATAAAATACACTTCCCTAACAATCAAATTACCTTGTTACACTCACAACTTTTGCATATTTATTCGAGTATACAACATTACAAAAATTACGTTTAGCGATAGCGACGACATTCCGCTAACTTGTTTAGAAGCTGAAACAGTAGCGTCTAGTTTTTCTTTGCC
The DNA here is from genome assembly GCA_903632075.3 of Acanthosepion pharaonis. Classification (NCBI taxonomy): domain Eukaryota; kingdom Metazoa; phylum Mollusca; class Cephalopoda; order Sepiida; family Sepiidae; genus Acanthosepion; species Acanthosepion pharaonis. The sequence continues at coordinate 2,437,411 of CAHIKZ030000174.1, forward strand.
TTTCGTTCATAAGGTCGACATCGACAACAATTCATCCACACTAGACCTGTCACATAGATCTAGTAAACCTGTCACATAAATCTGCACACATATTGACGCGTTTATTGTTTATCCTATATTAACGCAATTCATTCAGTTGTACTGTAAGAAAAGATAAAGAAAACATTTTGGGTGAAGTTATATCGCAAAGAATCTTTGTAATTCATTTCTTTTAATTTGAAAGAAAAGTAATACTCAAATAAAAATTATGTTTGAAGATTTGTAATTCTTCTTTTATACATTCATATTTCTTCTACAAATATTTGGTGACCACTGACGGTGAACAATCTAAAATTTATTGCCGACACATCGTCATAGGATGTTTTCCAATGTAAACATACAAATCCAATCATCTACAAACAAAAGATTGGTAACCTATCGATTACATTCAAAAATAATTGGTGACATCAACAGATATTGTAAACTGGTCGATATTTCAATAAGAATTCAAATAATTGTTGAAAAACTGGCTACATTCCGAACGTATGACTATATTGAATTTTGCCTACCAAATCGAATATTCAAGTCAGAAAAGAAACTGTGTCTGATGACTGTTCCAGACTACAAAATACTGACTTTGCTCTTAATAGTTTAATTCCTCTCGTTTTGGGTCAAGAATCAACAGTTAATAGGATTTCTTTTATTACCAACGAGCTAACTAGAGCTAATCTCATGGTGGCTGACACAACGCTCCCTAAAAATGAATCTACATTTTTACTTTGAAAGTCGCATACACAATTTTCGGAATTACTTACAAACTTTACGTATTTTTATTTGAGTAATTACGCTTCAAAAACTTTTCGTAATTAAGAATTCAGTCTTGTGTGAATCCGATCGAAAGCTTGGTCAATTTTCGAACATTTTTCAAATCCGAACAATTCCTGTTCAACTTTCGGACAAAAAATTTGGTCACCACTCGAAAACATTTCTTCTATAATTGAGATGCAATCTAAAAAAAAAAACAGCAAAAAAACTTCCTGCAACAATAAATATAAGTCTTCGTTAAGAGTAGACTATATCAAACATATTTATATAGAAAAAGAAACATAGTCGCAACTATATTTTTCAACAGATGCTCTTCATCTTTACTCATCAAAAGGTAAAGTCATTCATTTTTCTTAGCAAACATGCAAGATTCACAAAGAGAAACATATTTTCAGTCGTGAACTTTCCGCTGTCTTCATAACAGACATTTTCGTTACCTAGAAGATACAGACTTCATCACATTCATCGATAACAACATCAAACTTTTTTTCCATTAATACAAAAAGTGAAAAATACAGCATTTATATAATTCACAATTTTTAAATAACATCGTCACGAGAACATTATTGTTGACGCATATTTGCTAGTTACCTATTGAAAACGTTGAGCTAATAAATTTCGTGTAGTTTGAAAAAACAACTTAAAGACATAACAATGAAATAATTTTCTAAAAAAAATTCTGTTTCATTGATAAAACTTTCTTTCAGTTCTGAGCCACTTTCAAGCCGAAAAAGAAATTCCCAGTATTTAAAAAAAAAAAAAATAAATAAAATTCGTAACCTGGAGAACGTTCAACTCTATAAAACAAAATGTCGACAGATTTTTCCACGCAGCATTTTTCGCACACAGCTTTTTCTCGGAAACCTATGCATACTTCGGGAACTTTCCATATTATGTACTAACGGACTACTAAAAAAAAAAAAAAAAAATTCGCTACTTTATAAGGTGCTGAAAAGAAAAAAACGGAGTAACTACTTTAAAAAAAATTCCTTCTTGGGCAACCGTCCGATATTACAGAAGAAAATTCCAAAAGTAATGTATACTCCATCATTACGCTTATTGTAGAAATTTTCCTAGAGACATACAATAAAAATTCTTCCAACATCCACAAACATTTTCGGCTTAGAAATATTTAAAATTTGCTCTATTTATGGAAGATGTGTGTAGGATATTAGATAGATCGTACGTGAATATAAAATCTGCGAAAGCAAAACTAACACCGCGTGATGACTTAGTTTCACGCCTGAAGAGATCATCAGAACACACACAAAAACAGATCTCTCTTTCTCTCTCTCTCTCTCTCTCTCTATATATATATATATATATATATATATATGAGTTAAATATCAAATGCAGTTCAAATATGAATCGGAATCTGACAGGATGATAAAATAAAGAACAATTCGGAAACGTATATCGATCTAACATGAATTAACTACGGTTTTAATGCACGTGGCTCGTGTCTGACCAATAATAACTGAGCTAAACGTAAATGAAAATACCAGAGTTTCTGTCCCTTTGTCTGTTTTCTGTCAATCTATGACGAGGCTTTAATATGAGCGAAACATGTTAGATTGATATACATTTCCTGTTTGTTCTTTATTTTATCATATATATATATATATATATATATATATATATATATATATATGTGTGTGTGTGTGTGTGTGTGTGTGTGTGTGTGTGTGTGTGTGTGTGTGTGTGTAGACAGATAGATAGTGCTTTGTAATATTTTCTGTCCAATTCTGAAAACTTCCAACTTCTTTTCGTTTGGTAAGCTGGACAATCTTATCAAGCAGCAAATTATATTACTGAAATAGTTTTACATTTTTAGTGTTTTAGTTCTATGGACTTTCTAGCCGATATATTATCTTTGTGCAAAATATTCTCAGTGTTGCGTGTTTTCTTGCGTGCAATTATCGGACAAATGGTCTATACAGAATGTTTATTGGAAGGAATTCTAACCGCTTACCGCTGTATACTATTGGGAGCCATGATGCGAACCATTTTAATGGTTTCAAATCACTTAAAATCACTTATATTGCTTAAATATATATACAAACCTTTAAAAACCTGCATTTGAATGTGTGTCTGGCACCATTAAAATGCATTTTTACTGTCTGAAATTTGAAAAAAAATGAATTCTTACTGCGTCTGGAACCTTTAAAAATTTATGATTTATATACAAATAAAGTAAAATGTTATTAAAAACAGCATGTTACTGCGTTTGAAAACTTTAAAATCTTCGTTATTATTGTCTGAAACCTTTTAAAAAAATTACATTCTTACTGCATCTTTAAATCTTTAAAAGATTTGCATTTTTATTGTGTCTGAATCCTTTTAAAAACAGTATTCTTACTTTGGAAACTTAAAAAAAACTGTGTTTTTACTGCGTCTGGATCCTTTAGATAACGACATTTTTAAATCTATGTATGGTGGTCGAACAGAGAAGGAAAATGTCAGAATAAACAATATTGATAAAGTGAAAAAATATAATAAAAATAACTCTTTTGCCGATTTGGTTTACGTGTGTATTCACTGGGTACATTGGGCTCAAGAGTTAACTTTGTAATCAGAAGAGTAATTTGCGTGTAAATCTATTTCAGAAGTATAAATGTTAAAAGTTAATCTGGTTCAACGTCTTAAGCTGCTTGTACAGTTACCATATCAGAAGAACGTAAATAGCAGATTTCCTTTTCTAGCAGAATGACCAAAAATTTAACTAAGAAAAAGTAAGAAGCCGTTCTTTCTTTCTTTCTTTCTTTCTTTCTTTCTTTCTATTCTGTCCGTCTGTCTGCCTCCCTGTCTGCCTACCTTTTAATTTTATCTTTTCTTTCCGCACCGTGTATTTGTCTCTGTGTCTTTCTTTTTCCTCTCCCGGGGCAAGCTCGGCCCGCAATTGCCAAGAGACTGGCCTTGATCGATATGTTCACTTGCGGTCATTTTTAGAAGCAGCAACCCGATCTTTCTGCTGTAACTAGAAAGCTGCCAGGGAGGCGAAGGGTCGTGCGAAAAGGAACAGTTCAAGATGAGGACTCCTTACAAAGCGGACACAGAAGCTGATACGACGGTTATCAGGGGAGATCTGGGGCAGGGTCATAGAGAAGAAACTGTTTGGCTCATTCACGCACGCACGCACATGCACATACCCTCGTGTAATCACGGGCACCAACATTTATAATTATACCTACAAGTACAAATACTTGGTCAAGTAAACACGCACACACCCTTATAAAATAATAGGCATATTTATACAAGCATGCTATCATTAGAAACAAAAAAAAGATTACTGAACTGTTATTTTTTTTTAAGCGTTTCACCCCAAGCAAGGCGAGAAGCCACTAGGACGCAAGGGGTTACAGAAGATTTGGAGCAAGATCAGATAGGAGTGATAGAGGAAAGGATGAGTAGAAGGATAGTGGATAGATCATGGCAACTGGGGATGTCGATTGACATTACATTTGAATAGTTGGAGATTATAGCTCTCAGGGAAACTGGAATAGGGAAGGGAGTTCCACAGGCGAGAGGTGCGAGACATCTATTGGAGTAGAAGAGACGGCTACATTTAGGAGTTTCGACAGTGAAAGGGTGAGAGCGGGATGCCAGCCTCGTAGGGCGCTTGAACTCATGAAGTCTGGGAACCAGCGAATGCAGCTCCTCGGAGCAATTGCCATGAAAGTATTTGTAAAAAAGACAGAGAGGGGCGACGGCACGTCTGTGAGAGAGTGACTGTAGACGGTATGCCAGAACAGGGCCAATTATATTGCATATCCGCCTTTGGAGCCTATCAAGAAGCCCGAGGCAAACAGCAGGGGCTCCAGATTATATATGGCAACAATACTCCATGCAAGGGCTGTCCTATATGGCAGTGAATGCTGGACAATCTCCTCTCAGATGAAATTGTGACTTAGCAGAAGAGATGTAGTTCTACAGAAGGATGCTGAGAATACCATAGACCGAACATACAAAGATGAAGAAGAGACTTAAAAGAACAGAAATGTGGTTCGAATGCTGAGAATACCATGGACCGAATATGCGAGCAACGTCGAAGTTCTAGAAAAAATGAACACAAAAAGGAATGTTACACTTTTAACTGGAGGATTTCGTAGGCAACAAAGAAAAGATTACTGAACTGATACGTGATATCTGTTGGACGGTCTCCTCAAAGATGAAGCAGAGACTCAAGGCAACGGTGGTATGGCTCTACAGAAGGATGCTAAGGATACCATGGATCAAACATGTAAGCAACGATGAGGTTTTGGAGAGGGTGCAAACAAGGAGGAAGCTGATATTTAACATCAGGAAGAGGCAGCTGAAATGTCTGGGACACGTAATGAGAAAGGAGTGCTTGGAGAATATGATACTCACAGAGCAGTTAGAGGAAAAGAGAGACAACGGAAAATAAGATGTGACATACCTAGCGGGAATAAGCAAGTAGATGACAGAACAAGATCTGGGAGAAGTAGCAAAAGGACAAAACATATTGAGAACTACAATGAATAGGGGAAAGTGGAGAGCCATAATCGTCTATGGTGTGAAGGGACACGGCACATTAAAGAAGATACTTTTAACATTATGAAAAGAGAGTTGAAATTTTTAGTACACAATGAGGAAAGTGGGTTTGGAGAATCTGATACTCACAAGACAGGTTGAGGTTAAGAGGGTCAGAGGAAGGCTACTACGTGTAGCATAGAAAGCTTGATTAAATGGATGGCGGAACAAGGTTTGGAAGAAATAACAAAAAGACAAAATGTTTAAGAGCTACAAAGGACAAGAAATTTTGGAGATCGCCTACGTCTTGAGAAGACATGACACATAGAAGAAGTAACCTTTGAAACCTTTACCATCCATCTTTGTGCGTTTTCTATCATCCGTTCATTTAAACTCGTTAAGTCACTCGTTGTTTTACGTTTCTCTTACTTCAATACGCCTTGTGCGTGTTAATTTTACCACGCTCTCTTTTTTAACTTTATGTTCTAGAAATTTCAACTGTCCCTTTCTGACTGTAAGTATTGATTTCTTTGTAGTTTCCTTAAAAACCTTTTCGTTTCAGTCCATAATATTAACATTCGTTGGTAGAACCCCATCTCTGTTACTTCAAGTTTTTTTTTCTTTTAAGGGAAATTTCAAGCACTCACTTCCATATAGAAAATTAGATAATATATAGTAAATCAGCCTTGTTTTCAGTGTTTATAGTGAAATTTTCATCTCTCTTAATACTTTACTTCGTTTCTGGAAGGCATCTTTCGCTTTTCCCATCTACAGTCACATTTTCCATCGTCTGTTAATATACTATCAAGATGGCCTTACGTATATTTTTAAATACTACGTCTCCTCAGAACGTATGTAGGCATGATTCTCCACAGTTTCCGTATCTGTGAATTACTCTGACTTCCTGGAAAAGATTATGCAATGGTTACCCACTGCCTTCTCCATGATTTTGAATTGTGAATATTCTTCAATTTAACTTCTCCACAAGTCAAGAGATTCCAGTGTACCTTGCTACTTATCTCAAAGTTGTGGTAACGTATTCATGTCTTTCCCAAGGGCATGAGTGCGAAAATGAATGCAAAAAACTCAGCTGAAACTTGAACTCGGATCGCCGATTCCACATTCTGTGCCGATAAAAGTTACGCTATCTACATATCCTTGCGGACATGCGCACTAAAATTAAAGCAGAAATTATACTGAAGTTGCTTTCGTTATATTCTATGCTTAACGTAGTCTGGCAAAATGGCATATGTGTGGGACGCCCACCGAAGCGCGAACTCAATACAATATTAATCATGTAGGTCATACGAAGGCAACGCTGGAGTATCTTTAATATGATTATCAAGACTCATATCCATTCGACCTCAACGAAGAAATACTAAGAAACAAAACATCGCATTTAAGACTAAAATCTTTTGAGAAAACACTCACCAGACGTTTAGCAATGTTTGTATCTCGATTTTATCGCTTACGGTGGTTGGGACTAATTTACTCTCTAATAATGATAATGATAACAACGATAATTTTTAGGAAAGCACTTTGATAACCCACGTCAATGTCATGATGTAGTTTGGCATTCGTGTATTCAAGGAAAACGCCCAGTGACATGCATATTCAGATGTAAAAGTCTTATCAATAGAGTGAAAAATGTAGGTTGTTCGATAAGGAGTGCTGTAGTTTGAAAGATTTCTTTGACCACAACCAATGTCCTATAATGTTATTGGTATGCTATCAATATTCAATACTGACTTAAGTGCATTCACAATGAAGGATATGTTAAAAAGAAATATTTACTATCTGAAATAACTTTATCTCGTAAACCTGCGAACATGCTGATATATATATATATATATATATATATATATATATATATATATATATATATATATATAATATAAATAAATATATTATATTATTTTAGGATATTAGAATATTTAAAAAAATCGCTACATAATGACAATTAAGTTTCAACACTACAAATGTGTCTTCTCAGGCGATGTTAAATTACTGGCGAGTCTATTTAGCTCTACTCTGTATTGAGCCCTCTTAAATTAAATGTTACGAACAGTAGAATTATACTCCATTTGTTCTCGTTTTATCTGGTTATATATATATATATATATATATATATATATATATATATGCACACATATATACATATTATGTATTTATCATATATAAATATATATATAGAGGGATTGATTTATATAGATAAAAATATTGCTATAAACAGTTATTTAGTGAAATGCACTGTACTAACCATTTTGTTCGCGATCTTTTTTTTTACAGTGATGTTCACCCTGTACAAGCCCCAAAAGCCTCTCGAGGTAGAAGAGGGTTACAGAGTAAGTGGTGATGTTTATGGATATAAGTGAGGAATGTAACAGTTGAGCCTAAATTTGAAGAGGTTAAGATCGTAGTGATCGGGGAAGCATTCTCTTTGGTGTCGGTTCCACAAAGCAGCGGTTCTTGAGAAGAAGCTACTGGAGTGGAACTCACCAAATGTAATACGAAGCGAATGAGGGGCGGTTTGCTACAATGGGCGCGGGCATAACCGGTGGAACTAAGGAGTGTTGTTCATCTGAACACTTTCCATAGAAATAGCGATAAGGCAGTAAGTGACGTTTTATCTGTGAGAAAGAGATCTCTACGTTTCGACCATTCTACCTTCCTCAGGTGTCTATCGCATTTGCTTACCTGCTGGGAATGTTAAACAAAACTCTTTATGTTATCCATCGTCGGTATTAATATATCTGTCGCATCCGTTGCTTTACTTTGGAAATTTTAGAAAATGATTCTCCTTTTGATGCCGGTCTGTAACTCTACTGAGCGAACCTATAATTCTACACTGACTTAAAGATAGAATCCAAAGCCTTCACAGAAATTGACCAAGCCAAGCCAAGCCAAGCCAAGCCACGCTAAGCCAAACTACGCTAAGAATCGTAGGAAATTCAAAATATTAGGTTAAATAATTTCTGTTTTTGTCTATCAGATTTATTCGTCTTCAATACCTTCTGAATAAACTTCTGAAATAGAGTACATTTTCTCGATTACGCAGGTCGGTAGACGTAATACACGTTGTTTAAAATAATAAAAAGTTTGAAGTAAAAAAAACATCGGATTAAAAGAAAATCTATTACTGTATTTTCCGGCTTACACGACGAACATTTTTTCATTAAAAAAATACGTGTGTTCTTCCAAGACGAATGTAAGGCAACGCCCAGGATCAAGTAAGCTTCGACGATAGGGACGTGGATTGGTATGTGGATGGCTTGACTGATAGGGACGTGAATTGGTATGTCGAGTCATTACACTATAATGTTAACTATCTAATTCAGTCTTTTATATGATGTAATCTCACTACTTAGCTGTTACAAGTATTTCCAAGACTATAAACCTTCCTGGAGCCGAGGCACAAGTTTAAACATTCTCTATTTACTAATAGAGGTGGGAGCCTTTCTTCTCTTGAGTAGTATGTCATTAACGTATAAACAAAATCGGACGAATGATTAATGTAAACAATACGTGGTGCCAATAATTGAGGGACACATGGTGAATGTGTTGTTATATGAGAATGACTTTTATTTTCTTAGAAATTTATTTCCAATATTAGGGTGCGTCTTCCAAGCCGCAACGTCTTGCAAGCCGGAAAATACGGTACCACTTTAGAAATTACTTTGTTTACGTTTCGGATACGAAATCGATCAGATACGGGCTAAACGCTGGAATATACATTCCTTGAAAGGGCAAATAAAACCTTGCTAGGCTGTGATGCTCACCGTGGCTGAGCTGGCTAAAAAACGCCGAATCAAAGCGTGGTTTCTCCTAAAAAGAGTGATACTAGTTCGAAAACTACCGGAAACCACATTTTCTTTGTTAAATTTTCCCGAGTGCGCAGAAATAATGATATAATCAAGATGTTGACATTTCACACGACTTCAAATAAATGATTGCGAGGACCCCCCCCTATCAATACTGAAAAGAGCGAAAACGGCTCCGGGGTTTGAACATTCCACACCACTTCAAATAAAAGGTTAGGAAGGAAACCTCCATTAATACTGAAAAGAGCGAAAACGGCTCCGGGGTGTGAACATTCCACACCACTTCAAATAAAAGGTTAGGAAGGAAACCTCCATTAATACTGAAAAGAGCGAAAACGGCTCCGGGTGTGAACATTCCACACCACTTCAAATAAAAGGTTAGGAAGGAAACCTCCATTAATACTGAAAAGAGCGAAAACGGCTCCGGGGTTTGAACATTCCACACCACTTCAAATAAAAGGTTAGGAAGGAAACCTCCATTAATACTGAAAAGAGCGAAAACGGCTCCGGGGTGTGAACATTCCACACCACTTCAAATAAAAGGTTAGGAAGGAAACCTCCATTAATACTGAAAAGAGCGAAAACGGCTCCGGGGTGTGAACATTCCACACCACTTCAAATAAAAGGTTAGGAAGGAAACCTCCATTAATACTGAAAAAGAGCGAAAACGGCTCCGGGGTTTGAACATTCCACACCACTTCAAATAAAAAGGTTAGGAAGGAAACCTCCATTAATACTGAAAAGAGCGAAAACGGCTCCGGGGTGTGAACATTCCACACCACTTCAAATAAAAGGTTAGGAAGGAAACCTCCATTAATACTGAAAAGAGCGAAAACGGCTCCGGGGTGTGAACATTCCACACCACTTCAAATAAAAGGTTAGGAAGGAAACCTCCATTAATACTGAAAAGAGCGAAAACGGCTCCGGGGTGTGAACATTCCACACCACTTCAAATAAAAGGTTAGGAAGGAAACCTCCATTAATACTGAAAAAAGCGAAAACGGCTCCGGGGTTTGAACATTCCACACCACTTCAAATAAAAAGGTTAGGAAGGAAACCTCCATTAATACTGAAAAGAGCGAAAATGGCTCGGGGTGTGAACATTCCACACCACTTCAAATAAAAAGGTTAGGAAGGAAACCTCCATTAATACTGAAAAGAGCGAAAACGGCTCCGGGTTTGAACATTCACTCCACTTCAAATAAAAGGTTAGTAAGGAAACCTCCATTAATACTGAAAAAGAGCGAAAACGGCTCCGGGGTGTGAACATTCCACACCACTTCAAATAAAAGGTTAGGAAGGAAACCTCCATTAATACTGAAAAGAGCGAAAACGGCTCCGGGGTTTGAACATTCCACTCCACTTCAAATAAAAGGTTAGGAAGGAAACCTCCATTAATACTGAAAAGAGCGAAAACGGCTCCGGGGTGTGAACATTCACACCACTTCAAATAAAAGGTTAGGAAGGAAACCTCCATTAATACTGAAAAGAGCGAAAACGGCTCCGGGGTGTGAACATTCCACACCACTTCAAATAAAAAGGTTGGAAGGAAACCTCCATTAATACTGAAAAGAGCGAAAACGGCTCCGGGGTGTGAACATTCCACACCACTTCAAAAAAAAAGGTTAGGAAGGAAACCTCCATTAATACTGAAAAAGAGCGAAAACGGCTCCGGGATGAACATTCACACCACTTCAATAAAAAGGTTAGGAAGGAAACCTCCATTAATACTGAAAAGAGCGAAAAACGGCTTTGGGGTGTGAACATTCACACCACTTCAAATAAAAGGTTAGGAAGGAAACCTCCATTAATACTGAAAAGAGCGAAAACGGCTCCGGGGTTTGAACATTCCACTCCACTTCAAATAAAAAGGTTAGTAAGGAAACCTCCATTAATACTGAAAAGAGCGAAAACGGCTCGGGGTGTGAACATTCCACACCACTTCAAATAAAAGGTTAGAAGAAACCTCCATTAATAAAAAAAAAGAGCGAAAACGGCTCGGGGTTTGAACATTCCACACCACTTCAAATAAAAGGTTAGGAAGGAAACCTCCATTAATACTGAAAAAAGAGCGAAATTGGCTCCGGGGTGTGAACATTCCACACCACTTCAAATAAAAAAGGTTAGGAAGGAAACCTCCATTAATACTGAAAAGAGCGAAAACGGCTCCTGGGTGTGAAACATTCCACACCACTTCAAATAAAAGGTTAGGAAGGAAACCTCCATTAATACTACTGAAAAAGAGCGAAAACAGCTCCGGGGTGTGAACATTCCACACCACTTCAAATAAAAGGTTAGGAAGGAAACCTCCATTAATACTGAAAAGAGCGAAAAACGGCTCCGGGGTTTGAACATTCCACTCCACTTCAAATAAAAGGTTAGTATGGAAACCTCCATTAATACTGAAAAGAGCGAAAACGGCTCCGGGTGTGAAACATTCCACACCACTTCAAATAAAAGGTTAGGAAGGAAACCTCCATTAATACTGAAAAGAGCGAAAACGGCTCCCGGGGTGTGAACATTCCACACCACTTCAAATAAAAGGTTGGGAAGGAAACCTCCATTAATACTGAAAAGAGCGAAAACGGCTCCGGGGTGTGAACATTCCACACCACTTCAAATAAAAGGTTAGGAAGAAACCTCCATTAATACTGAAAAGAGCGAAAACGGCTCCGGGGTGTGAACATTCCACACCACTTCAAATAAAGGTTAGGAAGGAAACCTCCATTAATACTGAAAAAAGAGCGAAAACGGCTCGGGGTTTGAACATTCCACACCACTTCAAATAAAGGTTAGGAAGGAAACCTCCATTAATACTGAAAAGAGCGAAAACGGCTCCGGGGTGTGAACATTCCACCACTTCAAATAAAAGGTTAGGAAGGAAACCTCCATTAATACTGAAAAGAGCGAAAACGGCTCCGGGTGTGAACATTCCACACCACTCAAATAAAAGGTTAAGAAGAAACCTCCATTAATACTGAAAAGAGCGAAAACGGCTCCGGGGTGAACATTCCACACCACTTCAAATCATAAAAGGTTAGGAAGGAAACCTCCATTAATACTGAAAAGAGCAAAAAACGGCTCCGGGGTTTGAATGAAAACCACTTCAAATAAAAAGGTTAGGAAGAAACCTCCATTAATACTGAAAAAGAGCGAAAACGGCTCCGGGGTGTGAAACATTCCACACCACTTCAAATAAAAGGTTAGGAAGGAAACCTATATTAATACTGAAAAAAGCGAAAACGGCTCCGGGGTTTGAACATTCCACACCACTTCAAATAAAAAGGTTAGGAAGGAAACCTCCATTAATACTGAAAAAGAGCGAAAATGGCTCCTGGGTGTGAACATTCCACACCACTTCAAATAAAAAGGTTAGGAAGGAAACCTCCATTAATGAAAAAAGAGCGAAAACGGCTCCGGGGTGTGAACATTCCACACCTTCAAATAAAGGTTAGGAAGGAAACCTCCATTAATACTGAAAAGAGCGAAAACGGCTCCGGGGTTTGAACATTCACACCACTTCAAATAAAGGTTAGGAAGGAAACCTCCATTAATACTGAAAAGAGCGAAAACGGCTCGGGGTGTGAACATTCCACACCACTTCAAATAAAAGGTTAGGAAGGAAACCTCCATTAATACTGAAAAGAGCGAAAACGTCTCCGGGGTTTAAACATTCCACCACTTCAAATAAAAGGTTAGGAAGGAAACCTCCATTAATACTGAAAAAGAGCGAAAACGGCTCCGGGGATGAACATTCACACCACTTCAAATAAAAAGGTTAGGAAGGAAACCTCCATTAATACTGAAAAGAGCGAAAAACGGCTCCGGGGTGTGAACATTCCACACCACTTCAAATAAAAGGTTAGGAAGGAAACCTCCATTAATACTGAAAAGAGCGAAAACGGCGCCGGGGTGTGAACATTCCACACCAGTTCAAAAGAAAACCTCCACCAATTCTGGAAAGAGCGATAACAGGTATTGGACTGGATAAACCTATTTTAAAAAAAAAAAAAAATTAATGGAAAGATTTTACAAATTTAAACCGACAGTAGTACTGGCTGCTGGATCAATAGATGCAGAATATTTTCTCATAAGGAAGTTACCATTACGTGCGTTTCCTTCTTAACATCTCTTTCCCCGGCTTCTTCGCTTTGTTATTTTACCTAATTTTTTACCGATTAATATTATAATGTAGGTTTCTTGATTGAAAGGCGAAACTGATTCCAGCCCAGAAGAACAGGGGATTGGCCAGACATTTCACGTTTGTTCTAGGTACAAATAAGTAATGCTTGTGTATAAGAAACAGAAAGAATAACATAGACATTTCGTTGCTGTCACCAAAAGATGAAATTACGTAATCTGAAATCTCTGTCGCCGGCCCGCCAAAAAAAAAAAAAATGAAAAAAATATTGCGTCATTAAAATTAGGCGTAGAACCGTGCCAATCCTTGACATTCTGAAGAAGAAGGGTGCAGATTGTTGGTAAAGATGCTTTGTGGACAGTGGTTGGTTGCATGTCCGGTTGCGCTCTCATATCCCTGACACTTAATATTATGTCTCTGGTAGCACTTACTCAACTGCTGTCCCGAATCTCCCCACCTTGAACGGCACGCAGAAATTTGAAAAAAAAAGTTATTCATTGTAGAGAGGAATTGATTGTGCATTAGGCAAAAAGTTGGGTGCCTGCTGTAGCATAATTGTCTCGAAAACTTCTGTAGAGAATCCAATCCTTATTAGGCGCTCCTGTTATAACAGCCTTGGACCAAACTAATATGAACCAAGTGATTCACACCGTTGATGTGAAGTTTCCACTAGTGTAGTAATTTCAGACTGCCCTTGCTTCACCACAGTCCCACAGTAACTTATTAGGTTGAGTCATAAATCATTTCCGTTTTTGGGGAACCAATTGTAATGATGAATGTATCATTCTAACTGCCCCTTCCTTAAATATAGTCTAAGAAGTGATGGAAAATTGGTTATCTTCAACTATGCTCAACACAAATTTACTGTAGAATGACAAGAATAATACTCTTCAACAGACCCTAAAAGTTGAGATCCCTGAAAGAAAGGTAATGTTATACATGTGGTGAAATCGTCTGGATATTATTTATTTAGAGTTCTTAAAATGCAATAAATTACTAAATGCACAATTATATATCTAGTAGCTGCAAGGTCCATAGAAATTTAGTCAAAAGTGGCTTGCGCACATCAACAAGAGAAATATGCTCCTCTGTGGCAATGCAAGACAGTATACAGCAAGAATAACAAGTTAAAAATTAAGGACTCGGTTAGTGGGTTCTATTAAAACTGCCCTATTCATAAAACCTTGCACAAACCGATTATTACATTTTACGATCGATACCAAACATTTTTTTTTAATGAAAACCAGATTCAAGATTTGGGTAAAAAGTTCTTCACATCAAATTCTGTAGAATATTAGTCAAAAGTTACTGAAGAGATTCCTGATAAGTGGCTATAATTATATAATTACGTATAATATATAGCTGAATAAAATATAATTATAATTTATTTTTTTAGATATAAAGATGTAAATAATTAATGATCCAACCTAGTAAAACCGCGTTTCAAATTACCCTTGGCAGGGGGGGGGTAGCTTGACGGTGATTTCAACTTTCTGTTTACAATTTCAAATTACCCCCTTTGTTAACTTTTTGCTATTGTTAGTTTTAAATAGCGGACTATATTTTAAATTGAAGATTTTGTTTTAATTCTCTATTCCTAATGAAAAATTCCCTCTTGTAATTATTGTCTTTCTGGATTTCTTCGATTCGGTTCAATGTTTTTATTCCGCATGTACACTTTATATTAAAACCAACCATGCACTAATTAAAAAATAATGTTTTGTAAAGATTTTTTTGTCAAATATTAAGAGGACTTTTTAAACTTCTGTTTCATGTGCTTTATTCAGGAAATGTTTCTTGAGTTTAAACGTGAGAATTTAGAGGGATGTTATTTTTTAGTAGTTCTCCTTTATTGCTAGTCCTCTTTCCACCAAGTCTAAGTCAGTACTACTCAGCCCAGGGATTGAACGCACAATTACTATTCCAAATTTCAAATAGCCTATAGGATTAAATCATTGGTTCCTGAATTTGCAACAAAGATGATGGTATTAGTCAGAATATAAATATTGCAAATAATGACTATAGTTAATCATGAAACGATATACATGGTGTCTCAGAAATATTGCTCGAGTTCGAAAAATTATTTCCAGGGCATATCCATTCTGTCTTGATGAGTTTCAACAGAAGTATCATGTATTCTTAATGATTGCTAATTCAACAGCAGTATCATGTATTCTATAATGATTGCTAGCTCAACAGCAGTATCATGTATTCTTTAACGCTTGCTAATTCAACAGCAGTATCATGTATTCTATAATGATTGCTAGCTCAACAGAAATATTATGTATTCTATAATGATTGCTAGCTCAACAGCAGTATCATGTATTCTATTTAACGCTTGCTAATTCAGCTCAACAGAAGTATTATGTATTCTATAATGATTGCTAGCTCAACAGCAGTATCATGTATTCTTTAACGCTTGCTAATTCAACAGAAGTATCATGTATTCTATAATGATTGCTAGCTCAACAGAAATATTATGTATTCTATAATGATTGCTAGCTCAACAGCAGTATCATGTATTCTTTAACGCTTGCTAATTCAACAGAAGTATCATGTATTCTATAATGATTGCTAGCTCAACAGCAGTATCATGTATTCTTTAACGCTTGCTAATTCAACAGAAGTATCATGTATTCTATAATGATTGCTAGCTCAACAGCAGTATCATGTATTCTTTAACGCTTGCTAATTCAACAGCAGTATCATGTATTCTATAATGATTGCTAGCTCAACAGCAGTATCATGTATTCTTTAACGCTTGCTAATTCAACAGCAGTATCATGTATTCTATAATGATTGCTAGCTCAACAGCAGTATCATGTATTCTTTAACGCTTGCTAATTCAACAGAAGTATCATGTATTCTATAATGATTGCTAGCTCAACAGAAATATTATGTATTCTATAATGATTGCTAGCTCAACAGCAGTATCATGTATTCTTTAACGCTTGCTAATTCAACAGAAGTATCATGTATTCTATAATGATTGCTAGCTCAACAGCAGTATCATGTATTCTTTAACGCTTGCTAATTCAACAGAAGTATCATGTATTCTATAATGATTGCTAACTCAACAGCAGTATCATGTATTCTATAATGATTGCTAACTCAACAGCAGTATCATGTATTCTATAATGATTGCTAACTCAACAGCAGTATCATGTATTCTTTAACGCTTGCTAATTCAACAGAAGTATCATGTATTCTATATAATGTATTGCTAGCTCAACAGTATCATGTATTCATGTATTCTAGCTTAACAGCAGTATCATGTATTCTTTAATTCAACAGCAGTATCATGTATTCTATAATGATTGCTAGCTCAACAGCAGTATCATGTATTCTTTAACGCTTGCTAACTCAACAGCAGTATCATGTATTCTATAATGATTGCTAGCTCAACAGCAGTATCATGTATTCTATAATGATTGCTAACTCAACAGCAGTATCATGTATTCTATAATGATTGCTAGCTCAACAGAAATATTATGTATTCTATAATGATTGCTAGCTCAACAGCAGTATCATGTATTCTTTAACGCTTGCTAATTCAACAGAAGTATCATGTATTCTATAATGATTGCTAGCTCAACAACAGTATCATGTATTCTTTAACGCTTGCTAATTCATGTATTATTTATAATGATTGCTCAACAGCAGTATCATGTATTCTTTAATAATTCAACAGAAGTATCATGTATTCTATAATGATTGCTAGCTCAACAGCAGTATCATGTATTCTTTCATTGTATCATGTATTCTATAATGATTGCTAGCTCAAAACAGAAGTATCATGTATTCTATAATGATTGCTAGCTCAACAGCAGTATCATGTATTCTTTAATGATTGCTAATTCAACAGCAGTATCATGTATTCTATAATGATTGCTAGCTCAACAGAAGTATCATGTATTCTATAATGATTGCTAGCTCAACAAGTATCATGTATTCTTTAATGATTGCTAATTCAACAGAAATATCATGTATGTATTCTATAATGATTGATTGCTAGCTCAACAGCAGTATCATGTATTCTTTAACGCTTGCTAATTCAACAGAAGTATCATGTATTCTATAATGATTGCTAGCTCAACAGCAGTATCATGTATTCTTTAACGCTTGCTAATTCAACAGAAGTATCATGTATTCTATAATGATTGCTAGCTCAACAACAGTATCATGTATTCTTTATCATGCTAATTCTATCATAATTCTTAATGATTGCTAGCTCAACAGCAGTATCATGTATTCTATAATGATTTGCTAGCAGTATCATGTATTCTATAAGCAGTATCATGTATTCTATAATGATTTTAGCAGATTGCTAATTCAACAGAAGTATCATGTATTCTATAATGATTGCTAGCTCAACAGCAGTATCATGTATTCTTTAACGCTTGCTAATTCAACAGAAGTATCATGTATTCTATAATGATTGCTAGCTCAACAGAAATATTATGTATTCTATAATGATTGCTAAGCTCAACAGCAGTATCATGTATTCTTTAACGCTTGCTAATTAAGTATCATGTATTCTATAATGATTGCTAGCTCAACAGCAGTATCATGTATTCTATAATGATTGCTAATTCAACAGCAGTATCATGTATTCTATAATGATTGCTAGCTCAACAGAAAGTATCATGTATTCTATAATGATTGCTAGCTCAACAGCAGTATCATGTATTCTTTAACGCTTGCTAATTCAACAGAAGTATCATGTATTCTATAATGATTGCTAGCTCAACAACAGTATCATGTATTCTTTAACGCTTGCTAATTCAACAGCAGTATCATGTATTCTATAATGATTGCTAGCTCAACAGAAGTATCATGTATTCTATAATGATTGCTAGCTCAACAGCAGTATCATGTATTCTTTAACGCTTGCTAATTCAACAGAAGTATCATGTATTCTATAATGATTGCTAGCTCAACAGCAGTATCATGTATTCTTTAACGCTTGCTAATTCAACAGAAGTATCATGTATTCTATAATGATTGCTAGCTCAACAGCAGTATCATGTATTCTTTAACGCTTGCTAATTCAACAACAGAAGTATCATGTATTCTATAATGATTGCTAATTCAACAGAAGTATCATGTATTCTATAATGATTGCTAGCTCAACAGAAGTATCATGTATTCTTTAACGATTGCTAATTCAACAGAAATATCATGTATTCTATAATGATTGCTAGCTCAACAGCAGTATCATGTATTCTTTAACTAATTCATTCAGCAAGTATCATGTATTCTATAATGATTGCTAGCTCAACAGAAATATCATGTATTCTATAATGATTGCTAATTCAACAGCAGTATCATGTATTCTTTAATGATTGCTAATTCAACAGAAGTATCATGTATTCTATAATGATTGTATTCTAGCTCAACAGCAGTATCATGTATTCTATAATGATTGCTAATTCAACAGAATTATCATGTATTCTATAATGATTGCTAGCTCAACAGAAATATCATGTATTCTTTAATGATTGCTAAGCTCAACAGCAGTATCATGTATTCTTTAATGATTGCTAATTCAACAGCAGTATCATGTATTCTATAATGATTGCTAACTCAGTATCATGTAAATATTTATGTATTCTATAATGATTGCTAGCTCAACAGCAGTATCATGTATTCTTTAACGCTTGCTAATTCAACAGCAGTATCATGTATTCTATAATGATTGCTAGCTCAACAGCAGTATCATGTATTCTTTAATTCTATTTCAACATGTATCATGTATTCTATAATGATTGCTAGCTCAACAACAGTATCATGTATTCTTTAACGCTTGCTAATTCAACAGAAGTATCATGTATTCTATAATGATTGCTAGCTAATATTATGTATTCTATAAACAGAAATATTCAATGTATCATGTATTCTATAATGATTGCTAGCTCAACAGCAGTATCATGTATTCTATATTCTTTAACGCTTGCTAATTCAACAGCAGTATCATGTATTCTATAATGATTGCTAGCTCTCAACAGCAGTATCATGTATTCTATAATGATTTATAATGATTGTATCATGTATTCTTTAAACTAATTCAACAGTATCATGTATTCTATAATGATTGCTAGCTCAACAGCAGTATCATGTATTCTTTAACGCTTGCTAATTCAACAGAAGTATCATGTATTCTATAATGATTGCTAGCTCAACAGAAATATTATGTATTCTATAATGATTGCTAGCTCAACAGCAGTATCATGTATTCTTTAACGCTTGCTAATTCAACAGAAGTATCATGTATTCTATAATGATTGCTAGCTCAACAGCAGTATCATGTATTCTTTAATGATTGCTAATTCAACAGAAGTATCATGTATTCTATAATGATTGCTAGCTCAACAGAAGTA
The DNA here is from genome assembly GCA_903632075.3 of Acanthosepion pharaonis. Taxonomy (NCBI): domain Eukaryota; kingdom Metazoa; phylum Mollusca; class Cephalopoda; order Sepiida; family Sepiidae; genus Acanthosepion; species Acanthosepion pharaonis. The sequence goes on from CAHIKZ030000174.1 coordinate 2,457,048, forward strand.
TCATGTATTCTTTAATGATTGCTAATTCAACAGCAGTATCAGAAGTATCATGTATTCTATAATGATTGCTAGCTCAACAGCAGTATCATGTATTCTTTTAATTCAACAGCTAATTCAACAGAAATATCATGTATATTCTATAATGATTGCTAGCTCAACAGCAGTATCATGTATTCTTTAACGCTTGCTAATTCAACAGAAGTATCATGTATTCTATAATGATTGCTAGCTCAACAGCAGTATCATGTATTCTTTAACGCTTGCTAATTCAACAGAAGTATCATGTATTCTATAATGATTATTAGCTCAACAGAAATAATGTATTCTTTAACGATTGCTCAATTCAACAAGTATCATGTATTCTATAATGATTGCTAGCTCAACAGAAATATTATGTATTCTATAATGATTGCTAGCTAGCTCAACAGTATCAGTATCATGTATTCTATAATGATTGCTAGCTCAACAGAAGTATCATGTATTCTTTAATGATTGCTAATTCAACAGCAGTATCATGTATTCTATAATGATTGCTAGCTCAACAGAAGTATCATGTATTCTTTAATGATTGCTAATTCAACAGCAGTATCATGTATTCTTTAACGATTGCTAATTCAACAGAAGTATCATGTATTCTATAATGATTGCTAGCTCAACAGCAGTATCATGTATTCTTTAATATTCTTTGCTAATTCAACAGCAGTATCATGTATTCTATAATGATTGCTAGCTCAACAGAAGTATCATGTATTCTTTAATGATTGCTAATTCAACAGAAGTATCATGTATTCTTTAAATTAGCAACAGAAGTATCATGTATTCTATAATGATTGCTAGCTCAACAGCAGTATCATGTATTCTTTAATGCTTGCTAATTCAACAGCAGTATCATGTATTCTATAATGATTGCTAGCTCAACAGCAAGTATCATGTATTCTTTAACGCTTGCTAATTCAACAGAAGTATCATGTATTCTATAATGATTGCTAGCTCAACAGAAATATTATGTATTCTATAATGATTGCTAGCTCAACAGCAGTATCATGTATTCTTTTTAATTCAACAGAAAGTATCATAATTCTATAAACAGAAGTATCATGTATTCTATAATGATTGCTAGCTCAGCAGCAGTATCATGTATTCTTTAACGCTTGCTAATTCAACAGAAGTATCATGTATTCTATAATGATTGCTAGCTCAACAGCAGTATCATGTATTCTTTAACGCTTGCTAATTCAACAGAAGTATCATGTATTCTATAATGATTGCTAGCTCAATCATGAAATTATATCATGTATTCTATAATGATTGTATTCTAGCTCAACAGCAGTATCATGTATTCTTTAACGCTTGCTAATTCAACAGAAGTATCATGTATTCTATAATGATTGCTAGCTCAACAGCAGTATCATGTATTCTATAACGCTTGTAATTCTATATCATGATTGATTGCTAGCTCAACAGCAGTATCATGTATTCTATAATGATTGCTAGCTCAACAGCAGTATCATGTATTCTTTAACGCTTGCTAATTCAACAGCAGTATCATGTATTCTATAATGATTGCTAGCTCAACAGCAGTATCATGTATTCTTTACGCTTGCTAATTCAACAGAAGTATCATGTATTCTATAATGATTGCTAGCTCAACAGCAGTATCATGATTATTCTTTAACGCTTGTATTAATTCAACAGAAGTATCATGTATTCTATAATGATTGCTAGCTCAACAGCAGTATCATGTATTCTTTAACGCTTGCTAATTCAACAGAAGTATCATGTATTCTATAATGATTTAGCTAAGTATCAATTCAGCTAATTCAAAATATCATGTATTCTATAATGATTGCTAGCTCAACAGCAGTATCATGTATTCTTGGCGCTTGCTAATTCAACAGCAGTATCATGTATTCTATAATGATTGCTTGCAGTATCATGTATTCTTTCAACAGAAGTATCATGTATTCTATAATGATTGCTAGCTCAACAGAAGTATCATGTATTCTTTAATGATTGCTAATTCAACAGTATCAGTATTCTATGTATTCTATAATGATTGCTAGCTCAACAGAAGTATCATGTATTCTTTAATGATTGCTAATTCAACAGAAGTATCATGTATTCTATAATGATTGCTAGCTCAACAGCAGTATCATGTATTCTTTAATGCTTGCTAATTCAACAGAAGTATCATGTATTCTATAATGATTGCTAGCTCAACAGCAGTATCATGTATTCTATAATGATTGCTAGCTCAACAGCAGTATCATGTATTCTTTCAACAGAAGTATCATGTATTCTATAATGATTGCTAGCTCAAGTATCATGTAAAGTATCATGTATTCTATAATGATTGCTAGCTCAACAGCAGTATCATGTATTCTTTAATGATTGCTAGCTCAACAGCAGTATCATGTATTCTTTAATGATTGCTAATTCAACAGAAATATCATGTATTCTATAATGATTGCTAGCTCAACAGCAGTATCATGTATTCTTTAACGCTAATGCTAATTCAACAACTCAAGTATCATGTATTCTATAATGATTGCTAGCTCAACAGAAATATTATGTATTCTATAATGATTGCTAGCTCAACAGCAGTATCATGTATTCTTTAACGCTTGCTAATTCAACAGAAAGTATCATGTATTCTATAATGATTGCTAGCTCAACAGAAAGTATCATGTATTCTTTAATGATTGCTAATTCAACAGAAGTATCATGTATTCTTTAATGATTGCTAGCTCAACAGCAGTATCATGTATTCTTTATGCTTGCTAATTAGTATCATGTATTCTATAATGATTGCTAGCTCAACAGCAGTATCATGTATTCTATAATGCTATTGCAGTATCATGTATTCTATAATGATTGCTAGCTCAACAGCAGTATCATGTATTCTTTAACGATTGCTAATTCAACAGAAGTATCATGTATTCTATAATGATTGCTAGCTCAACAGAAATATTATGTATTCTTATAATTCAACAGCAGTATCATGTATTCTATAATGATTGCTAGCTCAACAGAAGTATCATGTATTCTTTAACGCTTGCTAATTCAACAGCAGTATCATGTATTCTATAATGATTGCTAGCTCAACAGAAGTATCATGTATTCTTTAATGATTGCTAGCTCAACAGAAGTATCATGTATTCTTTAATGATTGCTAGCTCAACATGTATCATGTATTCTTTAACGCTTGCTAATTCAACAGCAGTATTATGTATTCTATAATGATTGCTAGCTATTCTTTCAACAGCAGTATCATGTATTCTATAATGATTGCTAGCTCAACAGCAGTATCATGTATTCTTTAACGCTTGCTAATTCAACAGAAGTATCATGTATTCTATAATGATTGCTAGCTCAACAGAAGTATCATGTATTCTTTAACGATTGCTAATTCAACAGCAGTATCATGTATTCTTTAACGCTTGCTAATTCAACAGAATTATCATGTATTCTATAATGATTGCTAGCTCAACAGCAGTATCATGTATTCTTTAACGCTTGCTAATTCAACAGCAGTATCATGTATTCTATAATGATTGCTAGCTCAACAGCAATATCATGTATTCTTATAATGATTGCTATGTATTCAACAGCAGTATCATGTATTCTATAATGATTGCTAATTCAACAGAAGTATCATGTATTCTATAATGATTGCTAGCTCAACAGCAGTATCATGTATTCTTTAATGATTGCTAATTCAACAGAAAGTATCATGTATTCTATAATGATTGCTAGCTCAACAGAAATATCATGTATTCTATAATGATTGCTAGCTCAACAGCAGTATCATGTATTCTTTAATGCTTGCTAATTCAACAGCAGTATCATGTATTCTATAATGATTGCTAGCTCAACAGCAGTATCATGTATTCTTTAACGCTTGCTAATTCTAATTCAATTCAGTAATTCTTTAAGTGCTAATATTATGTATTCTATAATGATTGCTAGCTCAACAGCAGTATCATGTATTCTTTAACTTGCTAATTCAACAGAAATATCATGTATTCTATAATGATTGCTAGCTCAACAGCAGTATCATGTATTCTTTAATGATTGCTAATTCAACAGCTATGTATTCTATTCTTTAACTCAACAGAAGTATCATGTATTCTATAATGATTGCTAGCTCAACAGAAGTATCATGTATTCTATAATTGAAGTATCATTGCTAATGCTCAACAGCAGTATCATGTATTCTTTAACGCTTGTATTCTAATTCAACAGAAGTATCATGTATTCTATAATGATTGCTAGCTCAACAGCAGTATCATGTATTCTTTAACGCTTGCTAATTCAACAGAAGTATCATGTATTCTATAATGATTGCTAGCTCAACAGAAATATCATGTATTCTATAATGATTGCTAGCTCAACAGCAGTATCATGTATTCTTTAATGATTGCTAGCTCAACAGAAGTATTATGTATTCTATAATGATTGCTAGCTCAACAGCAGTATCATGTATTCTTTTCTTGCTAATTCAACAGAAGTATCATAATTCAACAGAAAGTATCATGTATTCTATAATGATTGCTAGCTCAACAGCAGTATCATGTATTCTTATAATGATTGCTATTGCTCAACAGCAGTATCATGTATTCTTTAAGTATCATGTATTCTAATTCAACAGAAGTATCATGTATTCTATAATGATTGCTAGCTCAACAGCAGTATCATGTATTCTTTAACGATTGCTAATTCAACAAGTATCATGTATTCTATAATGATTGCTAAAACTCTCAATATTATGTAGTATCTATAATGATTGCTATTCTATAATGATTTGCTAATTCAACAGCAGTATCATGTATTCTATAATGATTGCTAGCTCAACAGAAGTATCATGTATTCTATAATGATTGCTAGCTCAACAGCAGTATCATGTATTCTTTAACGCTTGCTAATTCAACAGCAGTATCATGTATTCTATAATGATTGCTAGCTCAACAGCAGTATCATGTATTCTTTAACGCTTGCTAATTCAACAGAAGTATCATGTATTCTATAATGATTGCTAGCTCAACAGAAATATTATGTATTCTATAATGATTGCTAGCTCAACAGCAGTATCATGTATTCTTTAATGATTATGCTCAACAATTCAACAGCAGTATCATGTATTCTATAATGATTGCTAGCTCAACAGCAGTATCATGTATTCTTTAACGCTTGCTAATTCAACAGAAGTATCATGTATTCTATAATGATTGCTAGCTCAACAGAAGTATTATGTATTCTATAATGATTGCTAGCTCAACAGCAGTATCATGTATTCTATAATGATTGCTAATTCAACAGAAGTATCATGTATTCTATAATGAAGCTGAGTATGCTTTAACGCTTTCAATTCAACAGCAGTATCATGTATTCTATAATGATTGCTAATTCATGTATTCTATAATGATTGCTAATTCAACAGTACATGTATTCTATAATGATTGCTAGCTCAACAGAAATATATGTATTCTATAATGATTGCTAGCTCAACAGCAGTATCATGTATTCTTTCTGAATTCAACAGCAGTATCATGTATTCTATAATGATTGCTAGCTCAACAGTGTATCATGTATTCTTTAACGCTTGCTAATTCAACAGAAGTATCATGTATTCTATAATGATTGCTAGCTCAACAGCAGTATCATGTATTCTTTATTGCTAATTCAACTAATTCAACAGCAGTATCATGTATTCTATAATGATTGCTATGATTCAACAGCAGTATCATGTATTCTTTAACGATTGCTAATTCAACAGAAGTATTATGTATTCTATAATGATTGCTAGCTCAACAGCAGTATCATGTATTCTTTAACGCTTGCTAATTCAACAGCAGTAGTATCTATAATATTCTATAATGATTGCTAGCTCAACAAGTATTATGTATTCTATAATGATTGCTAGCTCAACAGCAGTATCATGTATTCTTTAATGCTTGCTAATTCAGCAGTATCAGTATTCTATAATGCTATTCTATCATGTATTCTTTGCTAATTCAACAGCAGTATCATGTATTCTGATTGCTAATGATCATGTATTCTTTAATGATTGCTAATTCAACAGCAGTATCATGTATTCTAGCTCAAAGCAGTATTGTATTCTAATGATTGCTAACAACAGTATCATGTATTCTATAATGATTGCTAGCTCAACAGCAGTATCATGTATTCTTTTAATGATTGCTAATTCAACAGATCATGTAATTCAACGAAATATTATGTATTCTATAATGATTGCTAGCTCAACAGCAGTATCATGTATTCTTTAACGCTTGCTAATTCAACAGCAGTATCATGTATTCTATAATGATTGCTAGCTCAACAGCAGTATCATGTATTCTTTAATGATTGCTAATTCAACAGAAATATCATGTATTCTATAATGATTGCTAGCTCAACAGCAGTATCATGTATTCTATAATTCTTTAACAACGGTATCTTGCTAATTCAACAGAAGTATCATGTATTCTATAATGATTGCTAGCTCAACAACAGTATCATGTATTCTTTAACGCTTGCTAATTCAACAGCAGTATCATGTATTCTATAATGATTGCTAGCTCAACAGCAGTATCATGTATTCTTTAATGATTTCTAAATTCAACAGTATTATGTATTCTATAATGTATTCTATAATGATTGCTAGCTCAACAGAAATGTATTCTATTATGTATTCTATATTGATTGCTAGCTCAACAGCAGTATCATGTATTCTTTAATGATTGCTAATTCAACAGAAGTATCATGTATTCTATAATGATTGCTAGCTCAACAGCAGTATCATGTATTCTTTAACGATTGCTAATTCAACAGAAGCTATCAACAGTATGTATTCTATAATGATTGCTAGCTCAACAGCAGTATCATGTATTCTATAATGATTGCTAGCTCAACAGAAGTATCATGTATTCTATAATGATTGCTAGTATCTCAACAGAAATTAGTTCATGTATTCTATAATGATTGCTAGCTCAACAGCAGTATCATGTATTCTTTAATTCTAATTCAGCAGCAGTATCATGTATTCTATAATGATAGCTCAACAGCAGTATCATGTATTCTTTAATGATTGCTAATTCAACAGAAGTATCATGTATTCTATAATGATTGCTAGCTCAACAACAGCATGTATTCATGTATAATTCTATCATGTATTCTATAATGATTGCTAGCTCAACAGCAGTATCATGTATTCTATAATGATTGCTAGCTCAACAGCAGTATCATGTATTCTTTAATGATTGCTAATTCAACAGAAGTATCATGTATTCTATAATGATTGCTAGCTCAACAGCAGAAATTCTTTATAATTCAACAGCAGTATCATGTATTCTATAATGATTGCTAGCTCAACAGCAGTATCATGTATTCTTTAACGCTTGCTAATTCAACAGCAGTATCATGTATTCTATAATGATTGCTAGCTCAACAGAAATATTATGTATTCTATAATGATTGCTAATTCAACAGCAGTATCATGTATTCTTTAATTCTGTATTCTTTGCACTAATATCAATTCAGAAGTATCATGTATTCTATAATGATTGCTAGCTCAACAGCAGTATCATGTATTCTTTAACGATTGCTAATTCAACAGCAGTATCATGTATTCTATAATGATTGCTAGCTCAACAGCAGTATCATGTATTCTTTCCTATAATTCAACAGAGTATCATGTATTCTATAATGATTCTATAATCAACAGCTCAACAAATATTATGTATTCTATAATGATTGCTAGCTCAACAGCAGTATCATGTATTCTTTAACGCTTGCTAATTCAACAGCAGTATCATGTATTCTATAATGATTGTATATATTCTAGCTGTATCATGTATTCTTTAGCTTACTAATTCAACAGCAGTATCATGTATTCTATAATGATTGCTAAACTCCAACAACAGTATCATGTATTCTTTAACGCTTGCTAATTCAACAGCAGTATCATGTATTCTAATGATTGCTAGCTCAACAACAGTATCATGTATTCTTTAATGATTGCTAATTCAACAGAAGTATCATGTATTCTATAATGATTGCTAGCTCAACAGAAATATCATGTATTCTATAATGATTGCTAGCTCAACAGCAGTATCATGTATTCTTTAACGCTTGCTAAAAAATTCAGTATCATGTATTCTATAATGATTGCTAGCTCAACAACAGTATCATGTATTCTTTAACGCTTGCTAATTCAACAGCAGTATCATGTATTCTATAATTACTAGCTCAACAGCAGTATCATGTATTCTTTAATGATTTTAACAGCAGACAGTATCATGTATTCTATAATGATTGCTAATATCATATTCTATAATGATTGCTATAGCTCAACAGGTCATCATATTCTTTAACGCTTGCTAATTCAACATAGTATATGTATTCTATAATGAGCTCAACAGCAGTATCATGTATTCTTTAACGCTTGCTAATTCAACAGCAGTATCATGTATTCTATAATGATTGCTAAGCTCAGTACATGCAGTATCATGTATTCTATAATGATTGCTAGCTCAACAGAAGTATCATGTATTCTATAATGATTGCTAGCTCAACAGCAGTATCATGTATTCTTTAACATTGCTAATTCAACAGCAGTATCATGTATTCTATAATGATTGCTAGCTCAACAGCAGTATCATGTATTCTTTAACGCTTGCTAATTCAACAGCAGTATCATGTATTCTATAATGATTGCTAGCTCAACCAGTATCATGTATTCTTTAACGCTTGCTAATTCAACAGCAGTATCATGTATTCTATAATGATTGCTAGCTCAACAGCATCATGTATCATGCTAATTATATCATGTATTCTATAATGATTGCTAGCTCAACAACGGTATCATGTATTCTTTAACGCTTGCTAATTCAACAGCAGTATCATGTATTCTATAATGATTGCTAGCTCAACAACAGTATCATGTATTCTTTAACGCTTGCTAATTCAACAGCAGTATCATGTATTCTATAATGATTGCTAGCTCAACAGTATCATGTATTCTTTAACTTGCTAATTTGATATCATGTAATTCTATAAACTAGCAGTATCATGTATTCTTTATTCTATAATGATTGCTAGCTCAACAACAGTATCATGTATTCTTTAACGCTTGCTAATTCAACAAGCAGTATCATGTATTCTATAATGATTGCTAGCTCAACAACAGTATCATGTATTCTTTAACAACGCTAATTCAACAGCAGTAGTATTCATAATGATTCTAGCTAATGTATTGTATTCTAGCTAATTCAAGCTATTATGTATTCTCAACAGAAGCTCAACATGTATTATCTATAATGATTAGCTAGCTCAATTCACAGCAGTATCATGTATTCTTTGATTGCTAGCTCAACAGCAGTATCATGTGTATTCTTTAACGCTTTCTAATTCAGCAGTATCATGTATTCTATAATGATTGCTCAATTAATTCAGCTAAGTATCATGTATTCTATAATGATTGCTAGCTCAACAGCAGTATCATGTATTCTTTAACGCTTGCTAATTCAACAGAAGTATCATGTATTCTATAATGATTGCTAGCTCAACAGAAATATTATGTATTCTATAATGATTGCTAGCTCAACAGCAGTATCATGTATTCTTTTAACGCTCAACAGCAGTATCATATGTTCTATGTTGATTGCTTCAACATCATGCAGTAATTCATGTATCATGTATTCTATAATGATTGCTAGCTCAACAGCAGTATCATGTATTCTTTAACGCTTGCTAATTCATGTACTATAATGATTGTATAGCTCAACCAAATATTATTATTCTATAATGATTTGCTAGCTCAACGGTATCATGTATTCTTTAACGCTTGCTAATTCAACAGCAGTATCATGTATTCTATAATGATTTAGCTAACGTTCTTTGCTAATTCAACAGCAGTATCATGTATTCTATAATGATTGCTAGCTCAACAACAGTATCATGTATTCTTTTGCTAATTCAACAGCAGTATCATGTATTCTATAATGATTGCTAGCTCAACAGCAGTATCATGTATTCTTTAACGCTTGCTAATTCAACAGAAGTATCATGTATTCTATAATGATTGCTAGCTCATGTATTCAGAAGCAGTATCATGTATTCTTTAATGATTGCTAATTCAACAGCAGTATCATGTATTCTATAATGATTTGCTAGCTCAACAGCAGTATCATGTATTCTTTAATGATTGCTAGCTCAACAGCAGTATCATGTATTCTAGCTCAACAGCAGTATCATGTATTCTTTGCTAATTCAACAGCAGTATCATGTATTCTATAATGATTGCTAGCTCAACAACAGTATCATATTCTTTAACGCTTGCTAATTCAACAGAAATATCATGTATTCTATAATGATTGCTAGCTCAACAGCAGTATCATGTATTCTTTAACGCTTGCTAATTCAACAGAAGTATCATGTATTCTATAATGATTGCTAGCTCAACAGAAATATTATGTATTCTATAATGATTGCTAGCTCAACAGCAGTATCATGTATTCTTTAACGCTTGCTAATTCAACAGCAGTATCATGTATTCTATAATGATTGCTAGCTCAACAGCAGTATCATGTATTCTTTAACGCTTGCTAATTCAACAGAAGTATCATGTATTCTATAATGATTGCTAGCTCAACAGCAGTATCATGTATTCTTTAACGCTTGCTAATTCAACAGCAGTATCATGTATTCTATAATGATTTAGCTCAACAGCAGTATCATGTATTCAACGCTTGCTAATTATTATGTATTCTATAATGATTGCTAGCTCAACAGCAGTATCATGTCTTTCTAATTAACGTATTGTATTCTATAATGATTCTAGCTCAGCAAATATTATGTATTCTATAATGATTATAGCTCAACAGCAGTATCATGTATTCTTTAACGCTTGCTAATTCAACAGCAGTATCATGTATTCTATAATGATTGCTAGCTCAACAGCAGTATCATGTATTCTTTAACGCTTGCTAATTCAACAGCAGTATCATGTATTCTATAATGATTGCTAGCTCAACAGCAGTATCATGTATTCTTTAACGCTTGCTAATTCAACAGCAGTATCATGTATTCTATAATGATTGCTAGCTCAACAATCATGTATTCTTTAACGCTTGCTAATTCAGAATATCATGTATTCTTAATGATTTTCAACGCAGTATCATGTATTCTTTAATTCAACAGAAGTATCATGTATTCTATAATGATTGCTAGCTCAACAGAAATATTTATGTATTCTATAATGTATTGTATTCTTTAAGCTTCTAATTCAACAGCATCATGTATTCTATAATTTTAGCTCAACGCAGTATCATGCTAATTCAACAGCAGTATCATGTATTCTATAATGATTGCTAGCTCAACAACAGTATCATGTATTCTTTAACGCTTGCTAATTCAACAGCAGTATTCATGTATTCTGAAATAATGATTGCTAGCTCAACAGCAGTATCATGTATTCTTTAACGCTTGCTAATTCAATTCAGTATCATGTATTCTATAATGTATATGCTAGCTCAACAGAAATATTATGTATTCTATAATGATTGCTAATTCAACAGCAGTATCATGTATTCTTTAATTCTAATTAATGCAGTATCATGTATTCTATAATGATTGCTAGCTCAACAGAATGTATTATTGTATCATGTATTCTATAATGATTGCTAGCTCAACAGTAGTATCATGTATTCTTTAACGCTTGCTAATTCAACAGCAGTATCATGTATTCTATAATGATTGCTAGCTCAACAATTCAGTATCATGTATTCTTTAACGCTTGCTAATTCAGCAGAGTATCATGTATTCTATAATGATTTAGCTCAACAGCAGTATCATGTATTCTTTAACGCTAATTGTATCATGTAATTCAACAGAGTATCATGTATTCTTTATCATGAAGTATCATTCTATAATGATTGCTAGCTCAACAGCAGTATCATGTATTCTTTAGCAACACTAATTCAACAAGTATCATGTATTCTATAATGATTTGCTAATTCAACAGCAGTATCATGTATTCTATAATGATTGCTAGCTCAACAGCAGTATCATGTATTCTTTAACGCTTGCTAATTCAACAGAAATAGCAGTATTCTATAATGATTTCTATCAAATGTATTGCTAGCTCAATTCAGCAAGTATCATGTATTCTTAATGAACTAGCTCAACAGCAGTATCATGTATTCTTTTAACGCAAGTATCATGTATTCTATAATGATTGCTAGCTCAACAGTATCAGTATTCATGTAACACTAATTATTCTATAATGATTGCTAGCTCAACAGAAATATCATGTATTCTATAATGATTGCTAGCTCAACAGCTCATGTATTCAACAGCAGTATCATGTATTCTATAATGATTGCTAGCTCAACAGCAGTATCATGTATTCTTTAACGCTTGCTAATTCAACAGCAGTATCATGTATTCTATAATGATTGCTAGCTCAACAGCAGTATCATGTATTCTTTAACGCTTGCTAATTCTATAACAGCAGTATCATGTATTCTATAATGATTGCTAGCTCAACAGCAGTATCATGTATTCTTTAACGCTTGCTAATTCAACAGAAGTATCATGTATTCTATAATGATTGCTAGCTCAACAGAAATAATATGTATCATGTATTGCTAGCTCAACAGCAGTATCGTGTATTCTTTAACGCTTGCTAATTCAACAAGTATCATGTATTCTATAATGATTAGCTCAACAACGATATCAATTCTTTAAGCTAATTCAACAGCAATTCATTTCATGTATTCTATAATGATTGCTAGCTCAACAGCAGTATCATGTATTCTTTTAACGCTTGCCTAATTCAACAGAAGTATCATGTATTCTATAATGATTGCTAGCTCAACAGCAATATCATGTATTCTTTAATGATTGCTAATTCAACAGCAGTATCATGTATTCTATAATGATTGCTAATTCAACAGCAGTATCATGTATTCTATAATGATTGCTAATTCAATACAGTATCATGTATTCTTTAATGATTGCTAAGCTCAACAGCAGTATCATGTATTCTTTAATGATTGCTAATTCAACAGCAGTATCATGTATTCTTTAATGATTGCTAATTCAACAGCAGTATCATGTATTCTATAATGATTGCCTAGCTCAACAGCAGTATCATGTATTCTAAGCCACGCTTGCTAATTCAAAGTCATGTATTCTATAATGATTGCTTAATTCAACAGAAGTATCATGTATTCTATAATGATTGCTAGCTCAACAGAAATATCATGTATTCTATAATGTTTGCTAGCTCAACAGCAGTATCATATATTCTTTGCTAATTCAACAGCAGTATCATGTATTCTATAATGATTGCTAGCTCAACAGCAGTATCATGCATTCTTTAACGCTTGCTAATTCAACAGAAGTATCATGTATTCTATAATGATTGCTAGCTCAACAACAGTATCATGTACTGTTTTAACGCTTGCTAGTTGACAGAGTATCATGTATTCTGTAATGATTGTAGCTCAACAGCAGGTATCGTATTCTTTAACGCTTGCTAATTCAACAGAGTATCGTATTCTATAATGATTGCTAGCTCAATGAAATGTGTATTCTATAATGATTTACTAGCTCAACAGCAGTATCATGTGATACTTTAACGCTTGCTAATCCAACAAGTATCATGTGACTATAATGATTTGCTAGCTCAACAGAAATATTATGTATTCTATAATGATTGTAAACTCAACAGCAATTATCAATATATTCTTTAACGCTTGCTAATTGTAGAAGTATCATATATTTACCAATGATTTCTAGCTCAACAGAAATATTATATATTCTATAATGATTGCTAAGCTCAACAGCAGTATCATGTATTCTTTGCTGCTAATTCAACAGAGTATCATGTATTCTATAATGATTGCTAGCTCAACATGGTATCATGTATTCTTTAACGCTTGCTAATTCAACAGCAGTATCATGTATTCTATAATGATTGCTAGCTCAACAGAAGTATCATGTATTCTTTAACGATTGCTAATTCAACAACAGTATCATGTATTCTATAACGATTGCTAATTCAATTCAGCTCAACAGTATCATGTATTCTTTAATGATTGCTAATTCAACAGCAGTATCATGTATTCTATAATGCTTGCTAGCTCAACAACAGTATCATGTATTCTTTAATGCTTGAAGTATCATGTATTCTATAATGATTGCTAGCTCAACAGCAATATCATGTATTCTATAATGATTGCTAGCTCAACAGAAGTATTCTTTAATGATTGCTAATTCAACAGAAGTATCATGTATTCTATAATGATTGCTAGCTCAACAGAAATATCATGTATTCTTTCTAATTCAACAGCAGTATTGTATTCTATAATGATTTGTAACTCAACAGCAGTATCATGTATTCTTTAACGCTTGCTAATTCAACAGCAGTATCATGTATTCTATAATGATTGCTAGCTCAACAGCAGTATCATGTATTCTTTAACGCTTGCTAATTCAACAGCAGTATCATGTATTCTATAATGATTGCTAGCTCAACAGCAGTATCATGTATTCTTTAACGCTTTAATTCAACAGAAGTATCATGTATTCTATAATGATTGCTAGCTCAACAGAAATATCATGTATTCTATAATGATTGCTAGCTCAACAGCAGTATCGTATATTCTATAACGCTAATTCTTTATGTATTCGCTTGCTAGCTCAACAGCAGTATCATGTATTCTTTAACTTGCTAATTTGGCTTGTTCTATCATGTATTCTATCATGTATTCTTTTAGCAATAATTCAACAGCAGTATCATGTATTCTTTAACGATTTGCTCAGCAACAGTATCAACAGCATTATCATGTATTCTATAATGATTGCTAGCTCAACAGCAGTATCATGTATTCTTTAACGCTTAATTCAACAGAAGTATCATGTATTCTATAATGATTGCTAGCTCAACAGCAGTATCATGTATTCTTTAACGCTTGCTAATTCAACAGCAGTATGTGTATCATGTATTCTATAATGATTGCTAGCTCAACAGCAGTATATTGTATTCTATAATGATTGCTAGCTCAACAACAGTATCATGTATTCTTTAACGCTTGCTAATTCAACAGAAATATTATCAGCTTATTCTATAATGATTGCTAGCTCAACAGCAGTATCATGTATTCTTTAACGCTTGCTAATTCAACAGCAGTATCATGTATTCTATAATGATTGCTAGCTCAACAGCAGTATCATGTATTCTTAACGCGCTAATTCAACAGAAGTATCATGTATTCTATAATGATTGCTAGCTCAACAGCAGTATCATGTATTCTTTAACGCTTGCTAATTCAACAGAAGTATCATGTATTCTATAATGATTGCTAGCTCAACAGAAATATTATGTATTCTTTAATTTTTGCTAGCTCAACAGCAGTATCATGTATTCTATAATGATTGCTAGCTCAAAAATATCATGTATTCTATAATGATTGCTAGCTCAACAGCAGTATCATGAACCTTGCTAATTCAACAAGTATCTGTATTCTATAATTTGCTAGCTCAACAGCAGTATCATGTGCTAATTCAACAGAAGTATCATGTATTCTATAATGATTGCTAGCTCAACAGCAGTATCATGTATTCTTTAACGCTTGCTAATTCAACAGAAGTATCATGTATTCTATAATGATTGCTAGCTCAACAGCAGTATCATGTATTCTTTAACGCTTACTGAATTCAACAGAAGTATCATGTATTCTATAATGATTGCTAGCTCAACAGCAGTATCATGTATTCTTTTAACGCTTGCTAATTCAACAGAAGTATCATGTATTCTATAATGATTGCTAGCTCAACAGAAATATTGTATTCTTTAATGATTGAAGTATCATGTATTCTATAATGATTGCTAATTCAACAGCAGTATCATGTATTCTATAATGATTGCTAGCTCAACAGCAGTATCATGTATTCTTTAATGATTGCTAGCTAATTCAACAGAAGTATCATGTATTCTATAATGATTGCTAGCTCAACAGCAATATCATGTATTCTTTAACGCTTGCTAATTCAACAGCAGTATCATGTATTCTATAATGATTGCTAGCTCAACAGAAGTATACTATGAAGTATCATGTATTCTATAATGATTGCTAGCTCAACAGCAGTATCATGTATTCTTTAACTTGCTAATTCAACAGAAGTATCATGTATTCTATAATGATTGCTAGCTCAACAGCAGTATTATGTATTCTATAATGATTGCTAGCTCAACAGTATCAGTATCATGTATTCTTTAACGTATCATTGCTAAGCTCAGCAGTATCATGTATTCTATAATGATTGCTAGCTCAACAGCAGTATCATGTATTCTTTAACGCTTGCTAATTCAACAGAAGTATCATGTATTCTATAATGATTGCTAGCTCAACAGCAGTATCATGTATTCTTTAACGCTTGCTAATTCAACAGCAGTATCATGTATTCTATAATGATTGCTAGCTCAACAGCAGTATCATGTATTCTTTAACCTTTGCTAATTCAACAGAAGTATCATGTATTCTATAATGATTGCTAGCTCAACAGCAGTATCATGTATTCTTTAACGCTTGTATTCTAATTCAATTCAGCAAGTATCATGTATTCTATAATGATTGCTAGCTCAGCGGTATCATGTATTCTTTAACGCTTGCTAATTCAACAGAAATCATATGTATTCTATAATGATTACTAGCATCATGTATTCTTTAACGCTTGCTAATTCAACAGAAGTATCATGTATTCTATAATGATTGCTAGCTCAACAGCAGTATTGCTAATTCAACAGTATCATGTATTCTATAATGATTATTCAACAGAAATATATGTATTCTATAATGATTGCTAGCTCAACAGCAGTATCATGTATTCTTTAACGCTTGCTAATTCAACAGAAGTATCATGTATTCTATAATGATTGCTAGCTCAACAGCAGTATCATGTATTCTTTAACGCTTGCTAATTCAACAGAAGTATCATGTATTCTATAATGATTGCTAGCTCAACAGCATTGTATCATGTATTCTTTAACGCTTGCTAATTCAACAGCAGTATCATGTATTCTATAATGATTGCTAGCTCAACAACAGTATCATGTATTCTTTAACGCTTGCTAATTCAACAGAAGTATCATGTATTCTATAATGATTGCTAGCTCAACAGTATCAGTATCATGTATTCTATAATGATTGCTAGCTCAACAGAAGTATCATGTATTCTTTAACGCTTGCTAATTCAAGAAATATCATGTATTCTATAATGATTGCTAGCTCAACAGCAAATATCATGTATTCTTTAACGCTTGCTATTCAACAGCAGTATCATGTATTCTATAATGATTGCTAGCTTTCAATTCAACAGAAGTATCATGTATTCTATAATGATTGCTAGCTCAGCAAATATGTATTCTATAATGATTGCTTTAGCTCAACAGCAGTATCATGTATTCTTTAACGCTTGCTAATTCAGCAGCAGTATCATGTATTCTATAATGATTGCTAGCTCAACAGCAGTATCATGTATTCTTTAACGCTTGCTAATTCAACAAAGTATCATGTATTCTATAATGATTGCTAGCTCAACAACAGTATCATGTATTCTTTTAAAATATTATGTATTCTATAATGATTGCTAGCTCAACAGCAGTATCATGTATTCTTTAACGCTTATAATTCAACAACAGTATCATGTATTCTATAATGATTGCTAGCTCAACAACAGTATCATGTATTCTTTAACGATTGCTAATTCAACAGACGGTATCATGTATTCTATAATGATTGCTAGCTCAACAGCAGTATCATGTATTCTTTAATTCAACAGCAGTATCATGTATTCTATAAATTCAATTCAGAAATATTATGTATTCTATAATGATTGCTAGCTCAACAGCAGTATCATGTATTCTTTAATGATTGCTAATTCAGTATCATGTAGAAGTATCATGTATTCTATAATGATTGCTAGCTCAACAGCAGTATCATGTATTCTTTAACGCTTGCTAATTCAACAGAAGTATCATGTATTCTATAATGATTGCTAGCTCAACAGAAATATTATGTATTCTATAATGATTGCTAGCTCAACAGCAGTATCATGTATTCTTTAACGCTTGCTAATTCAACAGAAGTATCATGTATTCTATAATGATTGCTAGCTCAACAGCAGTATCATGTATTCTTTAACGCTTGCTAATTCAACAGAAGTATCATGTATTCTATAATGATTGCTAGCTCAACAGAAATATTATGCTAATTATTCTATAATGATTGCTAGCTCAACAGCAGTATCATGTATTCTTTAACGCTTGCTAATTCAACAGAAGTATCATGTATTCTATAATGATTGCTAGCTCAACAGCAGTATCATGTATTCTTTAACGATTTGCTAATTCAACAGAAAGTATCATGTATTCTATAATGATTGCTAATTCAATCATGTATTCTATAAAATATTATGTATTCTATAATGATTGCTAGCTCAACAGCAGTATCATGTATTCTTTAACGCTTGCTAATTGCTAATATCATGTATTCAACAGCAGTATTATGTATTCTATAATGATTGCTAGCTCAACAGCAGTATCATGTATTCTTTAACGCTTGCTAATTCAACAGAAGTATCATGTATTCTATAATGATTGCTAGCTCAACAGCAGTATCATGTATTCTTTAACGCTTGCTAATTCAACAGAAGTATCATGTATTCTATAATGATTGCTAGCTCAACAGCAGTATCATGTATTCTTTAATGCTTGCTAATTCAACAGAAGTATCATGTATTCTTTAATGATTGCTAGCTCAACAGAAATATTATGTATTCTATAATGATTGCTAGCTCAACAGCAGTATCATGTCATTCTTTAACGCTTGCTAATTCAACAGAAGTATTCATATTCTATAATGATTGCTAGCTCAACAGCAGTATTAGGTATTCTTTAATGATTGCTAATTCAACAGCAGTATCATGTATTCTTAACGCTTGCTAATTCAACAGAAATATTATGTATTCTATAATGATTGCTAAGCTCAACAGCAGTATCATGTATTCTTTAACGCTTGCTAATTCAACAGCAGTATCATGTATTCTATAATGATTGCTAGCTCAACAGCAGTATCATGTATTCTTTTAACGCTTTAATTGTATCATGTATTCTATAAATAGCTCAACAGCAGTATCATGTATTCTTTATTCTATAGTATGATTATAATGATAGCTCAACAGCAGTATCATGTATTCTTTAACGCTTGCTAATTCAACAGCAGCATCATGTATTCTATAATGATTGCTAGCTCAACAGAAATATTATGTATTCTATAATGATTGCTAGCTCAACAGCAGTATCATGTATTCTTTAACGCTTGCTAATTCAACAGAAGTATCATGTATTCTATAATGATTGCTAGCTCAACAGCAGTATCATGTATTCTTTCGATTGCTAGCTCAACAGCAGTATCATGTATTCTATAAATTCAACAGAAATATCATGTATTCTATAATGATTGCTAGCTCAACAGCAGTATCATGTATTCTTTAACGCTTGCTAATTCAACAGCAGTATCATGTATTCTATAATGATTGCTAGCTCAACAGCAGTATATGTATTCTTTAATGATTGCTAATTCAACAGAAGTATCATGTATTCTATAATGATTGCTAGCTCAACAGAAATATCATGTATTCTTTAATGATTGCTAATTCAACAGAAGTATCATGTATTCTATAATGATTGCTAATTCAACAGAAGTATCATGTATTCTATAATGAGTCTAGCTTAACAGCTTGCATTGTATCATGTATTCTATTCTTTAATTCAATTCAGCAGAAGTATCATGTATTCTATAATGATTGCTAGCTCAACAACAGTATCATGTATTCTTTAACGCTTGCTAATTAATATCATGTATTCTATAATGATTGCTAGCTCAACAGCAAATATCATGTATTCTTTAATGATTGCTAATTCAACAGCAGTATCATGTATTCTATAATGATTGCTAGCTCAACAGAAGTATCATGTATTCTTTAATGATTGCTAATTCAACAGCAGTATCATATTCTTTAACGCTTGCTAATTCAACAGAAGTATCATGTATTCTATAATGATTGCTAGCTCCTTGGCAGTATCATGTATTCTATAATGATTGCTAGCTCAACAGCAGTATCATGTATTCTTTAACGCTTGCTAATTCAACAGAAATATTATGTATTCTATAATGATTGCTAGCTCAACAGCAGTATCATGTATTCTTTAACGCTTGCTAATTCAACAGAAGTATCATGTATTCTATAATGATTGCTAGCTCAACAGAAATATCATGTATTCTATAATGATTGCTAGCTCAACAGCAGTATCATGTATTCTTTAATGATTGCTAATTCAACAGCAGTATCATGTATTCTATAATGATTGCTAGCTCAACAGACAGTATCATGTATTCTTTAATGATTGCTAATTCAACATGTATTCTATAGTGATTGAGCTCAACAGAAATATTATGTATTCTATAATGATTGCTAGCTTCTATAATGATTGCTAGCTCAACAGAAGTATCATGTATTCTATAATGATTGCTAGCTCAACAGAGTATCATGTATTCTATAATGATTGCTAGCTCAACAGCAGTATCATGTATTCTTTAACGCTTGCTAATTGCAAGTATATGTATTCTATAATGATTGCTAGCTCAATCATGTATTCTATAAATTGCTAGCTCAATTGTATCATGTATTCTTTAAGCTCAACAACAGCATGTATTCTATAATATTCAACAGAAATATTATGTATTCTATAATGATTGCTAATTCAACAGCAGTATCATGTATTCTATAATGATTGCTAGCTCAACAGCAGTATCATGTATTCTATAATGATTGCTAGCTCAACAGAAAGTATTATGTATTCTATAATGATTGCTAGCTCAACAGAAATATCATGTATTCTATAATGATTGCTAGCTCAACAGCAGTATCATGTATTCTATAATGATTGCTAGCTCAACAGAAGTATTATGTATTCTTTAATGATTGCTAATTCAACAGCAGTATCATGTATTCTATAATGATTGCTAGCTCAACAGAAATATTATGTATTCTATAATGATTGCTAGCTCAACAGCAGTATCATGTATTCTTTAACGCTTGCTAATTCAACAGAAGTATCATGTATTCTATAATGATTGCTAACTCAACAGCAGTATCATGTATTCTTTAATGATTGCTAGCTCAACAGAAGTATCATGTATTCTATAATGATTGCTAGCTCAACAGCAGTATCATGTATTCTATAATGATTGCTAGCTCAACAGAAGTATCATGTATTCTATAATGATTGCTAGCTCAACAGCAGTATCATGTATTCTTTATAATGATTGCTAATTCAACAGCAGTATCATGTATTCTATAATGATTGCTAGCTCAACAGCAGTATCATGTATTCTATAATGATTGCTAATTCAACAGCAGTATCATGTATTCTATAATGATTGCTAGCTCACAGAAATATCATGTATTCTATGTGATTAATTCAACAGAAGTATCATGTATTCTATAATGATTGCTAGCTCAACAGAAATATTATGTATTCTATAATGATTGCTAGCTCAGTATCATGTATTCTATAATGATTATAATTCAACAGAAGTATCATGTATTCTATAATGATTGCTAGCTCAACAGCAGTATCATGTATTAATGATTTTAACAGCAGTATCATGTATTCTATAATGATTGCTAATTCAACAGCAGTATCATGTATTCTATAATGATTGCTAGCTCAACAGAAGTATCATGTATTCTATAATGATTGCTAAGCTCAACAGAAATATCATGTATTCTATAATGATTGCTAGCTCAACAGCAGTATCATGTATTCTATAATGATTAATTCAACAGAAATATTATGTATTCTATAATGATTGCTAGCTCAACAGAAATATTATGTATTCTTTAACGATTGCTAGCTCAACAGAAGTATCATGTATTCTATAATGATTGCTAGCTCAACAGAAATATTATTCTTTAATGTATTCTATAATGATTGCTAGCTCAACAGAAGTATCATGTATTCTATAATGATTGCTAGCTCAACAGCAGTATCATGTATTCTATAATGATTGCTAGCTCAACAGAAATATTATGTATTCTATAATGATTGCTAGCTCAACAGCAGTATCATGTATTCTATAATGATTGCTAGCTCAACAGAAATATTATGTATTCTATAATGATTGCTAGCTCAACAGCAGTATCATGTATTCTATAATGATTGCTATTCAACAGAAATATCATGTATTCTATAATGATTGCTAGCTCAACAGCAGTATCATGTATTCTGCTAATTCAACAGAAGTATCATGTATTCAAGCTCAAGAAATATCATGTATTCTATAATGATTGCTAGCTCAACAACAGTATCATGTATTCTTTAACGCGCCATTCATGAAGTATCATGTATTCTATAATGATTGCTAGCTCAACAGCAATGTCATATTCTTTAACGCTTATAATTCAGCAGAGTATCATGTATTCTATAATGATTGCTAGCTCAACAGAAATATTATGTATTCTATAATGATTGTAGCTCAACAACGGTATCATGTATTCTTTTAACGCTTGCTAATTCAACAGAAGTATCATATGGCACCTATAATGATTGCTAGCTCAACAGCAGTATCATGTATTCTTTAACGCTTGCTAATTCAACAGAAGTATCATGTATTCTATAATGATTGCTAGCTCAAAGAAATAATATGTATTCTATAATGATTATGGCTCTATAATGCTGTGCTGCTAACTCAATTCAACAGAAGTATCATGTGATCTATAATGATTGCTGACTCAACAGCAGTATCATGTATTCTTTAACGCTTGCTAATTCAACAGTATCATGTATTCTATAATGATTGCTAGCTCAACAGAAATATTATGTATTCTATAATGATTGCTAGCTCAGCAGTATCATGTATTCTTTAACGCTTGCTAATTCAACAGAAGTATCATGTATTCTATAATGATTGCTAGCTCAACAGCAGTATCATGTATTCTATAGCAGCTTGCTAATTGCAAGCTCATGTACTATAAACAAGCTATCATGTATTCTATAATAGTTGCTAGCTTTCGCTGTTCTTTAACGCTTGCTAATTCAACAGAAGTATCATGTATTCTATATTGATTGCTAGCTCAACAGCAGTATCATGTATTCTTTTTGCTAATTCAACAGCAGTATCATGTATTCTATAATGATTGCTAACTCAACAGAGAAATATTATGTATTCTATAATGATTGCTAGCTCAACAGCAGTATCATATGTTCTTTAACGCTTGCTAATTCAACAGAAGTATCATGTATTCTATAATGATTGCTAGCTCAACAGCAGTATCATGTATTCTTTGATTGCTAATTCAACAGCAGTATCATGTATTCTATAATGATTTGCTAGCTCAACAGAAATATTAATAATTCTATAATGATTGTATTCAGTATAATGATTGCTTGCTAATTCAACCTTGGTATCATATTAGCTCAAAATATTATGTATTCTATAATGATTGCTAGCTCAACAGCAGTATCATATTCTTTAACGCTTGCTAATTAGTATCATGTATTCTATAATGATTGCTAGCTCAACAAATATCATGTATTCTTTAAACTTGCTAATTCAACAGAAGTATCATGTATTCTATAATGATTGCTAGCTCAACAAAAATATTATATGTTATAATGATTGCTAGCTCAGTATCATGTATTCTTGGCGCTAATTCAACAGAAGTATCATGTATTCTATAATGATTGCTAGCTCAACAGCAGTATCATGTATTCTTTAACGCTTGCTAATTCAGAATATTATGTATTCTATAATGGTGCTAGCTCAACAGCGTATCATGTATTCTTTTACGCTTGCTAATTCAACAGAAGTATCATGTATTCTATAATGATTGCTAGCTCAACAGCAGTATCATGTATTCTTTATCGCTTGCTAATTCCAACAGAAGTATCATGTATTCTATAATGATTGCTAGCTCAACAGCAGAATAATTTATGTATTCTATAATGATTGCTAGCTCAACAGCAAGTATCATGTATTCTTTAACGCTTGCTAATTCAACAGAAGTATCATGTATTCTATAATGATTGCTAGCTCAACAGCAGTATCATGTATTCTATAATGATTGCTAGCTCAACACAGCAGTATCATGTATTCTTTATAATGATTTTCTAGCTCAACAGAAATATTATGTATTCTATAATGATTGCTAGCTCAACAGCAGTATCATGTATTCTTTAACGCTTGCTAATTCAACAGAAGTATCATGTATTCTATAATGATTGCTAGCTCAACAGAAATATCATGTATTCTTTAACGTTAATTCAACAGCAGTATCATGTATTCAATTGCTAGCTCAACAGAAGTATCATCTATACGATTGCTAGCTCAACAGAAGTAATGTATTCTTTGCTAATTCAACAGAAATATTTATGTATTCTATCAACAGAAATGATTGCTAGCTCAACAGCAGTATCATGTATTCTTTAACGCTTGCTAATTCAACAGCAGTATCATGTATTCTATAATGATTGCTAGCTCAACAGAAATATTCTGTATTCTTTAACGCTTGCTAATTCAACAGAAGTATCATGTATTCTATAATGATTGCTAGCTCAACAGAAATATTATGTATTCTATAATGATTGCTAATTCAACAGCAGTATCATGTATTCTTTAACGATTGCTAGCTCAACAGCAGTATCATGTATTCTATAATGATTGCTAGCTCAACAGCAGTATCATGTATTCTTAACGATTGCTAATTCAACAGAAATATCATGTATTCTATAATGATTGCTAGCTCAACAGCAGTATCATGTATCACAACTTGCTAATTCAACAGAAGTATCATGTATTCTATAATGATTGCTAGCTCAACAACAAATATTATGTATTCTATAATGATTGCTAGCTCAACAGCAGTATCATGTATTCTTTAACGCTTGCTAATTCAACAGAAATATTATGTATTCTATAATGATTGCTAGCTCAACAGAAGTATCATGTATTCTTTAATGATTAATTGCTAATTCAACAGAAGTATCATGTATTCTATAATGATTGCTAGCTCAACAGAAATATCATGTATTCTATAATGATTGCTAATTCAACAGAAGTATCATGTATTCTATAATGATTGCTAGCTCAATTGTATCATGTATTCAACAGCTAAGTATCATCATGTATTCTATAATGATTGCTAGCTCAACAGAAATATCATGTATTCTATAATGATTGCTAGCTCAACAGCAGTATCATGTATTCTTTAATGATTGCTAATTCAACAGAAATATTATGTATTCTATATAATGATTGCTAATTCAACAGAAGTATCATGTATTCTATAATGAACAGAAATATCATGTATTCTATAATGATTGCTAGCTCAACAGCAGTATCATGTATTCTTTAATGATTGCTAATTCAACAGAAGTATCATGTATTCTATAATGATTGCTAGCTCAACAGAAAAATATTATGTATTCTATAATGATTGCTAGCTCAACAGCAGTATCATGTATTCTTTAATTCAACTATATGTATTCTATAATGATTGCTAGCTCAATTAAAATATATTCTTTAATGATTGCTAATTCAACAGAAGTATCATGTATTCTATAATGATTGCTAGCTCAACAGAAATATTATGTATTCTATAATGATTGCTAGCTCAACAGCAGTATCATGTATTCTTTGATTGCTAATTCAACAGAAGTATCATGTATTCTATAATGATTGCTAGCTCAACAGCAGTATCATGTATTCTATAATGATTGCTAATTCAACAGAAATATATGTATTCTATAATGATTGCTAGCTCAACAGCAGTATCATGTATTCTATAATGATTGCTAATTCAACAGCAGTATCATGTATTCTATAATGATTGCTAGCTCAACAGAATTATGTATTCTATGTGATTCTAGCTAATGTATCATGTATTCTTTAGCTAATTCAACAGAAATATTATGTATTCTATAATGATTGCTAGCTCAACAGCAGTATCATGTATTCTATAATGATTGCTATGATAGCTCAACAGAAATATTATGTATTCTATAATGATTGCTAGCTCAACAGCAGTATCATGTATTCTTTAATGATTGCTAGCTCAACAGAAGTATCATGTATTCTATAATGATTGCTAGCTCAACAGCAGTATCATGTATTCTTTAACGTAATGATTGCTAATTCAACAGAAAATTATCATGTATTCTATAATGATTGCTAGCTCAACAGAAATATCATGTATTCTATAATGATTGCTAGCTAGAAGTATCATGTATTCTATAATGATTGCTAGCTCAACAGAAGTATCATGTATTCTATAATGATTGTAATTTAGCTCAACAGCAGTATCATGTATTCTTTAACGCTTGCTAATTCAACAGAAGTATCATGTATTCTATAATGATTGCTAGCTCAATCAGTATTCTATAAAATCAACAGAATATCATGTATTCTATAATGATTGCTAGCTCAACAGCAATTCAGCAGTATCATGTATTCTATAATGATTATAACAGAAATATTGCATAACGATTGCTAGCTCAACAGCAGTATCATGTATTCTATAATGATTGCTAATTCAACAGAAATATTATGTATTCTATAATGATTGCTAGCTCAACAGCAGTATCATGTATTCTTTAATGATTGCTAATTCAACAGAAGTATCATGTATTCTATAATGATTGCTAGCTCAACAGCAGTATCATGTATTCTTTAATGCTTGCTAATTCAACAGAATATCATGTATTCTATAATGATTGCTAGCTCAACAGAAATTATGTATTCTAGCTCAACAGCAGTATCATGTATTCTTTAATGATTGCTAATTCAACAGAAGTATCTATGTATTCTATAATGATTGCTAGCTCAACAGAAGTATTATGTATTCTATAATGATTGCTATTCAACAGCAGTATCATGTATTCTATAATGATTGCTAGCTCAACAGCAGTATCATGTATTCTATAATGATTGCTATTCAACAGAAGTATCATGTATTCTATAATGATTGCTAGCTCAACAGAAATATTATGTATTCTATAATGATTGCTAGCTCAACAGCAGTATCATGTATTCTTTAACGCTTGCTAATTCAACAGAAGTATCATGTATTCTATAATGATTGCTAGCTCAACAGAAATATTATGTATTCTATAATGATTGCTAGCTCAACAGCAGTATCATGTATTCTATAATGATTGCTAGCTCAACAGCAGTATCATGTATTCTATAATGATTGCTAGCTCAACAGCAGTATCATGTATTCTTTAACGCTTGCTAATTCAACAGAAGTATCATGTATTCTATAATGATTGCTAGCTCAACAGCAGTATCATGTATTCTATAATGATTGCTAGCTCAACAGCAGTATCATGTATTCTATAATGATTGCTAGCTCAACAGAAATATTATGTATTCTATAATGATTGCTAGCTCAACAGCAGTATCATGTATTCTATAATGATTGCTAGCTCAACAGCAGTATCATGTATTCTATAATGATTGCTAGCTCAACAGCAGTATCATGTATTCTTTAACGATTGCTAATTCAACAGCAGTATCATGTATTCTATAATGATTGCTAGCTCAACAACAGTAAATTATTAATGTATTCTATAATCTATAATGATTGCTAGCTCAACAGCAGTATCATGTATTCTTTAACGCTTGCTAATTCAACAGAAGTATCATGTATTCTATAATGATTGCTAGCTCAACAGAAATATTATGTATTCTATAATGATTGCTAGCTCAACAGAAATATTATGTATTCTATAATGATTGCTAGCTCAACAGCAGTATCATGTATTCTTTAATGATTGCTAGCTCAACAGCAGTATCATGTATTCTATAATGATTGCTAGCTCAACAGCAGTATCATGTATTCTTAATGATTGCTAATTCAACAGAAGTATCATGTATTCTATAATGATTGCTAGCTCAACAGAAGTATCATGTATTCTATAATGATTGCTCAAGCTCAACAGCAGTATCATGTATTCTATAATGATTGCTAGCTCAACAGAAGTATCATGTATTCTATAATGATTGCTAGCTCAACAGAAATATTATGTATTCTATAATGATTGCTAGCTCAACAGCAGTATCATGTATTCATGTATTCTTCAACAGCAGTATTGTATTCTATAATTCAACAGCAGTATCATGTATTCTATAATGATTGCTAGCTCAACAGCAGTATCATGTATTCTTTAACGATTGCTAATTCAACAGAAGTATCATGTATTCTATAATGATTGCTAGCTCAACAGAAATATTATGTATTCTATAATGATTGCTAGCTCAACAGCAGTATCATGTATTCTTAACGATTGCTAATTCAACAGAAGTATCATGTATTCTATAATGATTGCTAGCTCAACAGCAGTATCATGTATTTTAACGCTAATTGATCAGAATTCAACAGCAGTATCATGTATTCTATAATGATTGCTAGCTCAACAGCAGTATCATGTATTCTATAATGATTGCTAGCTCAACAGCAGTATCATGTATTCTTTAATGATTGCTAATTCAACAGAAGTATCATGTATTCTATAATGATTGCTAGCTCAACAGAAGTATCATGTATTCTTTAATGATTGCTAATTCAACAGCAGTATCATGTATTCTATAATGATTGCTAGCTCAACAGAAGTATCATGTATTCTTTAATGCTAATTCAACATATTCATGTATTCTATAATGATTGCTAGCTCAACAGCAGTATCATGTATTCTTTAACGCTTGCTAATTCAACAGAAGTATCATGTATTCTATAATGATTTAGCTCAACAGCAGTATCATGTATTCTTTAACGCTTGCTAATTCAACAGAAGTATCATGTATTCTATAATGATTGCTAGCTCAACAGCAGTATCATGTATTCTTTAACGCTTGCTAATTCAACAGAAGTATCATGTATTCTATAATGATTGCTAGCTCAACAGAAATATTATGTATTCTATAATGATTGCTAGCTCAACAGCAGTATCATGTATTCTTTAACGCTTGCTAATTCAACAGAAGTATCATGTATTCTATAATGATTGCTAGCTCAACAGCAGTATCATGTATTCTTTAACGATTGCTAATTCAACAGCAGTATCATGTATTCTATAATGATTGCTAGCTCAACAGAAGTATCATGTATTCTTTAACGATTGCTAATTCAACAGCAGTATCATAATGATTCTATAACAACAGAAGTTGCTGTATTCTATAATGAGCTCAACAGAAATATGTATTCTTTAATGATTGCTAATTCAACAGCAGTATCATGTATTCTATAATGATTGCTAGCTCAACAGCAGTATCATGTATTCTATAATGATTGCTAGCTCAACAGAAGTATCATGTATTCTATAATGATTGCTAATTCAACAGCAGTATCATGTATTCTATAATAATCAACAGCAGTATCATGTATTCTTTAATGATTGCTAATTCAACAGCAGTATCATGTATTCTATAATGATTGCTAGCTCAACAGCAGTATCATGTATTCTTTAAATGATTGCTAATTCAACAGAAGTATCATGTATTCTATAACGATTGCTAGCTCAACAGAAATATTATGTATTCTATAATGATTGCTAGCTCAACAGCAGTATCATGTATTCTTCTTTAATTCAACAGCAGTATCATGTATTCTAATAACGATTGCTAATTCAACAGAAGTATCATGTATTCTATAATGATTGCTAATTCAACAGAAGTATCATGTATTCTATATAATGATTGCTAGCTCAACAGCAGTATCATGTATTCTTTAACGCTTGCTAATTCAACAGAAGTATCATGTATTCTATAATGATTGCTAGCTCAACAGAAATATCATGTATTCTATAATGATTGCTAGCTCAACAGCAGTATCATGTATTCTATAATGATTGCTAGCTCAACAGCAGTATCATGTATTCTTTAATGATTGCTAGCTCAACAGAAGTATCATGTATTCTATAATGATTCAACAGAAATATATGCTATAATGATTGCAGTATCATGTATTCTTTAACGCTTGCTAATTCAACAGAAGTATCATGTATTCTATAATGATTGCTAGCTCAACAGCAATATTATGTATTCTTTAACGCTTGCTAATTCAACAGCAGTATCATGTATTCTATAATGATTGCTAGCTCAACAGAAATATCATGTATTCTATAATGATTAAGCTCAACAGCAGTATCATGTATTCTATAATTCAACAGAAGTATCATGTATTCTATAATGATTGCTAGCTCAACAGCAGTATCATGTATTCTTTAACGCTTGCTAATTCAACAGAAGTATTATGTATTCTATAATGATTGCTAGCTCAACAGAAGTATTATGTATTCTTTAATGATTGCTAATTCAACAGCAGTATCATGTATTCTATAATGATTGCTAATTCAACAGAAATATTATGTATTCTATAATGATTGCTAGCTCAACAGAAGTATTATGTATTCTATAATGATTGCTAGCTCAACAGCAGTATCATGTATTCTTTAACGCTTGCTAATTCAATGTATGTATTCTATAATGATTGCTAGCTCAACAGCAGTATTCTATAATGATTTCTTTATGTATTCTTTAACGCTGCTAATTCAACAGAAGTATCATGTATTCTATAATGATTGCTAGCTCAACAGCATTATCATGTATAATGATAGCTAATTCAACCCAAGTATCATGTATTCTATAATGATTGCTAGCTCAACAGAAGTATCATGTATTCTTTAACGCTTGCTAATTCAACAGAAATATCATGTATTCTATAATGATTGCTAGCTCAACAGAAATATTATGTATTCTATAATGATAATTCAACAGAAGTATCATGTATTCTTTAATGATTGCTA
Source organism: Acanthosepion pharaonis (assembly GCA_903632075.3). Classification (NCBI taxonomy): domain Eukaryota; kingdom Metazoa; phylum Mollusca; class Cephalopoda; order Sepiida; family Sepiidae; genus Acanthosepion; species Acanthosepion pharaonis. Next base: position 2,487,982 of record CAHIKZ030000174.1, read on the forward strand.
GCTCAACAGTATCATGTATTCTATAATGATTTAGCTCAACAGCAGTATCATGTATTACTAATTCAACAGAAGTATCATGTATTCTATAATGATTGCTAGCTCAACACAGTATCATGTATTCTATAATGATTGCTAGCTCAACAGCAGTATCATGTATTGCTAGCTCAACAGCAGTATCATGTATTCTATAATGATTGCTAGCTCAACAGAAATATTATGTATTCTATAATGATTGCTAGCTCAACAGCAGTATCATGTATTCTTTAACGCTTGCTAATTCAACAGAAGTATCATGTATTCTATAATGATTGCTAGCTCAACAGAAATATTATGTATTCTATAATGATTGCTAGCTCAAGCTCAAATATATCATGTATTCTTTAACGCTTGCTAATTCAACAGAAGTATCATGTATTCTATAATGATTGCTAGCTCAACAGCAGTATCATGTATTCTTTAACTTGCTAAGAAATATTATGTATTCTATAATGATTGCTAGCTCAACAGAAATATTATGTATTCTATAATGATTGCTAGCTCAACAGCAGTATCATGTATTCTTTAACGCTTGCTAATTCAACAGCAGTATCATGTATTCTATAAACAGCTCAACAGCAGTATCATGTATTCTATAATGATTGCTAATTCAACAGAAGTATTATGTATTCTATAATGATTGCTAGCTCAACAGCAGTATCATGTATTCTTTAACGCTTGCTAATTCAACAGAAGTATCATGTATTCTATAATGATTGCTAGCTCAACAGAAATATTCTTTAATGTATTCTATAATGATTGCTAGCTCAACAGCAGTATCATGTATTCTTTTAATTCAACAGAAGTATCATGTATTCTATAAATTCTAGCTCAACAGAAGTAATATGTATTCTATAATGATTGCTAGCTCAACAGCAGTATCATGTATTCTTTAACGCTTGCTAATTCAACAGAAGTATCATGTATTCTATAATGATTGCTAGCTCAACAGCAGTATCATGTATTCTTTAACGATTGCTAATTCAACAGAAGTATCATGTATTCTATAATGATTCAACAGAAGCTCATGTATTCTTACAGAATGCTCAACAGAAATATTATGTATTCTATAATGACAGCTCAACAGCAGTATCATGTATTCTATAATGATTGCTCAACTATGTATTCTTTAACGCTTCAACAGAAGTATCATGTATTCTATAATGATTGCTAGCTAATTCAACAGAAATATCATGTATTCTATAATGATTGCTAATTCAACAGAAGTAATGTATTAATGATTGCTAGCTCAACAGAATTCTATAATGATTGCTAGCTCAACAGCAGTATCATGTATTCTTTAACGCTTGCTAATTCAACAGAAGTATCATGTATTCTATAATGATTGCTAGCTCAACAGAAATATTCTTTATGTATTCTATAATGATTGCTAGCTCAACAGCAGTATCATGTATTCTTTAACGCTTGCTAATTCAACAGAAGTATCATGTATTCTATAATGATTGTATTCTAGCTCAACAGAAATATTATGTATTCTATAATGATTGCTAAGCTCAACAGCAGTATCATGTATTCTTTAACGCTTGCTAATTCAACAGAAGTATCATGTATTCTATAATGATTGCTAGCTCAACATGAAATATTATGTATTCTATAATGATTGCTAGCTCAACAGCAGTATCATGTATTCTTTAACGCTTGCTAATTCAACAGAAGTATTGTATTCTATAACAGCTAGCTCAACAGAAATATTATGTATTCTATAATGATTGCTAGCTCAACAACAGTATCATGTATTCTTTAACGCTTGCTAATTATTATCATGTATTCTATAATGATTGCTAGCTCAACAGCAGTATCATGTATTCTTTAATGATTGCTAATTCAACAGAAGTATCATGTATTCTTTAATGATTGCTAATTCAACAGAAATATCATGTATTCTATAATGATTGCTAGCTCAACAGCAGTATCATGTATTCTTTAACGATTGCTAATTCAACAGAAGTATCATGTATTCTATAATGATTGCTAGCTCAACACAGTATCATGTATTCTTTAGAAATTCAACAGAAGTATCATGTATTCTATAATGATTGCTAGCTCAACAGCAGTATCATGTATTCTTTAACGCTTACTAATTCAACAGAAGTATCATGTATTCTATAATGATTGCTAGCTCAACAGAAAGTATTATGTATTCTTTAATGATTGCTAATTCAAGTATCATAATGATTGCTAGCTCAACAGCAGTATCATGTATTCTTTAACGCTTGCTAATTCAACAGAAGTATCATGTATTCTATAATGATTGCTAGCTCAATCAGAAATATTCATGTATTCTATAATGATTGCTAGCTCAACAGCAGTATCATGTATTCTTTAACGCTTGCTAATTCAACAGAAGTATCATGTATTCTATAATGATTGCTAGCTCAACAGAAGTATCATGTATTCTATAATGATTGCTAATTCAACAGAAGTATCATGTATTCTTTAATGATTCTATAGTATCATGTATTCTTAATGATTGCTAATTCAACAGAAATATTATGTATTCTATAATGAAGCTCAACAGCAGTATCATGTATTCTTTAACGCTTCTAATTCAACAGAAGTATCATGTATTCTTAATGATTGCTAGCTCAACAGAAATATTATGTATTCTATAATGATTGCTAGCTCAACAGAAGTATCATGTATTCTATAATGATTGCTAATTCAACAGAAGTATCATGTATTCTATAATGATTGCTAATTCAACAGAAGTATCATGTATTCTATAATGATTGCTAGCTCAACAGCAGTATCATGTATTCTTTAATGATTGCTAATTCAACAGAAGTATCATGTATTCTATAATGATTGCTAATTCAACAGAAGTATCATGTATTCTATAATGATTGCTAGCTCAACAGAAGTATCATGTATTCTATAATGATTGCTAGCTCAACAGAAGTATCATGTATTCTATAATGATTGCTAATTATATCATGTATTCTATAATGATTGCTAGCTCAACAGCAGTATCATGTATTCTTTAATGATTCAACAGAAGTATCATGTATTCTATTGCTATCAACTCATCAACAGAAGTATCATGTATTCTATAATGATTGCTAGCTCAACAGAAGTAATGTATTCTATAATGATGAAGTATCATGTATTCTATAATGATTGCTAGCTCAACAGCAGTATCATGTATTCTTTAACGATTGCTAATTCAACAGAAGTATCATGTATTCTATAATGATTGCTAGCTCAACTATAAATTGCTAGCTCAACAGCAGTATCATGTATTCTATAATGATTGCTAGCTCAACAGCAGTATCATGTATTCTTTAACGATTGCTAATTCAACAGAAGTATCATGTATTCTATAATGATTGCTAGCTCAACAGCAGTATCATGTATTCTTTAATGATTGCTAATTCAACAGAAGTATCATGTATTCTATAATGATTGCTAGCTCAACAGAAATATTATGTATTCTATAATGATTGCTAGCTCAACAGCAGTATCATGTATTCTTTAATGATTGCTAATTCAACAGCAGTATCATGTATTCTATAATGATTGCTAATTCAACAGAAATATATGTATTCTATAATGATTGCTAGCTCAACAGAAGTATCATGTATTCTATAATGATTGCTAGCTCAACAGCAGTATCATGTATTCTTTAACGCTTGCTAATTCAACAGAAGTATCATGTATTCTATAATGATTGCTAGCTCAACAGCAGTATCATGTATTCTTTAACGCTATAATGCTAATTCAACAGAAGTATCATGTATTCTATAATGATTCTAATTCAACAGCAGTATCATGTATTCTATAATGATTGCTAGCTCAACAGCAGTATCATGTATTCTTTAATGATTGCTAATTCAACAGAAAGTATCATGTATTCTAATGAATGATTGTATTCTAGCTCAACAGCAGTATCATGTATTCTTTAATGATTGCTAATTCAACAGAAGTATCATGTATTCTATAATGATTGCTAGCTCAACAGAAGTATCATGTATTCTATAATGATTGCTAATTCAACAGAAGTATCATGTATTCTATAATGATTGCTAGCTCAACAGCAGTATCATGTATTCTTTAATGATTGCTAATTCAACAGCAGTATCATGTATTCTATAATGATTGCTAGCTCAACAGCAGTATCATGTATTCTATAATGATTGCTAGCTCAACAGCAGTATCATGTATTCTATAATGATTGCTAACTCAACAGCAGTATCATGTATTCTATAATGATTGCTAGCTCAACAGAAGTATCATGTATTCTATAATGATTGCTAATTCAGCAGTATCAGTATTCATGTATTCTATCAACAGAAGTATCATGTATTCTATAATGAACTAACTCAACAGTATCATGTATTCTATAATGATTGCTAGCTCAACAGCAGTATCATGTATTCTATAATGATTGCTAGCTCAACAGCAGTATCATGTATTCTATAATGATTTAGCTCAACAGAAGTATCATGTATTCTATAATGATTTCAGTATTCTATAATGATTGCCTAATTCAACAAGTATCATGTATTCTATAATGATTGCTAGCTCAACAGAAGTATCATGTATTCTATAATGATTGCTAGCTCAACAGCAGTATCATGTATTCTTTTAACGCTAATTCAACAGCAGTATCATGTATTCTATAATGATAATGTATTGCTAAGCTAATTCAACAGCAGTATCATGTATTCTATAATGATTTAGCTAACAGTATTGTATTCTTTATTGCTAATTCAACAGAAGTATCATGTATTCTATAATGATTGCTAGCTCAACAGAAATATCATGTATTCTATAATGATTGCTAGCTCAACAGCAGTATCATGTATTCTTAATGATTGCTAATTCAACAGAAGTATCATGTATTCTATAATGATTGCTAGCTCAACAGCAGTATCATGTATTCTTTAATGATTGCTAATTCAACAGAAGTATCATGTATTCTATAATGATTGCTAGCTCAACAGTATCATGTATTCATGTATTCTATCATGTATTCTATAATGATTGCAGCTCAACAGCAGTATCATGTATTCTATAATGATTGCTAATTCAACAGAAAGTATCATGTATTCTATAATGATTGCTAGCTCAACTCAACAGTATCATGTATTCTTTAACGCTTGCTAATTCAACAGAAGTATCATGTATTCTATAATGATTGCTAACTCAACAGCAGTATCATGTATTCTATAATGATTGCTAGCTCAACAGAATGTATCATGTATTCTATAATGATTGCTAAGCTCAACAGAAATATTATGTATTCTATAATGATTGCTAGCTCAACAGCAGTATCATGTATTCTTTCTTGCTAATTCAACAGAAGTATCATGTATTCTATAATGAATTCAACAGCAGTATCATGTATTCTATAATGATTGCTAGCTCAACAGAAGTATCATGTATTCTATAATGATTAGCTAATCATGTATTCTTTCATTCAACAGAAGTATCATGTATTCTATAATGATTGCTAGCTCAACAGCAGTATCATGTATTCTATAATGATTGCTAGCTCAACAGCAGTATCATGTATTCTATAATGATTGCTAGCTCAACAGAAATATCATGTATTCTATGTATTCTAGCTCAACAGCAGTATCATGTATTCTTTAATGATTGCTATTTCAACAGCAAGTATCATGTATTCTATAATGATTGCTAGCTCAACAGAAGTATCATGTATTCTTTAATGATTGCTAATTCAACAGAAATATTATGTATTCTATAATGATTGCTAGCTCAACAGCAGTATCATGTATTCTTTAACGCTTGCTAATTCAACAGAAGTATCATGTATTCTATAATGATTGCTAACTCAACAGCAGTATCATGTATTCTATAATGATTGCTAATTCAACAGAAGTATTATGTATTCTATAATGATTGCTAGCTCAACAGCAGTATCATGTATTCTTTAATGATTGCTAATTCAACAGAAGTATCATGTATTCTATAATGATTGCTAGCTCAACAGCAAATGTATTATGTATTCTATAATGATTGCTATAAGCTCAACAACAGAAGTATCATGTATTCTTTAATGATTTTCAACAGCAGTATCATGTATTCTTTAACGCTTGCTAATTCAACAGAAGTATCATGTATTCTATAATGATTGCTAACTCAACAGCAGTATCATGTATTCTATAATGATTGCTAACTCAACAGCAGTATCATGTATTCTATAATGATTGCTAGCTCAACAGAAATATTATGTATTCTATAATGATTGCTAGCTCAACAGCAGTATCATGTATTCTATAATGATTGCTAACTCAACAGCAGTATCATGTATTCTATAATGATTGCTAGCTCAACAGCAGTATCATGTATTCTATAATGATTGCTAACTCAACAGCAGTATCATGTATTCTATAATGATTGCTAGCTCAACAGAATGTATTATGTAGCAGTATCATGTATTCTATAATGATTGCTAGCTCAACAGAAATATTATGTATTCTATAATGATTGCTAGCTCAACAGCAGTATCATGTATTCTTTAACGCTTGCTAATTCAACAGAAGTATCATGTATTCTATAATGATTGCTAGCTCAACAGAAATATTATGTATTCTATAATGATTGCTAGCTCAACAGCAGTATCATGTATTCTTTAACGCTTGCTAATTCAACAGAAGTATCATGTATTCTATAATGATTGCTAGTAGATTCTTAGTAACGTTTACCGTTTTGCCATCCCTCCTAAGCCCCGTTCCACCGCCCGCTACATCCCCTTCTCCCTTTTGTTTTTGATGTGTCCTGTGAGTGTCAAATCCTCGAACCTGACTTCCTTGTTATGTCTTCAAGAAATTTCACCTCTCTCTGATTCTGGTTATGTGTCTTTTGTTTTTTTTTGCATTTTCCTTCAGATTTCTTCGTTGCTTAAGCTGGCTATTCCCAGTATCCTTCTGTAGAACAACATTTCTATTACCCCAAGTCTTTTCTTCATCTGTGAGGAAATCATCCATCATTCGTTGCCATATATGAAGACTGATATTACATAACAGTTCAGCACCCTTTTGTTTGTGTTTAACTAAATTTTCCTGTTTCTTATTACTTTGCTTAGCTTTTGGAAGGTACCTTTTGATATTTCAGATTTAGTTTTCACGTTTTCCATACTGTGTTAAAACCAATTCTCAACACTGTTTATTTCAGCGCTGCATTTATGTAAACGATGAATTACTTTATTGGGTGGATGTCTGCCATAGAGTGATAGTTAGCAAATTTAATCTCACAAATCAATGTTAGTCTCGTGTGTTCGATACTAAGTAGAGACCTAAGAGACTCGTGTTCAAATCCTGGTTGATTTGTCAGAGAACTGACTTCATGATATCGGCCCTGGAGGGTGATTCCTGCTTGTGTCACCTCTTTTGGAAGTACCTGAGAAACGTACCACGAGTTAACTCAAACTTTGTGAGGGAAATTGGGGTAGATGAAACTGTTCAAAGCCGTAGATGGTTATGCTATCACGATGTGATAAATCTTTGTCACCGAGGGTTTGGGTGCACTGGCCTTGTTCAAACTGATGAGATTATGCGTTCTCCCTCAGACACTGTAACTAAAGTCTGCTCAGCCTAGTTGCAGTATAGTCTACGGGATAACTTAAATATGGTTGATGAGGTGTCTGAAACCGAGATTATCTTGCTAACTCTAAAACGATTAAACAGCTTTTAACTAGGTGGCTCAAAATGAGAGGTGTGTCTAAGATTAGCGGCCTCTAAATTTTTCAGTAGTCAGGATACTTTGTAATTTTTACATATTTTCACGGGCCATAGAAAAAAAAAATTATAAATTAATTACTAAAATTCTAATGAATGATTACCTTTAATTTGTACCTTTTTGTAATCATCGTGTTATGATAAACAGGTAAAGTGAAAGGTAACAATTAAAAGCGAAAATGTCGCGCTTCCACTGAGACATGAGGTATAATGAGTAAAACTATCAAACGTTAACAAATTCTTAGAAAATTACTTAACTCTAGATGTGAGAAGCAGGTTACACATTTCAATTTAAGTTGCCTCGGGCTGGATAAAATTTTATGGCAAGCCGGATATAGCCTATGAGCCGGATGTGGCCTTTGGGCAGGATATGACACGTGGGCTGGGGTTTGTGCACTCCTATCCTTGTATAAGCTAAATTAAATCTCAGTATTTGGCAAATATTAACAATTAGAGAGTCTTAGGTAATTTGATTTCTGTGCTGCGTTTTTTTCCATCACATGTAACGCCAAATCTATAAATTAACATGCATAGGAAAAATATCTAATATTAGGTCGACTGATAAATAATTTCCGTTTTTGTTTATCAATTTTAAGCTTCAAAAAGTAAAAATACAATTACATTACAATTAAAAATTACAATAACATTTATTCAAAGATATATTCACCATTATTTCCAAGGACTTATCGCCACTTATCAAACAGCTCTTCGATGACTTTTGAGTAAAATGCTACTGGTTTTGATGTAAAAATGTTTTCAACGAATTCTTCAATCTGGTTTTCATTAGAGAAAGTTTTCCTCACCAAAGCATTTTGCAGCGATTGAAAAAGGTAACAATCGTTTGGTGCTGGGTTAGATGAATATGGCGGTTGAGGTAGAACATACCAAATAGGTTCCAAAATTTTTTATGTTATTCTTACTGTATACGGCTTTTTGTCGTCAGGGAGAATAGAAGATTTCATTTAATCCGCTGTGTACGATGCCATTTCAAAAAACGAGGTATATTAGTGTATTACAAATTTATTCTTAACTGGCACCAATGCGTATTAGTTACAATGATACATTCATCATTAAAACTGGTTCCACAAAACGGAACTTAATTATGTATGAAGCTAATAACTTGTTGATGTTCTAAGTTTCTTTACTGTTTGTTTTAGTTTTTTTTGTCATAATATTTATTATTGTGACATATATAGTTTTGCATTTTTATTTTTACAATCAGTAGTTTATCGACTTGATTCACTTCAACATTTCAAAGGAAAAACACTTTGTTAAATGCTTTTCTTCCAGAGACGGATATGCAATGTGATAGGTCCTCATCTGGCATCTCGTCTAGAGCCACTTTCTTACAGAAGTGATGTGACTTCTCTCTGTCTTTTCTGCAAATATTTTCATGGCAACTGCTTTGACGAGCTACTTTCATTGGTACCCCAACTGCATAAATTTAAGCGTGCTACTAGTTTGGCATCTCGGTCCCACTCTTTCACTGTTGAAAGAGTTAAATGTAATCGCATTTTCTACTCCAACAGCATCTTCTCTTGCACTTCCCGATAGTGAACTCCCTTCCTCCTACTTGCTATAATCTTCAAATATTCAAATGTAATGTCAAACGATATTTTTCTTCTGATGCTCGACCTTCTCTATATCCTTTCTTCAAACACTCCTCTTTACTCTTGCTCTCACTATCTGTGACTCTTTACGTGTTAGTGACACTCCCGACTTGCTTGGAGAGAAATGCTTAAAAAAAAAAACAACTTCTACTACAAAAGAATATTTAGTCAATTTTTTATTAGTACGGTGGCCAGTTAAAACTGCAGAGAAAAGGGCATCCGCAAATCATGCATTTCTTTTGTGGAAAGTTAATCTTTATCTACACCCATGGACAAATTAATTGAAACAGCTGCTTTAGTTTACTTTCTTTCATCATACGGTCAGTTTTAGACCCACTGGAATGACACGGTGTATTCTATTTCTATTTTTTCCTCAGATTAAGTCATTTGCAGTGATGGGCAGTAATATGAATCTATTTGAAAATTTATTTGGCCTTGAAAAATATTGCGTTATTCATGATTGCATCAGATTTTTATCACGCCCAAAGATTATTGTCTCAACTGTCGATTAGTTGTCTTACGGCCATTATCTGTAATGGACTTTAATCCATGGAAGCATACGAAAATTGTATCGCTGCACGAACATACTGGCAAGCCTTACCAGTGATCAAATCAAATACTATAAATTGACCCGAAACTCTTAAATCCAATCGAGAATCTGTGGTCAATCTGCAAGGAACGACTTCGTGGAATGGACATACAAAGGAATAACATGTGCACTGGGTCATGTTTCACTGGAAAAATACAAAAAAGTAGATAATAACGGAATTATTCGTTTTGTTGAAATTAATTTGCACAAAGGTCTATCTGTATTATTAACTTATATTGCCTCCGTTCATCTGTGTTCTTTTTGAAGACACTGCAAATGCAGAAGTCCCGTTTTCGATTTCAATTATGACCTTAATGTTAACTCTGCTTTCATGTCAACGCTGTATTAGAGCTTTAAACTAAACTGAATACGGCACAAGATCAATCAGCGAGGATGAAACTACAATATTAATAGTGTGAAGTTACTCCACTTTCCTTCCTAAAAAACTGCAACTGGAGGACGCTTTCTGAACCTATACTGTAATATTTTTGGTCATTCTCTTTTCACTAATTTCTTTAGACACGCCAGAATGTAGGTCTATCGTGAAAATGCGTTTCCTATTAGGTAAACGCATACACACACATACGCATGCAAATTCATTTTCTCTAGGATTCCTACAAACATTTTATATACAGGAACAATTCACTAGTCTTTAAATATTTTCATACATGTTCATTATTTTGTCACATACATACAGTATCATTGTCTTTGTAGCTCGCAACAATGTAAGTTTTTTGTCTTGTTAATAATACATTATCGCGTGGCACCATGCATACCTGACGAGCTGAAAAGAAATATTCATAGATATATGATTTGTTTTTTACGGTTTATCAACCATTTAATAATTATTTAGGGCCGAAAAATATTTTGGGTTTTAAGAATAATTCTTTCTTTACGTTCAAGCGATCTGGAAGAAGTAAAAGAGAAAACGAAGAAGAAAGAAAAAAAAATAATACGAAAACAGGTCATAGGCGAGCACACACACGCTCGGCTGACAGATAACAGGTGTCGAAAAATATCCAGGTCAAGCATCTAACCGAGATGGGGGAAATGGAAGTTGTTATCAATTGGTTGAAGAAACGAAGTTTAGGGACAATGAAAAATATTGATAAGTAACAAGTGGAAAGTGTGTCATTGAGATGATAGGTAAAACAGGTGGGAAGTGTATCTAAGGATATGAAGGCAAACCATTAATACGAAAAACATAGACAGTCTCCAGAATTAGAAAAAGCCACACAAGACGATGTCGCTGGAAATTTTTTTTTTGAGATAATAAAGATTTTATTATCAGCCCTTCAAGCGGGGGAAAATGAAATATTTTTATTCGTTCCAAAACGCCAACAGGTCTGAGAAATTCCTTTCTTAGATCATATCCAATTACGAGGAGAATCGGTCGACGCCCTTGTCAGAAGTGGAAGTGTAAGGAGCCGATACGAAGAAGTGTCGGGTATACGCCCTCAGAAGCCATGATAAGGGGATTTGAATTAATATTTTCCAAAAAAACGTATAAAACCCTGGCGCCGACAGACCCACCCCAGTTTTTACTGCGTCAATAAAAGCGAAACCCCAACCGGATTGTTTTTGAGCCGCGGACGACGGGCCAGGTTCGTTCGCCCCTTTGCGGGCAAAATAAGTTCGTTTGGCCACACGAAGGAGGAGAAAAGTTCGTCCGACCAAGGAAGTGAAGAAGTTCGTCCAACCCACGTGACCGAAGAGAAGAAGTTAATTCGACACCGACGGCGGTGATGAGTGACCAGTAATCCAGACTCTGAAGAGAAGAAGAATTCGCACACCGACGGCGGAGATGGTGACCAGTAATGCCCCAGAAGCAGAGAGAAGAAGTTAATTCGCGCACCGACGGCGGAGATGAGTGACCGAAAGTGGAAAGAAGCCGAAAAAGAAGTTAATTCGCGAACCGACGGCGGAGATGGTGACCATTTAGAAGCCGAAGAGAGAAGGACCCCGAACCGAAGGAGATAATGACCAGTAATTCAGAAGCCGAAGAGAAGAAGTTAATTCGCGCACCGACGGCGGAGATGAGTGACCAGTAATTCAGACTCTGAAGAGAAGAAGAGTTTCAGCCGCGGACGGCGAGAGAGTTTGAGCAGCGGACGGCGAAAGAGTTTTGAGCCGTGGACGACAAGCAGAGATGAGCGACCAGTGTTGAAACCGCGTCAAGATAGCTGACCAAGATTCACGCACACTTCTGGACTCTTCTTCAACCAAGAACAAGTAGTTTGAAGAGCGACTTAGAATCAGACCACAGAAATAAGTTTTTTTTTTCGACTTTCGTCTAAAGACACACCGAAACACAAATTTCTTAGAGAGCAGACAACTTGAAGCCTTAAAGTTGCCTAGTAAAAGCGTCGTGCCACAATACACAGAACAGGTCGGGAGGTAGACATAGTCCTATGTACCGAGCAAATAGACATAAAAAGTTTGTTACCTTTTTCTTTGATACGTTGGACCTTGTGAGTTTTATTTTATTTTCTTTTTATACATAATTGTGTGTTATCACCCCGTTAGACTCAACTTGCATTACGGCCCCAACCCCTGTTTGATCTCGTCTGTCTAAGATCAATTCACAACGTGGGTAGGCAGACTGGAGATCAGTGCAGTTACCCTGGTAACCAGGCGTTGGAAGCGGGTTGGGAACGACGAGGCTGGTATAAATCTAACCAAAGGGTTAGAACGTCACGTTTGGAGCAGCGAGGAGCGAACAGCTGACGCCGCGGCAAAGACTTCACAACTGGTGTTGTCCGTGACCAGGATATCAGAGCCTGGCGAGCACGTGACGTCACAATTGGCGCCACGACCGGGATCGAACGACACAGTCGACGCTGCGACCGGGGGACGACGTCACAACTGGTGCCGTGACCAAAGGATCAACCCTGAGACAGCCACGTCACGTCACATCGATCGACCGCTGTTGCTGAGAAATTTCAAATAGGACTCAAAACGACCTGGGACCGAAAGGAACGAGAACAGAATCGTCTGTAAGGTAGGACACTTTATTTTATTTCCCAACCTCGATTGTTGCTGCGTAGATTGTCTTTCTCTTTAAATATGTCGGACTATGATTCAGATAGACCAGTGGGGGATGAAGAGGGAGTAAGACAAGGATTGTCAGCTGACCTAAGAAGACTGTTAGGTGGACCGAGGGTCCCAGCATTTGACGGCAGTGGAAAAGATTTCAAAAACTGGCTGGCAATCCTGGAGAAGAGCCGAGTTATTTACGAACTTTCAGACCTCGAAACCCTGTATTTGGCATACGATGCCACAAAAGGGAAAGCGTCTGAATTCATGAAGGAGCTCTTGGAGAGTCAACCCCACTTGTCTTGGGAAAGATTAAAGGGACTATTGAGCAAGGAATTCGCCGACGAGGGCACGGTTATAGAGGCCATGAGGGCCCTCCTAAAACTGACACAGCTGCGGGACGAAACCCCGGGGAGAATGGGGGCCTGAGCAGGGAAGCTGTCATCATTGGCCTCCCGGAAGTGGTCAGAGACAATGCGGTCATGCAGGCTCAACTAGCGGACCTGTATGTGGAGGCGCTAAGTGACGAGCGTGTTCGTCACGACGTGCTAAAAGAGGGACCGCTGAGACTGTCGGCAGCAATAGAGCTGGCCAAGGAGAGCCAGGGCGTATGGGAAAAGGTGAAGAGGTGTGGAAGGAAACAGATACTAAGTCAGGAGGCCGGAAGAAGTGGGGTAGGCGGAAGATCCCCCGCGTGGAATCAGAAGGTTAAATTAGAAGTAGATCAGGCTGAAGTATGGAAAGAAGACCCCAATAGAGGGGCATGGTCGACCAGGCATGGCTTTTATAAGCCCACGCCGGTTCGATACGGGCTGGACCTGTGGGCGTAAGGACCACAGGGCGGCGGAATGTCCGACGAAGTGGGGTTTGCCCCCAGACTTCGATCGTGACAGGTGCACCAGGTGTGGTAAGAAAGGACACCTGGTGAAGTGGTGCGGGCTGAGGAAGGGTGCCCCACCGATATTAACAAAGAAGGCCGAGCCCAAGAAAAGCCAACGGGCCACCCCGGAATTAAGAGGGAGAGTGGCCCAGTTAAAAAGCAGAGAAATAAAAGCTTGGACCAGTGGTCGGGCGAACCGCTTGGATAGATGACGGGTCCCTCCGGGAGTAGACACAAGGCTAGCCCAGTTTAAAAGGAAGAGAGCAAAATGTTGGACATGTGGTCGGGCGGGCCACCTTGCGGCGAACTGTCCGACAAGAAGGTGCTGGTTTTGCAGGAGGCCAGGACACCTGAAGAGAAGCTGTATCCTTAGAAACAGCCGCGGGAGACTGGGAGAGGTCCGGCCGGGCTTGCCCAGGTGCAGGGGGCGCAGAACTCCACCTCATGAGAAAAATGAAGGTGATTTATTACTACCGGCGCCTATGGCTGGGTTAACCCAAGGGTGGGAACCCAGGAAGAGGAAAGCTCAAGTGTTCTCTTCGCTAACGCAAGAGAAAGAACTATCCTGTAGAGCGGAGATAGGGGGTAGGGCGATGAGAGCTCTGGTGGACACAGGAGCATCTGTGTCATTGATGAGAGAGGAAGCATACAGGCGGGTGAAACGGAAGAGAAGGTTACAGGAAGCGGACATAGAGGTCACGCAAGCAGATGGAGCCCCTCTGAAGATAAAAGGGATGGTGAGGCTCCTGGTGAGGATTGGGAAAGTAAGAAGCACCCAAAATTTTTACGTAACCCCCGACCTATGTACGGAGGCAATCTTGGGAGAAGATTGGCTCCGGAGCCAGAGGGCCCAGATCGAGTTTAACCCCACTGTGTTGGTGGTGAACGGCGAGAGAACGCCATTGGGATGCCCACCGGAGGAAGAGATAACAATAGTGGTGGAGGAAGATGTAAAGCTACCCCCTAGGACGGCGGTGTCGGGAAAGGGTATGTTAATGTAAGGAAAAAGGGTAGGGAGAGGACCCCTGCAGTTGGTCCCTGTAGAAGGAAAGGGCCTAGAAGAGAGCGAGGTAACCCTGTGCAAAACGGTGGTGGAGGCAGCCGAATTGGTGCCCATTATGATGGTGAATCAGGCCCAAAAGACTATAAAGGTTAGGAGAGGGGAGGAGATAGGGAGAGCGCTTCCCCCACGGACTCTGAATCGGGTGAGATTCGAGGAGGAACGAAAGAAACTTGTAGAGCAAACAGAAGGAATCGTAGACGAAGATATATTAGCACCGGATCAATTTAGAACCAGAGTGGGGGGTCTGTTGAGGGACAATCGAGATGTAGTAGCCCAGTCAGACAAGGAACTAGGCCAGACACAGACAGTCAAAATGAAAATCGACACCGGAGATCACCCCCCCCCTGTGAAATTAAAACCCTACCGGACACCTATACATAAAATACCCCTTGTAGAAGAGGCAGTAGAAGAGATGTTGGAAGCTGGGATGATCGAAAGATCGATCTCCCCTTGGAGCTTCCCAATAGTAATAGTGGGTAAGAAAGATGGCGGGCACCGTTTCTGTGTAGATTTTAGAAAACTAAATTCTATATCGAAGCCGTTGGCGGTGCCATTGCCACTGATAGATGACATATTGGCATTATTAGGGAAGGCAAAGTACTTCTCTACGTTGGAATTGAGGTCCGGGTATTGGCAGGTAGCCCTTGATGAGGCTGACAAGGAGAAGGCCGCATTTGCGTGTCACCTGGGACTGTTTCAGTTCAGGGTGATGCCATTCGGTTTAGCTAATGCCCCGGGAGTCTTCCAACAGCTAATGTCAATAGTGTTAGGAGGATACGAGAGCTTTGCCATGGCGTATTTGGACGATATCTTAATATTTTCGGAAACAGTGGAACAACACTTTTTCCATTTAAGACAAGTGTTGGGAAGGTTAAGAAAACACGGCTTAAAATTAAAATTGTCAAAGTGTCAGTTTCTGAAGGAAGAGACTAGGTATTTAGGCTTTGTCATAAACGGAGACGGTATTAAACCCGACATGGATAAGGTAAAGGTCATAAGAGAAATGCCGGAACCTAAGACAGTGAGACAGGTAAGAGGTTTTATAGGGGCTACCGACGCTTCGTTCCGGCATTTTCAAGAATCGCCATACCACTAGTAGCCCTGACGAAGAAATACGCTAGGTTCAGGTGGACAGAGGACTGCCAACGGGCATTTGATACATTAAAGGAACAGTTGACAGCCGTCCCACTGCTGACGTACCCGGACCTCAGCAAGCCCATGGTGCTATACACGGATGCCAGTGAGCAGTGTGTAGGGGCAGTACTTACCCAGCCGTGTCCCGATGAGGAAGGACCAGTGGCAGGCATACCAGAGGAAGTGCCGATATACTTCCTCTCCCATAAGCTCTCAGAGACACAACGGAGATGGCCAGTAATAGAAAGGGAAGCATATGCCATCATGTATGCTCTCCAAAAACTGGACTACTATTTGAATGGTGCGGTCTTTACTATAAAAACAGACCACAAACCTCTGCAGTACCTATTGCAGGCAGAGTGGACAAATAATAAGAAAATTCAACAGTGGGCACTTAAGTTAAGTGGCTACCACTGTAAGATAGAGTATTTGGCAGGGAAGGAAAACACGTGCGCAGATTTACTCTCAAGAATACCGAAACAACTGGAAGAAAGATCTGTAAAAGTAGAGCAGGGAGTAGATGATAAAGCCTATAGAATAGGAGTAATTAACTCTAATAAGCTAAAAGATCGCCCTATGTTAGAATCGGACGAAGAATAACCGATCCCTACTGGACAGAAGGAATTGAGAGGGAGCAGGCAGACAGTGAAATAGCTGCTCTGAGAGAAAAGGTGAAGGCAGGAGAGACCACCAAGTATGCCATAATAGAGGAAAGGCTGTATTATCTCTCAGGAAGGGATGAAGAAGTCAAGCCCAAGTTGTATGTGCCCAAAAGTTTAAGACCAGAGATATTGGAACAGTGCCACGAGAGGTTGGGTCACATGGGAATTGATAGGACATGTTATCTTATAGGAAGAAAGTACTATTGGCCCAAACTGTACGGAGAGGTCACTAACTATGTTCGGAGCTGTGTAGTGTGCCAGTCGCAGAGCAGAAGGCAGGAAATGGCACCTTTGGAGGAAACGGACGTGCCAAACTTTCCCTTCGAGAAGGTGAGTATGGATGTATCAGGACCATATGGGGAACCTGCACAAGGAAACAACTATAGAGTGAGTTTTGTTGATTGGCTAACAAATTGGCCTGAGGCATTTGCGGTACCAGACAAGAAGGCTAGAACTGTGGCCGGGTTGATAATAAGTGAAATCTTCCCTAGGTATGGCGCCCCTGTGCAATTGGTAACAGATAATGGCACGGAGAATGTGAACAACATAATGAGAGAAGTTCTGACAGGTTTGAATATAGAGCACGTAAAAACATCTCCATATCACCCCCAAGGAAATGCTAAAGTGGAAAGGTTTCATAGAACTTTGGGAGATGTATTGGCCAAGCTGGTCAGAGAGAACACTGGAAATTGGGACTTGTATTTGACGCAGGCTCTGGCGGCCGTGAGGTTTACGATAAACGAAACCTCCAGATTTTCTCCTTACTTTTTGTTGTTTGGCAGAGACGTGGTCCTGCCTGTGGATAACCTACTGAAGCCCCAAAGAAAGTATATGGGAGAAGATCATCATCAACTATTGCTGGAACAACAACATAAGATATTTGTACAGGCCAGAAGAAGAATAAAGAGGGCCCAGAAGAGAAGAAATGAGAGAGTGAATGCTGAAAGAAAGGTAGTAGAATTGAAGGTTGGAGACCCTGTCTACTATAAAATCCACCAGAGAGAGGGAAAACTGGACCGGAGATGGGAACCATACTACCGGATAGCAGAGCAGACGGGTCCAGTATCTGGAATGTAATATGGGATCAAGTGGCAGGACGAGCGAGGAGGGTTCATGCCAATGATCTGAAGAAGGCTGAAATAGCTAACCTGGAAATGAGCGAGCCGAGGCCTAAGAAGACAAGGACAAGGAATGTAACTCTGGTTGAACCAGAAGAAATGGAGACGGAAGAAGATTCCGAAGAAGATGAGGAGATAGGTCGACTTGGCCAGATAGACGAAGCGATCCGAGTGACGGAGTTGGAACCCTCAGCGGGGATTAGCGATGTTCAGTCGTTGACTGAATCGGTGCAGAAAAAACCCTGTGAGGTCACCATCGCACCCCCATGTCCAAGGAAAAGGAAGAAAAAAACGAGGAGATCCAATCAAGCAGTCGAGGGCTCTAAAAAGAGGCACCCTGAACAGGACGAAGGGCCCAGCGAGTGGGAGGAGGAGGATCAAATACACCTTTCCCAGCCCAAGGAAAGGATAAGGAACAGGAGAGATTTAGACATAGAGTCGAGAGGTATTAAAGACATCCAAGGCGAGGACTCTAAACAGAAGGAAGAATCAGGGAATGAAGAAGATGACAAAACACCTCCTGGACGGGAGTTAAACACAGAGAGAAGGTTAGAGGTTGAGCAGGAATCACCTCGGAAGATGAGATCAAGGAGGGTGAAGAACCCCAAATCTCAGTAGAACAAGAGGGCTGTGCAGAATAGAAGCATTCAGTGTCGATAGATAACGACACTGGCCCATCCAAAAACCTGCTAGCTGACTGCGGTGGATGTGAGTGGAGGGGATGGAGTCGCGGGCTGCACCTCACAAGGGACGGAAGAAGATTATTGGCATTGTTGATTGGCCATCAGTGGTGTCATGAAGTACTACCTTTGGAGTGGGCGCCACGCGTGTCTGTCCAGGCCATTCTGTCTGCTAGAGGTTAGTTAGAGGAGGGAAGAGCTGAACTTAGTAAGAAATTATGAAATAATTGAGTGATGAGTCGAGCGAGACTGAGTGGTTGTGAAGAATAACAACAAGAGAATTTTGTTACCTTTCAGGAATGATCAAGATGAAAGGGTTGATGATGACGATGATGGTGGTAGCCACGCTGATGGTGACGATGGCGGAAGCTGGGAAGCGCAGCCGAAACCCCATTTTTAAAAAAAAACGAGCGAAGTAATAATAACCAGGTCTAAATGATTGATCACATTCGTGATAGATTTGAACCCGTATGAGTCTCTACTAAATAAGTTAGGAAACGAGCTAACGCAACTGGATGCAGCCCGGTTGAAAGTAGGACAAGATTATCCCAAGGAAAAAGGGTATCTTAGTTTATTGCACTCCCTAGAATCAGAGGCCACTATGATAGAGGCTCAATGGAGGGACATGCAAAACTACCTGCAGGGAATAGAGTTACTGCAGACGCGGGGAAGGAGATCAGTAGTTCCGATTGTGGGAAAGGCATTGAGTGTCCTGTTTGGAACAGTGACTGAAGATGACGTTAAATTCATAAGAAGGAAACTGGAAGAAGTGGAGGTAAACCAGAGGACGCTTGCTCAGGTGGCAAGGGAGAGTGTGACAATATTAAATGTGACAAGGTTGGAGGTGGCCAAAAATAGAGCCAGAATCAATTGGTTAATAGACAACCTGGCAAGGTTGAGACAAGAGGTAATTAATAATACAGAAACTGTAATGATTGAATTACAGGAAATGAGCGGATTCATGCAAAAATATTTCCAACTGATGACAATTACGAATAAGGTACGACAAACTAGTCAGTCGTTGACGACCTTGCTGGAACATGTGAGAGCGCAATTAGACATGCTGTCATTAGGACACCTCTCCCCAAGCATAGTAAACCTGGGTCACCTAAGGGAAGCGCTACTCGGAATACAGGCCGAGTTACCCCACCATTTAAGGCTGCCAGTGGACCCCACCAAAGAATTGTGGAAGTATTATAATGCACTAGGATGTGTGACCTTGTTAGAAAATAGGCGACTATTGGTTGTGATATCTGTTCCGTTGTTAGATAGCGAGAGTATATTCGAGATATACCAGGTTATAAACTTACCCATTCCCTACCCCAGAAGAGATCATGGTTTGGGAATGATAGCAGGGTACAAGGTGGAAGCAGACTACATAGCTTTAAATTCGGGGAGAACGAAATTCATGTTGCTATCAGCGGAAGAAGCTGGAAGGTGTAGAGATGATGCTCTAGGGACTTGTACCTCGTTAAGCCCTATCTATAAAACTGGTAATCGCAGAATGTGCATACTAGAATTGTTTGAAGGGAAGAGGGAAGGAATCAAAAGAACCTGCCAAGTGGAGGTATTAACAAACACAGCATTACCACAAGCTATCAGTGTTTCAGACGGGGTGTGGGCAGTAGCCACACAGAAACCTATCAGCTTGTCTAAGGTATGTGGGGGAGAGTCCACAAGGACATCAAGAATAAGGCCACCATTATCCCTGTTAAAGCTACCCATGGGATGTTCGGCGGTTGGGATATCCATTTCCCTACCCCCTATTACCAGGAAGAAGAAAGATATGAAGAGAAAGATTCAATCATAGAGATGATTGGTAGAGGCTTAGTCAATTGTACAGAATTGTGGGAGCAGATAGTGAAGGGATTCTCTAATGTTACCTTAAATAAAATGCCAGTATTAATAAAGCCGATAGAAAAGATCGATATGGATCAATTGAAAGACAAGTTAAGTGCGTTGGGAAACGAAGGTGTGGCTTGGGAAGACGATGAGCAGATCGCGATAAGTTGGTCAATAGTGATGGGTACATTCCTAGTTATAGCCATCGGGGGTGTATTAATATGGAAGGTTAAGAGTAAGAGGAGATTAGCGAACGACAATCTAATGAGCATGCAGCAACTCGAGAGGGAGATGCCGAGCAGTGTTCCTTACTCAGACGGGACTGGCGAAGAAATTGCTGAAAGACCAACGGAGGAGGCTGGCGTGAGACCACCACGTGCGGCGGAAAAACCTCCCACAGCGGAGAGGAAAACATTGACCAAGAAGAACAAACCATAGTAACAACATCTGCACCCACAGACACACGCACATATTACTCTTGTATGTAGAACAAGAGAAGATGAAAAGAACATTACATTTGCATGTAGAACAGAAGAAGATGAAAAGGACATTACCTTTGCATGTAGAACAGAAGAAGATAAAAAAAAGAACACAACATTTGCATGTAGAACAAAAGAAGTTAAAAGAGAACATTACACTGCATGTAAGAAAGTAGTATAGAATTGCATGAGACAAATGCATGGTGCATGTTAAATGATGTATTTGGGTTTAGGTGTCATTTACGGGTAAATGACAAATCGGTTAGGGGAGGATTGTGGCACCATGCATACCTGACGAGCTGAAAAGAAATATTCATAGATATATGATTTGTTTTTTACGGTTTATCAACCATTTAATAATTATTTAGGGCCGAAAAATATTTGGGGTTTTAAGAATAATTCTTTCTTTACGTTCAAGCGATCTGGAAGAAGGAAAGAGAAAACGAAGAAGAAAGAAAAAATAATACGAAAACAGGTCATAGGCGAGCACACACACGCTCGGCTGACAGATAACAGGTGTCGAAAAATATCCAGGTCAAGCATCTAACCGAGATCAGGGGGAAATGGAAGTTGTTATCAATTGGTTGAAGAAACGAAGTTTAGGGACAATGAAAAATATTGATAAGTAACAAGTGGAAAGTGTGTCATTGGGATGATAGGTAACAGGTGGGAAGTGTATCTAAGGATATGAAGGCAAACCATTAATACGAAAACATAAACAGTCTCCAGAATTAGAAAAAGCCACACAAGACGATGTCGCTGGAAAATTTTTTTTTGAGATAATAAAGATTTTTATTATCAGCCCTTCAAGCGGGGGAAAATGAAATATTTTTATTCGTTCCAAAACGCCAACAGGTCTGAGAAATTCCTTTCTTAGATCATATCCAATTAGCGATAAACTGCTTGACAAATACCACGTGTTAAAAAGCCGAAGGTGTCATCTCAGTCGCTCATGATAAGGGCGATTTAAATTAATATTTTTGTTTTTTAAACAAGGTGTCCTTTCCCAAAACAAAGCCAGGGATTGTCCACGCCCGACTAAAGACGTCATTGGCTAAATAAGATCACATGACACACGAAGGAGGAGGAAAGATACCCGACCAGGACCTCATTGGCCGAGAGCGGTCACGTGACGCACGAGGAGAATCGGTCTACGCCCTTGTCAGAAGTGGAAGTGTAAGGAGCCGATACGAAGAAGCGGGGAAGCGGGTATACGCCCCTCAGAAGCACAGTAAGGAAGTGGGAGTGAGAGTGAGTTACCGAAAATGGAAAATCCCTAACCAGAAATAAGAAGGGTGGATACGTATTTAGAATTATCGAAAAACCCCTGGCGCCGACAGACCCACCCCAGTTTTTACTGCGTCAATAAAAGCGAAACCCCAACCGACGGCGAAGATGAGTGACCAGTAATCCAGACTCTGAAGAGAAGAAGTTAATTCGCGCACCGACGGCGGAGATGAGTGACCAGTAATTCAGAAGCTGAAGAGAAGAAGTTAATTCGCGCACCGACGGGGGAGATTAGTGACCAGTAATTCAGAAGCCGAAGAGAAGAAGAGTTTCAGCCGCGGACGGCGAGAGAGTTCGAGCAGCGGACGGCGAAAGAGTTTTGAGCCGTGGACGACAAGCAGAGATGAGCGACCAGTGTTGAAACCGCGTCAAGATAGCTGACCAAGATTCACGCACACTTCTGGACTCTTCTTCAACCAAGAACAAGTAGTTTGAAGAGCGACTTAGAATCAGACCACAGAAATAAGTTGTTTTTTTTTCCACTTTCGTCCAAAGACACACCGAAACACAAATTTCTTAGAGAGCAGACAACTTGAAGCCTTAAAGTTGCCTAGTAAAAGCGTCGTGTCACAATACACAGAACGGGTCGGGAGGTAGACATAGTCCTATGTACCGAGCAAATAGACATAAAAAGTTTGTTACCTTTTTCTTTGATACGTTGGACCTTGTGAGTTTTTATTTTCTTTTCTTTTATACATAATTGTGTGTTATCACCCCCGTTAGACTCAACTTGCATTACGGCCCCAACCCCCGTTTGATCTCGTCTGTCTAAGATCAATTCACAACGTGGGTAGGCAGACTAGAGATCAGTGCAGTTACCCTGGTAACCAGGCGTTGGAAGCGGGTTGGGAACGACGAGGCTGGTATCAATCTAACCAAAGTGTTAGAACGTCACGTTTGGAGCAGCGAGGAGCGAATAGCTGACGCCGCGGCAAAGACGTCACAACTGGTGTTGTCCGTGACCAGGATATCTGAGCCTGGGGAGCACGTGACGTCACAATTGGCGCCGCGACCGGAATCGAACGACACAGTCGACGCTGCGACCGGGGGACGACGTCACAATCGTTTGTTTGTATATATATTGGTTTTAGATATTTCTTTATATTTTATTACGAGGACTCACATACCGAGTCCGCCATTTGTTTCTCAACTCAAACACCAACGTATATACTACCCACAACAACATTAAATGAAATGTATTACTTTACTGTCGTTTATCATTGCCATGTATTCTCATTCTGTTTTTTTTACGTCTTTAAACTTTGTCTTCTTATCGCCCGAAACGAAAATATTCTTTCAATATTAACATTTATTTGTAAATGCGTTATTCCCAACCACAAGAAATAGTTGCGGACAAAGGTCAGGTGCACTGAGTAGGGATTGGCAGCTATGCAGCACTTTTCTCGAGGCAAATGTCTTGTGGGTAGCCGTCAACAGTAAAGAAAGAAAATAAAGCAGAAAAGTCAAGAGAAAAAAAAATAAGAGCATCACTATATGAGGGCAAATAACGAACATTTCAACACTTTACTGATTAATATTCTCTGGTAAAGTTGATTCGCCTTGACAATCCATCATGGACTGAAAGAATAGCGAAGAATTAAGAAAAAAAGACACCAGATAATACCATGAAGAAAGGTAGGAGGAAGAGCAGAATGAACAGGAGTAGGAAGAGGGCTTGAAAATGGAAATATTGAAAGAGGAACAGCAGATGGTGAAGAAGAGTAGAAAGGAGAGGAAAAACGCCCGGAAATGGTAAATGCATTGAATGTTGAAAAGCATCTATCTATCTATCTATCTATCTATCTATCTATCTATCTATCAGTGGCTACTCTAGGTCATCAGTGTTTGTTGGGCTCATTACAATCTTTAACAAAATATAATATCGGTATAACTTAGATGCTAAAATGATTCCTTTACTCTAGCTAAAATATATAATTTTTAAAAATCTCTAGTGAGATATGTTTTATGTTTTTTTGAAAAAATAACATGTGTATTTATCGCAAGTATATATGTGTATGCGTTAGTGTGCTTATGTATCTCTCCGTCTGTGGATTTTACGTTTATGATCAGTACTGCTGACTGGTAACATATTTCCTCAAAACTACCACAGTCACATTCCTCACTCCAACTCTCTAGTCAACGAGTTAAGGCTTTCTTTGATTTTTGCCGACTTTAAATCGGACTAAACCTTATTTTCTCCTTTTCAATTTATACATTGGGCTAAAAAACCTTATAAAGAATAAATTATTTAAAAGTGACATTTGAAAAGAATAAGTTGAAATAAAAATGTGTTCTTTGAAAAACAGGACAAATCATGAAAAAATTTTAAAAGATTATTTATAAAAACATAAGAAATACATTGCCTATTAAATGCCTCAGGTCATATAGGGCTCAGATCTACGTAGCCGAAATAGACACATTAATTTCATTCTTTTTTTACCTACTTTTCTTGTTTTTCTTTCTTTCTTATAAACAATATTAACGTAATGCATTTTGGTTCATATTTTGAGGCACGAGGTTAAAACAATTTTGAATCCAGCTGGAATTGTTTCAGCTGAAGTCAAGAATGAAAAAGACGCATTTTTTTTTTGTTGTTGCTTTGAAATAGATACACTTGAATATTGACCTCACTCAGGCTAAGCCCAACAAGTCCGACTGCCAGAGTCGCCACTGGTGTATACAAGCAATCTCACACACACACACACACACACACACACACACACACACACACACACACACACACACACGCATATATATATTAAGGCAAATATTAAAAACAGACATTTTGTGTCGATTCAATTTACTGATCGACTTTTACAAATTAGGAATATTCCTTTTCAAACAAGGAAGAAATTCCGTCAGAAATTGTCCAAAAGTTCATTTCAGGAGAAATTTGGTCTAAACTTTCGACTTTCTTAAGTCATCATCAGTATGGGTAGAGGCAAATGGCGAGATTCGTAGAACTAGTGAGTGTTGTGACGTAGGCAAACTGTGACGTGTGTTTTTATTTTATTTATTTAATATACACTTGAGGATGCGTGCACTTAAATTATAATTGTTTATAAATACATACATTTACACACACACACACACACACATATATATATATATATATATATGTATGAATAAAGGCAAGAGGAAAATTTATAGTCGATCCATTTCATCCTCTGACGGACTTTATAAAGTCCATAAATTCAAGAAGCGCGTCGACAAAGATAATTTTTCCTTTTGACTTTATTCATATTGTCCTTTTACAAATATATTTTAGTTATATCTGTAATTTTACAATTATATATATATATATATATATATATATATATATATATATATATATATATATATATATATGTATATATAAAGTCTCAAACACTAATATTCCATGGTTATAATTTATTACATTGGAATCGTAATCAGGATACAATACATCATGTAATAAAATATAATCATGGAATATTAGTGTTTAAGTTTTTATATTATATTCTTGATCTGTCCTGGACATTGAGTTCTACCTGGATTCTATCCTCGTGGAATTATATATATATATATATATATATATATTGACCATATATATATATATATATATATATATATATATATATATATATATATATATATATATATATATATATATATATACTATTGCGGGAAGTAGAAGATAACTTAAGACAAACACAATACGGTAATTAAAAATAAATTTTATTTTTTAAAAAGTCTCTATAATTTTTTCTTTTGCCTTAATCAATCAGGCAAATCGATGAATAGCTTCCACTCGCTTTTCTATTGTTTTTTACATTATTGGATAAAACTTCTTCATTTGTGAAGAATTTTTCTTTATCGATTGCAGATGATTTGCGACGGTTCTTTGAGTTCACATTAATTACGAAACCAGGTCGTGCTGGGCAGCATACCGATTATCAATTGCGAAAAAGAAATTAGAAAAATGGATCCAAGATTCGGCTAAGACACTTTATAATTTCCCTTAGGAAAGGCATGAATCCACTGTCCCATTACCAGGAACCATGATAAAAGATCTCTCGTCACTGGCACGTTATGATATTTGAAAGTGAAGAGAGTGGATCGAAGAGTCCTCTTCCATAACTACCATATTTGCTGTGAAAGTGACACCGATGATACTGTTATCATAAAAGTCAGGGATCGAATCCAATCAGTTCAGTTAGTTATGCGCCATGCATGATACACGCTTAGACGATCATGTATCTTTCGATACATGACCGACAAGGCAAATTTTTTTCCCCGCAGTAGGTTGCCATTTATTTCTGCGGGAGACCAGTTGCAATTCCAGTGTGTCCTTCTATTTATCCATAGCGAGGGAGATAAGAGGAAGATTCATACCTTTCCCAAGGTTATTAGCATGTAAGTGAATGCAATGGATTCGACTGGGATTCGAACACTCCTCTCTGATTTCTCAATCCAAGCCGCTATCCATTACTCCACCGTAGACCCAAATTCGACAATACGTTTATGATGAACATTAATTTCCATCGGTAAGAATGTTTCCAAATATTTAAGAACCTTTTCATTTTGAATCACAAATAGAATAATTCGCAGGTTACAATTCATGGAATTCTAGCAAGTTGGCATTAATGACATTTAATATGTTTGTCCCTCACCAGGCCAAGGTTACAATTTTGTTCATCATTTCACCCCAAGCAAGAGGGTAATGCCACTAATACACAGGAAGAAAAAGTGAAAGAGAACACTGGGAATAGGGAGGATTGAGGAAAAGACAAAAGATGAACGGAGTTAAAGAAGACACAAGATGGCAAAAGATATTGCATTTACATTTTTGAAAACCGTAGTTATCAGGGAAGCAGTGAAACAGAAGAACGTTCCACAGGTGATAAGTGCGAGAAAAGAAACTGTTGGAGTAGAAGTGGCAGTTATATTTAGCTGTTTCAACAGCCAAAGGGTGGGAACAAAATGCACACTTAAATTCATATATTTTGGTAAGCACCCAAGGAAGAATGAACTTCCTGCAACATTAATGGCCTGTGAGATTAGCTTGTACTCATCGTTTACGGTCTTTCTAAAAAAATCAACCGAAGAACGCATTTTAAATAATTTTGTAGCGAAAGAAAAAATCACCTTACCTTGAAAAAGTGTTCGTGTTTTGTGAGTGGTTTGCCGAAGAAGAATTAAAGAAAATAGCAAAAACATGTTACTTTAAGTATCAGAGAAACTATGTTGATGTTCTTTTTTTCTCTGAATGGCGTGGCCAATCAGAAAAATCGCTCGGTGAATAAAGGTCGATGCATTTAGCTTACCGGGAGAATGATTTTTTTTTGAGCTTGTTAGACGAATGTGCCTTTCAGCATTTGGAAAGTGAAGATGGGATTTCTGACCCCGTCCTGTTATTACTACGTTACCCATTGGACTGTTGTCGGAGTTAACTCCTCCTTTCACTCCGTTAACCCTTTCACCAGGGGTCTCTCTTTCCTGGCTATAAATAGCCAATGACCCTTCGCCTCTATCTCTTTTTTCCTTTCAGGCCTGTGCACCAACACCTCGAGGTAAATTTCTCTTATTCCTAGAAGATTTCAACTATCAACCTCGAAATGTAGTCGCTAACAAGGAATAGCGTGGAAACACGCTAAGCAGAATATTCACACACGCACGCACTCACAGAATATTCACACACGCACGCACATACAGAATATTCACACCCACTTCGTCCATTGTACTGCTTCCCTGTATTGTAACTTGTTATTAATATATATTTGTGTATACATATATTATCGGTTTTGTTTTGTTTGCTTTCTTTACCTTCTTCTTTGGACTTAATCAAAGTCCAACCTTTTTATGTAGTTGGGCTCGGCGAGCAGGAGTATCTGAACCTTGCGTTTCTTCTACGTCTGACTTCTATCAACAACATAACAGCCACGCCATGAACCCTCAACAAACCGTAACCGCCACGGCCCTCTACACTGTTACGACTGATTTTCGATTGAACTTTGAATTGGTTACAAGTGTCGGGGACGAGAGAGAGACAGAAGAAACCGATTGCAGGCATTAATTGCTACAATAAGTTTAAATTTTTTTCTTTTCCTGCTACAAATTTAAATACCTTCGGTTTCTACTTGAAAGATAATGGCCTGAAGCTAATCCAAATTTAAAGAAAAAATAATTCCCGTATATAAATAAACATTTTATGCATTTTTAAAACGTTGGCACGTTTTTGTGTCACCCATCAACTCGTCGAGCCGCCTTTGTATACGAAAATATAGAGAAGAAATTTGAAATTCTCTTTAGAATCCAGTATTTGTCTTAGAGATATGTTTCGAAGTCTATTAGTAAATATAAGGCTTAACTGGATTTTCTAAAAGTAATGATCACACTTTACTTAAAACAGAATAAAAATAATGGAAAGAAAAAGGAAATTTATGCTTAACATCAGGAAGAGACAGTTGAAATTTCTGGGGCACATAATGAAGAAGGTTGGCTTGGAAAATCTGATACTTACAGGATAGATTGAGGGAAAGAGGAACAAAGGAATATTTCTAATGACGTCACGGTGATTAGTCTAAGCCAGACATAATATTATAAGTGCTAAGAGCGAGTTTTAACAGTGGCGACGAGGGATCGAAACTCATACAGAGTAGAAGAAAGTACATTTTGCTTCGGCGCACATCACATTAACGACGAGAAGTTCGAACCACATAGACTTAATTTCTTTTTTCTTTGGTGTGTGTAAAAAAGAGAAAGAAGGAAAAAAAATCATATTCTTTAAATATGGAACAATTACCAAGTGGTAAGAATACAGCAACAATACCACTTGTTGGAACTCCAGAAATTACAACAAAATATAACTGAAATATTACGGAAGAAAACGGAAAATTCGCCAAATGTTTTCACTTTCGACACGGTGGCAATGCCATAGGTAAATTCACATACAATTCAGATAATGGAATTACCTTTTTTCCTTATTTTAAAATATACGAGCAAATTTCCAGAGAAGAATGCGGCGACTGGGAATACGAGAAAAAAAAAACAAGAATTTTTTGAGAAAGTTAGCAGTGGTAGAACATGAAAAATGCCGTAATTTTGTACTGACGAAAAATAGGAGGGATTTGCTTTGAAGAAACAGTAAATATTCTGACTAAAATTTTTAGCGAAAAAAGTTCGTTGTTCAACACTCGTTGGAAATGTATAGATCTGACGAAAAAAGAAAACGAGGATTTTGTCACATATGCTGGAATCGTTAACAAGGAGTGTGAAAGATTCAAATTAAACGAACTGACTCCGGAGATTTTTGAAGGGTTAATTTTCGTTCAAGGGTTAACGGCAAAAAAGATGCAGAAATATGTGCTAGAATTCTAACGAAACTTTAACAAAATAAAAAACTATCACGACAAGAAATATCGGATGAATATCAGAGAATCCTAAATCTGAGACGCGATACGGAAGAAATTGAAGAAAAACAATGCGCATACATACAAGCTAAAGAAAAATGAGGAAAAAGAAAAAATATAATCCATGTTTCAGATATGGAAGTTTGCATCTCGGAGACGATTGTTCCTTTAAGTATTCAGACTTCTACATAAAACTCACACTGTAAAACTAAATCAAGGAAAAGTTGTCGCAGAAAAAAAAAATTCGTACACAGCGTTTGTCACGGAAAAAGAATTACAGAAAACCAGATAAAATTTGTTTACATGAAAATTAATAATGTGGATTTAAAAAGGTAACTAGACACTGGTAGTGATATCACAAAGTCACATGGAAAAGAAACGGAAAAAAAAACTTACATTAAAAAGAACTTCGAAAATCGCACGTGGCGTGTCGGGTAAGAAATTATTTTTTATTGGTGAAATGACTTGTAACGTTTCATTTCGTAGCAAGTGTGTAAAAGCTAAAGTCTATGTGTGAAAAATACTACCAACGTATTCGCTACTAACTGGATGGAATTATTTGAGTTGTGTGATTTACCTACAAATATTTATTGCAAAAATGGAAGTGGATACGTTACTACTTTAAAAAAAAAAACAGTATGAAAATTTAAAGGAAAAATTGAAAAAAAAGTGAAATTTTAAGTGAAAAAAAGGGTCGACGCCAGTTTTTAAACCGAAACGTAGTGTACTGTTCACAACATTGGATCGTCAACGAAGAATTAGACAGACTTGAAAAATAGGTGTAATTGAAAAGATTGACTATTCAAAATTGGCAGCAGCAGCGGTGGATGTAAAGAAAAAATAAATAAAATTCGTGTTTGTGCTTATTTTTCGACAGAGTTAAACATGCTTAGAATCTCATAACTACCTATTACCAAGACCAGAGGAAAATTTTGCGGATTTAAATGGCGGAAAATGTTTTTTCGGAGCTGGATCTTTCTGAAGCGTATTTGCAAATACAGTTTAAAGAAGAATGTTAATAACTATAAATACGCACAAGTGATTTTATAAGTTCAACAGACTTCCTTATGGGTCTGGAGAATCTGATACTCACGGGTCGAATAGAGGGAAAGAGAGACAAAGGAAAACAACGCATAACATACCTAGCAGCCTTAAGAACGTGGTCTCGGGGAGGTGGCAGAGGGAAGGAACTTTTTGAGAGCTGCAAAGGATAGAGGGAGGTGGAGAGCCATGACCACCTACGTCCTGAAAGGTCAAGGCACATAGGAAGAAGTACAAGAACTACCAGTTACCCTGCAAGAAATAAAAGTAAAAGAAAGATAAGACATCTTTATTTCGAAAATAAATAAAAAAACGACTAAAAATGTAAGAAAGACGATTTTTAGAACGCAATCCAGATTTGAATGCTATAGGAAGGAGTACTTATGTTTGCACAAAGAGTAGTAATACCTTTCATATCACAAAAGCGGATATTAAATGGATTTCATAATATACATCTGTGTATTTCAAGGATGAAATCTCTTATGAGAAGTTATGTATACTGGACCAAAATGGATCAAGACATTGAAAAATTAGTAAAAGCAGCAAAATCACCTACCACAAAATTGCAACCTTGGCCAAAAACAGATACTCCGTGCTGTGGTCAAGACTGCACATAGATTTCGCAGGTTCAATAAACCGATCACATTATCCTGTGGTAGGGATAGCTTTACAAAGTGGCTTGAAGTGTGTAAGTGCAAAAAAAGCAACTTCCACGATTACGGTGAATTTTTACACGAACCGTTTGCAATATATGACATTACGGATGCCATAGTCTCGGATAACGGTACACAATTCACTGTTTACAAATTTAAAGAATTTTGCAAAATGTTCTCGATTGAACACCGCCGTATCTCACAAGGTTAAACGGACAAGCTGAATGGTTTGTGGATACTTTTAAAGGAAATTTTAAAAACTACAATTATGATTACCAGACGTACGGAAAAACTAGAGGTTGACCCAAAATGAAAGAAATACAAAGTTCAGTACGTGGTGAACTCTCCATAAAGATCAGTGGGGTGAATACTAAGAAATAAAATAAAATATTTACTAGTGAAAAGAAAAAAAGAAACATCTCAAAAGTGGGAATTTTATGGAGTAAATAAGGCACCATCGGTAAGAAAAATGGACTAGGCAAGACAACTTGAATAAAGAACTTAGTGAGCCAGAGGAAATTCATCGCAGTCTGTCCCAGGCTCTCGAAAAAACAAGACCTCCGTCTTCGGGTAGAGGGTGATTCAGTCAAGGTTCTGTCTTCGGATAGAGTCTCGGCTGAGAAAAACAGATCAATACTGTACCCGAGCCTGCTTTTGACTATTGGCTCGAGTACAAACGCTCGGGTTCCCCAAAGTAAACTTGACCTTGTGTCACATCTAGTTCGCAGTGGGGCAACTGTTAAATACCAGTCCGTCGCAATTAGTTCCAGGCTCTGGATAAGACAAGACCTCTGTCTTTGGGTAGAGGGTGATTCAGTGGGGCTCTGTCTTCAGATAGAGACTCGGCTGAGAAAAACAGACAAGTTGGAGTCATTGAGTTCGCTTTCTGACAAAGACCTCTGTCTTTGGGCAGGGTGCGGCCTAATCTGAGCTCTGTCTTCAGATAGAGACTCGTCTGAGAAAAACAGACAAGTTGGAGTCATTGAGTTCGCTTTCTGACAAAGACCTCTGTCTTTGGGCAGGGTGCGGCCCAATCTGAGCTCTGTCTTCAGATAGAGACTCGGCTGAGAAAAACAGACAAGTTGGAGTCATTGAGTTCGCTTTCTGACAAAGACCTCTGTCTTTGGGCAGGGTGCGGCCCAATCTGAGCTCTGTCTTCAGATAGAGACTCGGCTGAGAAAAACAGACAAATTGGAGTCAGGGAGTTCGCTTTCTGACAAAGACCCTTGTCTTTGGGCAGGGTGCGGCCCAATCTGAGCTCTGTCTTCAGATAGAGACTCGGCTGAGAAAAACAGACAAGTTGGAGTCATTGAGTTCGCTTTCTGACAAAGACCTCTGTCTTTGGGCAGGGTGCGGCCCAATCTGAGCTCTGTCTTCAGATAGAGACTCGGCTGAGAAAAACAGACAAGTTGGAGTCATTGAGTTCGCTTTCTGACAATGACCTCTGTCTTTGGGCAGGGTGCGGCCCAATCTGAGCTCTGTCTTCAGATAGAGACTCGGCTGAGAAAAAACAGACAAATTGGAGTCAGGGAGTTCGCTTTCTGACAAAGACCTCTGTCTTTGGGCAGGGTGCGGCCCAATCTGAGCTCTGTCTTCAGATAGAGACTCGGCTGAGAAAAACAGACAAATTGGAGTCAGGGAGTTCGCTTTCTGACAAAGACCTCTGTCTTTGGGCAGGGTGCGGCCCAATCTGAGCTCTGTCTTCAGATAGAGACTCGGCTGAAAAAACAGACAAATTGGAGTCAGTGAGTTCGCTTTCTGACAAAGACCTCTGTCTTTGGGCAGTGTGCGGCCCAATCTGAGCTCTGTCTTCAGATAGAGACTCGGCTGAGAAAAACAGACAAATTGGAGTCAGGGAGTTCGCTTTCTGACAAAGACCTCTGTCTTTGGGCAGGGTGCGGCCCAATCTGAGCTCTGTCTTCAGATAGAGACTCGGCTGAGAAAAACAGACAAATTGGAGTCAGGGAGTTCGCTTTCTGACAAAGACCCTGTCTTTGGGCAGGGTGCGGCCCAATCTGAGCTCTGTCTTCAGATAGAGACTCGGCTGAGAAAAAAAACAGACAAATTGGAGTCAGGGAGTTCGCTTTCTGACAAAGACCTCTGTCTTTGGGCAGGGTGCAGCCCAATCTGAGCTCTGTCTTCAGATAGAGACTCGGCTGAGAAAAACAGACAAATTGGAGTCAGGGAGTTCGCTTTCTGACAAAGACCTCTGTCTTTGGGCAGTGTGCGGCCCAATCTGAGCTCTGTCTTCAGATAGAGAGACTCGGCTGAGAAAACAGACAAATTGGAGTCAGGGAGTTCGCTTTCTGACAAAAACCCCTGTCTTTGGGCAGGGTGCGGCCCAATCTGAGCTCTGTCTTCAGATAGAGACTCAGCTGAAAAAACAGACAAATTGGAGTCAGGGAGTTCGCTTTCTGACAAAGACCTCTGTCTTTGGGCAGTGTGCGGCCCAATCTGAGCTCTGTCTTCAGATAGAGACACGGCTGAGAAAAAACAGACAAATTGGAGTCAGGGAGTTCGCTTTCTGACAAAGACCTCTGTCTTTGGGCAGGGGTGTGGCCCAATCTGAGCTCTGTCTTCAGATAGAGACTCGGCTGAGAAAAACAGACAAATTGGAGTCAGGGGAGTTCGCTTTCTGACAAAGACCTCTGTCTTTGGGCAGGGTGCGGCCCAATCTGAGCTCTGTCTTCAGATAGAGACTCGGCTGAGAAAAACAGACAAATTGGAGTCAGGGGGAGTTCGCTTTCTGACAAAGACCTCTGTCTTTGGGCAGGGGTGCGGCCCAATCTGAGCTCTGTCTTCAGATAGAGACTCGGCTGAGAAAAACAGACAAATTGGAGTCAGGGAGTTCGCTTTCTGACAAAGACCTCTGTCTTTGGGCAGGGTGCGGCCCAATCTGAGCTCTGTCTTCAGATAGAGACTCGGCTGAGAAAAACAGACAAATTGGAGTCAGGGAGTTCGCTTTCTGACAAAGACCTCTGTCTTTGGGCAGTGTGCGGCCCAATCTGAGCTCTGTCTTCAGATAGAGACTCGTCTGAGAAAAACAGACCAGTAAACTAAGCGAAACAATATTATAACCTCTAGGAGGTAATAATATATGATGCCGGGTAAATTTTCGGTCACATTAATTTAAATTTCTAATAATTACCAGATTATAGGTGGATGTACTGCTCAGTCATTGCCCTTTTGGAGTCATTTCTATAACTAATTATCATATTTTTGCAGGAGTTCTGAATGAAACGTATCGAGAAATGGTGGTTTTAAACGTTTTGGAGCTCCTGATATTTTTAGTTTTATATTTTCTCCGACATGCAAATATTTTTTTTCGCAACAACACTGATGTTTTTCTAAATATAGTGAAAACCAAGACATCGAATCTCCCGGCATTTTGTTAATGTTTAGAATAACGTTAAAAGTTGTCATAAAAACAGAACAAAGATAGTGAAATTGTCAAAAATAGAATCCATTGCGCAATATCTCTGAAAATTCAAGAAGCGTATTTTCAGAAATACTCTCGAAGTTACAAGGCACTGGATGTGTTATGGATCGTCCAAGATGTGGTTGCCCTCAAGGGCTACTGTATTGGTTGGCACAGATACGGATAAGGACTTCAAGCATTCAGCCAAAGTAAAATGATAGATGAGTGGAAATTGTCAAATCTGGTGTTAGTTGATGTTAGAAGATACTTTGAGAACATGGACTGAAAGGGTACATTTCAGCTAAGAAACCAGTATTAGACAAAAAGTATCAGAAGGTAAAATTAAGTTACTCAAAGTGGTATGAACTATGGAATTGCAGATGTCTCTCTTGGAGATGTAGTCGGCATATTCTAGGCCATATTGGTAGAATGGATCTATGTAAAAAAGAAAGTCACGGGTAAAAAAAAGTCACGGTAAAAAGTTACAGGAAAGAAAGAAACGGGACAAAGCAGACAAAATCCCAACGGGCAAAACGCAGTAGACAAAATCCCAACGGGCAAAACCCAGTAGACAAAATCCCGGCTTCTTATCCCAAAAGTGGACGAAATCCCAGTCTCAAAAATAAATTGAAAATTCAAAGAAATTTTAATTAAAATTTTAATTAAAATTTTAATGTCTAATTGAGACTTTTTTCACATAAAGTCAGGTCTTATGAGATATCAGAACTCTCTAACCATGAAATATATGGCATATGTGACCCTGGCATTGTTGGAAAATCTTTTATACGGCTTAATCTATGTTCGTATACGATGCCCGTGTTTTGTTTACGTTTTCGCGCATAGTTTAAAAGAACACCCCACTTGAGGTTTTCTTCACATAAAGTCATGCCTTATGAGATACTAGGACTAGGATAACCATGAAATATATCCAATATGTGATCCTATTGCTAGAAAACGTTTTTTAGAGGTGGGATCAATTTACTATTAATTACTTTTGCAAAAAGAGCGGACCCATAAATTCGTGAAGTACCCAACAAAAATAGATGATAATATTACCAGCCACTATAAACTGTGACTTTTTCTCGCCAAAATTGTGAATTTTCTTCTGTGACTTTTTTCTTGTGACTTTATTACTGGTTATAGGGAGACTAAGTGGGGATACGGATTCCGCACACTAAAATGTAATCATATGTTACCTTTTGCTTTTGTGGACAGGTAACTACCGACATTAATTGAAAAAAACTGTATACGTAAAGACCGTAGAATTGACGGATCGAAACGTTGCGACGGCTACAAAAGCAAGAAAAAGAATAAAACTGAACAAATTTTGGAATATATTTGGAATTCATTCTTTTTTCATTATGAAAATATTGCATAACTCAAATTTGATCTTTGGAAGTCATCAAAGTGGAAATTCTGTATCTTCTGCTCCTCCTAACTTCATATACATGCTACAAGAATGTTTATTCCTAACCGAAACAGTTATAAGTTTTCATTGTGAACACTGATATCAATTCTAGTCTTTGTTCATTTTCCGATAATGAGAAATTAATCACATTACATTTTATTATATTTCATACAGAAATGTCTTCGTTTGTCTGTCTTTGTTTCTTTTCTTTCTTTCTTTTTTAGAACTGAATAAAATATTTACAACTTAGCTTTAAAGAATCTCAGTTTGCAAATAAATTTAATTTTTCCATCTTTTCGACAGAAATTAGGATTTGATTTATTTAGCCCGAAACCAGACTGTATCCATTGGAAACTAAGAAAAAAAAAAAAAAAAAAAAAAAAAAAAAAAAAAAAAAACAAAAAACAAAACAATCAATATAATATCTAGTCATTTTAAAAGTTAGCTTTGAAAAACATCAATCATAATAAAAGTCTGTCTAGGTTGTTCGTTGGTGATTTTGCAGTGACACGGATATATTACTCTTGACAGACTGAAATTATTTCTATATTTGACTTTACTTTTAAATTGACTGAAATTGACTGAAATTTACATTTACTAGTTCTGTGCCTTTGTGGTAGCAAGATTATCAGATTTCAACTCTAAATTACATTTAAAATATTACATTTATTAGAAAATTTATTCATTCAGTTTAACTATATGATAAAATTTCGCAAAAAACATGCAATATATATTATACACGCACACACACAAACACACACACATATACATATATATTTTTGTGAAATTTAGGCAGCAATCCTTCTTTCATGCACATTTCATTGCATACGACAGACAAGATGCTTTGATTTAGTGTTTTATTAGATCGCATGAGAAATTCTATAAAAACTAAATAAAAAAAACCTTCAAAGAAAAGCGATAGCCAAGGTTTAAGATGAATGTTTTAAAAATGAAAAATGTCTTTCTTAAAGGTTTTATTTCAGTTTTAATTTCAAGCTAATAGATTCAATCAATTTTATATTCCAATAAGCAAAATACTTTAAATCGCTAAAAAGGGCTACGTTTAGCTATTTTTAACCAACTTTATATATGCTGAGAGCCCAACGCAATTCTCTTTATTAAAAAATCTTTCAAAAATAAAATATTCTTTTCTGAAACTTTATTTTGGGAGATTAATTGATTTAAAGTTAAATTAGTCTGATTTGAAACAAATATTACTTAGCTTTAGTTTAAAATATCAGAGAAAAACATTTTTAACGGGGAGGCGTGTGTTTTTTTAAGTGTAAACAACTATCTCGATAGACTTACTTTTCTACGGTGGACATAACTGTAAAAATTACTTCAGTATAAAGTATTATATATATATATATATATATATATATATATATATATATATATATATATATATATATATATATATATATATATATAGCTACCCAGTAATCTTAAAAATATTTTTAGTAATGTAATATGTTATTGAATTTTAAGCATTTGGTTTTAAATTTACTATAGTTACCGCTCTTATTTTTCTGATAATGTCGTGTATGGGCGTCCGTATTTACAGAAATAGTTAAGTTTTTACACACATAAAAAAATCAAAATTCTTTTTAAAATACTGGGATCGTAGAACTGTAGTAAGCTTTTCAATTTAGGATTCGTAAATGTAGTTTTTACTTAATAACAATATCACTTAACCGCTGCAAATTAATACAGGATTTTAAAAGATTTAAAACTTACTCTAATATTAAATTGAAAAAAAAATAATTCTTGTAAAATTCATTATTCATCGAATTTCTTTTTCTTCACACAATAGTGCCCATAATATATTTTATTCATAAAAGCAATTAATCGATTTTTGAATTAAATAATGTCTTAGTTTTATTGCACTTTTTTATTTTATGATTCAGAGCAGATTTTCGAGAACTGAGAGCCTGTTTTACAGAAAACAAATTGATGGTTTAGATTCTCCAATGACTTGTACTTATAGCTAATATAAGCGTTAAGACCTACAAAAATGAATTATTCGAAATTTCATAAAAATTAAATAAGCTGTAACAGATGTAAAAAAATACCAAGAGTTTCTAAAAAAAGAAACGTTTTGAAAATAATTTAATTCATTTGTGAATAAGTTCTGAAAGTTTCATTAAAATCCGACAATTATTTGATTTTTGCAAGAATTTCTAACTCAATGAAAAAAAGAAGCTAAAATTTCACATACTAATTTTTGATTAACCGTTAACACAAGAAACAAAATAACCAAAATGTTAAAGGTTCTAAATATGATCAAGAAAATATAATTTAATAATAGAAAATCCTTTGGTCTTTCCTCTTAATAATAGAAAATCCTTTGGTCTTTCCTCTTAATAATAGAAAATCCTTTGGTCTTTCCTCTTAATAATATCTTAAAATATATTTGACGATAAAATATTTTCGACGATACATTGAATGTCAATCGACATCTGACACACCGAGCTTGTTCCTCGACCTTCTCTGTATCCTTTTCTCAAATACACCTCTTTACTCTTTTTCTCAATCCTCTGTAACCCCTTGCGTGCTAGTGGCACTCCCGCCTTGTTTGGGGTGAATTGCTTTATATATATATATATATATATGAAGGATAAAGACGTAATAAATTGTACTACGATTACTGGGGTTACTGAGTGTTAGAGAGTAAGGGAATAAATACTATTAAAGAGAGGGAATAATAAAAGAACAAGAATTAAGAAGACAGGAGATAACAATTCAAATTGCATTTAATTTTTTGAAGATCAAAGTTGACTGGGAAGCTAGAAACCGGTAGAGAGTTCCACAAGCGAGAAGTGCGATAGAAGAAGCTGTCAACATAGAACTTACCGTTACATCTAGCTATTTTAACTGTAAAATGATGAGACCTTGCTGCCAATCTAGTAATGGGCTTAAATTCATAATCACTAGATATCATAGAGGAAGATTCGTCAGAAGAATTACTATAAAAATATTTATAGAAAAGGCATGGCGAAGTTCCATTATGAAGGTATGGAAGTAAGTGAAGGCGAGATGCCAGGTCAGAACCAATAATATTGCAGATTCTTTTTTTGATTTTATGAAGAGTCTCTAAATATATAGCAAGAGCACCAGACCAGCATATGGTAGACTTATAAATTTGAGACAGATTCTCGTGATAAAAATTGTCTAACACGACATAGTGGACCAACTTTCTTAGCAGCAGACCTTGCAATAAGTTAAATATAATATTTCCACATCATGTCAGCCGAAAATGTTAACACGAGAAGACGAAACGAGTCACTGACCTGGAGGTTAGCATCAGCCATGCCGATGGAAGACAGAAAGGGGTCTCTCAGATGACTGATAAAGAGTAGTTCCAATCTATCTATCTATCTATCTATCTATCTATCTATCTATCTATCTATCATAACTGCCCACCTGTTTT
The DNA here is from genome assembly GCA_903632075.3 of Acanthosepion pharaonis. Taxonomy (NCBI): domain Eukaryota; kingdom Metazoa; phylum Mollusca; class Cephalopoda; order Sepiida; family Sepiidae; genus Acanthosepion; species Acanthosepion pharaonis. The sequence goes on from CAHIKZ030000174.1 coordinate 2,527,442, forward strand.
GGCATTTCGACGTGGAGTAATGATTAGCAACTTTGTCTCGCTAAAACTATTACAACTGAATAGTAAGTTTGATCCGCACTGGGTGCCCCATGCTTTCAGACTTGTGCTACATCTAAGCTATACTTAGAAGACCACCATATCTGTCTACCTGTAAACTAATTCAAGGCAAAAACAATAGCCTCTTAATAGCTTACATTGCGTCGTACATCAGCAGCTATTGCATTACGTATTCTAAACGATTTTTTCATCCGTTTTAAAGAGGCGTTTAGTCCATCATATTTCTATCAAACTAAGTTTAATTTAGTTGTTAAGTAAGTATTGCAAGATTGGTGCCATAACGACTAAAGAAATATTTACGAGGGTGCATGTTCGACCTATGAATTCCGTATATAGATAATGGCGAAAAATAACTATTTTTTTTTGTGTAAAATAAATTCTTTTTGCATCGCTAGTTACTTATTTATCTATATACTGTATCCCTTCAAGACATGCGATCATGGCTCTCCACAACTTCTGCTCTGTGGCTTGGTATAATTATTTGTCAAAATAATCAAGTTGAATTTTGTTTTTCTCTTTTTTTAAATGCCGTGTCCTTTCAGGACGTAAGTGATGACAGTTTATCACAGATTCCCTTTCTTTATTATCTGCTAATTGTCACTCATTCTTGGAAAGGATAGTGAGGTAGTTTGTTTTTGCCGTCATCAATTCAGAGTATTTTTACTTTTCTAGTGGCTGCTATCATTGGAAGAACTATTTGAATGTTAATGACCCTTCTTAAACTATAGAAAATACCAAAATATTCGTTTATATCTTAACTAGGAATGTGACCCATTTATTTCCATTTAGCCTCCTGTATTTTTTTTATATACACGTTCTTTACATATCTCCTTTGAATATTTTTTTCGGGTAGCATATGTTGAAATACCTTTTTTATACTCAAAATCTTATATCGGTCACCAAAATTTCCAGTCGTCTATCATTTTCTATTCATTTGCTTATCGCCCACCCAACTGTTGAAATCAGCCACCGGTGGTCGATATCACCAATTTACTACAAGCAATATCCGTGAACATTTCAAGGGTTGGCTATTAAAGTTTTCTGCTGAAAGTTAATTCTTAAGCTAATAATTGAATAAGCTCCTTGCGAGTTCTACAACTTTTTAAATTTCGGCATTAAATGACCCATAAATAGTTGATATGCCATTAAAGAAACAAATCAATAAATCAACCATGTTACTAAGGCATTTTTCAGTGTTAAAAGGACCTCTGAATGCGTATTGGCTAAGTTTAGTTTAGTATGGCAAAATATCACAAGTGTCGGGTACATAGAGAGGGCCACATTCATAAAACTGGCAAATTGTTTAACGAGACGGAATCTCTAACGTTCGAAATACTAATTGATATTCACTTAGCTTACGATCTTACAGTGGATGGCCTCAGTCGTGGGAGAACAAGTGAGACCTCACTACGGTAGTAACGGTGTAGACTACTTATTTGTTAACATTCCGATGGCTGAAAATCGACTCTGTCTACATTCCAAAAGCTGAATAAAGTGTTAAGAAACAGGAAAATTTCGTTAGAAACAGAGTGCTGAATGTTTGTGTAATATCAACCTTCCTCTAAGGCAATCTCCAAGTTAAACAAGGCCTTCCTCATTTTTAATTTGTGGCGGAGCAAAATATCTCTACTCTAAACTGAAGCTATTTTATTGGCTACCTCATTTTTGTGATCTTGTGTCATACTAAACTAGATTCCCTTCTGGGTATATTGCTATAAAGCTATGGTTAACAAGATTTCACACAGCTCTCATTTTGGGCGCACATATTTTGTGATCTTGTGCCAGACTAAGCTAGATTTATTAAATGCTCTTATGGGTATATCGTTATGAAGTTATCGTTAACAAGTTAATCTCACAAATCATTATTGCTGAAGTGAATTTTGTCCTCTTTGGATGACCTAATTTTGTGGTCTTATGCCAGACTATGTTAGATTTATTAAATGTCTTTGTGAGTATATCGTTTTGGAGCTATGATTAACAAGCTAGTCTCACAAAGTATTATTACTAAAGTGAATTCTACCAATTTTGGGAGTCTGAATTTTGTGATCTTGTGTCAGACTAGCTAGATTTATTATATGCTTTTATGGGTATATTGTAATGAAAGTATGGTTAACAAGTAAATCTCACAAAGTATTACTACTGAAGTGAATTCTGGCCTCTCTAAGTGCCCTAATTTTGTAATCTTGTGTCAGACTAAGCTAGATTATTAACTGTTTTTTTCAGTACATCGTTGTGGAGCTATGGTTAACAAGCTTGTTTTAGATTTGGTTTGTAATTATTTGATAAAAATTAATGAGTTCCCTGGCTACAATCCAGTCAAGATCTTGTTTTATTTCGTTTTTCTCACATCTCAGATGAAGAAATACAAGATCAGATATCCTTCAAGGAAGAAGGGTTATGTGGGAGGCTGAGCACCATTAATTGTAAACAGGATTCTACACATTTTATTTCAAAATAGTAGGACAATGTGTGTTATGCTTCCGTGCCAAATGGACTATTTTTACGATGCTGTAAGCTAAGAAAGGATTTCCGTCAGAACTGTATTCCTTCCTTCCTTCCTTCCTTCCTTCCTTCCTTCCTTTAATTCATTCACTTTCTTATTCATTCACTCATTTAGCCAGCAATTCTTCGTTTGTTATTCATTCACCAAATAATGGCGTGTCCGCTGTCTTCTCGCGTGAATTTGACATTCTCGCAGTTGTTGAGGTTTGTTTGATTTTTTCCTCTTTTTTCTTTTCTTTTTTTTTTCTTCGTTTTATCGGGTGGGCCTATTAAATGAAAGGAGCGTAAAGCTCCTATGCCTCTTGAGAACGAAAATGTAGTCTGATATTAGAGCCCATTCGTTGGAATACTGAACCAAAACTTGCCACCTTCCCCACCATCTCGTTCCTGCCAGTTCCTTCCTTCTTTTCAAGTTGTTTTTTGTGGTTGCGGGCTAGGTGGGGAATTTTGGCTTTCGACTGACCCCTTTTTTTCTTCCTCCCACTCCTTTATTTTTCGTTCGTTCTTCGGTGCAGTTTTCCTTTTCTTTAAGAGTCGTCTGAAAATTTCTTTCTTTTATTTCTTATTTATGCGTTCGTAATTTTCATTTTTTTTCTTCCCCTAAGTAAAATATTATACTCTCATAAATTCGTTCATTTTCATTATTTATACTCATTCATTATTTTTGTTCCTTTACAATTTACATTATTATTATTATTATTATTGTTGTTATTGTTATTGTTATTGTTAGTAGTAGTAGTATTCATGCCGATCTCGTTCTTTCTTTCTTTCTTTCTTTCTTTCTTTCTTTCTTTCCATGCCATCTACCTGTTACTCTTTCTTTCTTTCTTTCTTCTCCCCTTTTCTCTCTGACTGTTTACTACATAAAGTCATGCTTCCTTCTTCTTCCTTCTCAAAAGTTACAACGTTGCTTTCGAGCACGTTAATTAACCACATTTTTGAACGAATTTCTTGAATATTTATTGTCTCTCAATTTCTTTTCTCCCCGACTCTTACACGACTTCGACCCGCATTTTTTTTAATACACTTGAAGGCACCAAATAAACAAACAAATACATAAAAGAAAAAAAAATCGTACATCTGGACACAGAAAGGAATGCATACCCCTTTCCAGCATCTTACCCTTGTTTCCCGCCTCAGATAAGGCAAAACTCTTTTCCCTTTCTATACAGCCACCGTAATTTACTTTAAAGTTATTATATCTTCTGTGCTCTCGCGTGCGGGTTTGTGTATTTGCTTGCAGCCGTGCGTGTTCATGTGCGCGCACAGCCATGTGTGTCTGTGTGTGTGTTAGTCGTTTCGCATTTAACTGTTTTCTTATCTATATGCTTTTATTTGAAAAGACCAAAAAACAAAAAATTCAACCAAATTAAAAGTTATCTCCCCTTTCACGAGTGAATCGCTCCACTGAACCCGTGACTTTTAAGTACGTTTTTATGTATACATCTGATGAGGTGCTGAAAAGTTTTCAGTTCGACCAAAGAGCCGGTAAAGAAAAAAAAGAGAGAAATATATGCTATTTAATCATCTGTTTATATACTAAATCAGGCCAAGAACTTTTCAATATCTCCTCTTAAAAGAGATTATTTTTTTCGTTACTTTGGCGAGGGAAAGTGCAACATAGTGTTCCTAAGGCGCATCGGAATAGCGAAAGAAGTCTTCCACAAACTAAGCAAAGTATTAGGACAAAAGAAATTTTCGTTAGAAACAAAGAAAAACAACTGAACTGCTATGTCGTATCTATCCTTCTGTATGGCAGTGAAAGCTGGAAAATTTCCTTAAAGATGAAGAATAGACTCAAAACAATAGATGTGGCTCTACAGAAAGATGCTGAGAATATTATGACAGAACATGTGAGTAGCAAAGAAGTTTTGAAGAAAATTGGATCTAGTAAGACAATTATGCTTCAAATCAGAATTACTTAAAATTTCTTTGACATATTATGAGGAAGGACGGCTTGGAAAATTTAATTCTCACAGGGCAAGAGGCGCAGAGAGAAACAGTGAATAATCTACCTAGCAAGTTTGTGTGAACGGATATAAAAGCAGAGGCAAAGGATGTTGGTAAAGAAAGAAAATTTGCTTAGAGCTACAAGAGACAGTAAGTTGTGGAGAGCTATGATCGCGTATGTCTTGAAGGAAACAGCACATAAACGAAGACGACATAGTAATTGTGAGTTCAATCCCTGAGACTGACAGTGTGTAGTTGGACTCAGGGAAAACAGAACGAGTAATAACTGAGTATTGCTAAAAAGAAAAATGATGAAATATCCCGAGACATGGTCAGCAGAACAAGAACAATCTACCTCCGTGGATTAAATATAGGGTTCAGTTCGGAATTATCCGATGATTACAAGCACCTGATAAAAGCCGGAGAGCATAATGTCCCCAGAAATAAATATGTACGCATAGTCAGTTGTATGTTGCATGCTCAAGAGTAAGAAATCCTAAGGATTTATTCTTCGCTGTTAAAAGGAAAAAAAAAAAAAAGAAATTTTCTTAAAAAATATATACAAAATCATGTGACTTCTATCCGTCGGTCTGTCAGTCACACCCTTTAAAAGAACCATACATTGTCCAATCGAAACCAAATTTTGGGGAGAAATGCAAAAACATAAGGAGGTACGAAGTGCAGTATTAATTTTTCAACGTTTTACATAAGCTGCCTAAACTACCTTAAATCAGTAGTTTTCGAGCGATTTTGACTACATTTTAGGTGTTTTCGTAAGTTTGCAAATACCAATTATTTTAAGAAGAATTCAGTTTCCAGTTCGCGCTGCTTTTGCCAGAACTATAAACAAATCACAAGTTGGAATTTGGCCCCAGAAATAAATATTTACGCATGGCCGGTTGTATGTTGCATGCTCAAGAGTAAGAAGTCCTAAAAATTTATTCTTCGCAGTTAAAAAGAAGAAAAAAAAAGATATTTTCTTAAAAAAATATTGTTTACAATGAAGTCCTATTAAATTAAATTATAGAAATTATTAAACAGCGAAGTGTCAAAGTATTTTTTTCCAAACAATTCAGCTTATTCAAATTTTATCGATTGGTTTGCGAAATTGAAGGAAACGTAGAGTTTGTAAATCTCGACAAAAAAATGTTTGTGATAATTTAAACAATACTACATACTGTGAGGATTTTAACACGTGACAGCGTGTTGCAAAAGACAAAAAAATTCTAATACAACTAATGGTCAACAAGCCTGCCTCACAAAAGCTTACTTGTGAGTTTGATCCTCACTTGGTTCTCCGTACTTTTGGCTTCGTCCAAAAACTTATTTACTTTATTTGCAGTCGGAATAATATCCTTATCATTGTTGTTATGATCATAAGCTTTCATTTGTAGTGTCATCTGAATTTCTTCAGGTGTATGTTGATCTGGATAATAAACAAGGATTTTTTAAATGAACCCTTTATTAAATCTCCGGGGGATAGATTGTTCTCTTTCCATTAACCATGTTTATGGATATCTCATTTTTCGTCAAGGCTTCAGCAGCATCAAGAAAGGGAAGCAATGGCGGAGGGTCTCAAGTTTGAGAGTAAGTCTACAGCAGCAGTAGTGTAGACAAAAAGAACATTAGATTTAAGGATCTAAGTTTTAGATTCAGAAATGTTTCATAGGATTAAAGCGTTGGCTTGTGAATGTGGTGGCATAGTGGTGGCATCATGAATGTGGTGGCATAGTAGTGGCATCGTGAATGTGGTGGCATAGTGGTGGCATCGTGAATGTGGCACAGTGGTGGCATCGTGAATGTGGCACAGTGGTGGCATCGTTAATGTGGTGGCATAGTGGTGGCATCGTGAATGTGCTGACATAGTAGTGGCATAGTGAATGTGAAAGCACAGTGGTGGCATCGTGAATGTGCCATAGTTGTGGCATCGTGAATGTGGCATAATGGTGGCATCGTGAATGTGATGGCATAGTAGTGGCATAGTAGTGGCATCGTAAATGTGATAGCATAGTGGTGGCATCGTAAATGTGGTGGCATAGTGGAGGCATCGTGAATGTGGCACAGTAGTGGCATCGTGAATGTGGCATAGTGGTGGCATCGTGAATGTGGCATAGTGGTGGCATCGTGAATGTGATAGCATAATGGTGGCATCGTGAATGTGATGGCAAGTGGTGGCATCGTGAACGTAGTGGCATCGTGAATGTGGCACAGTGGCGGCATCGTGAATGTGGATAGTAGTGGCATCGTGAATGTGGTGGCATAGTAGTGGCATCGTGAATGTGGTGGCATAGTAGTGGCATCGTGAATGTGATAGCATAGTGATGGCATCGTGAATGTGATGGCATAGTAGTGGCATCGTGAATGTGGCACAGTGGTGGCATCGTGAATCTGGCATAGTGGTGGCATCGTGAATGTGATAGCATAGTGGTGGCATCGTGAATGTGGCATAGTGGTGGCATCGTGAATGTGATAGCATAATGGTGGCATCGTGAATGTGGTGGCATTCTCTCTCTTGATCGGGTGGCATAGAAGAACGTAGACAGAAGACAGGCAATAACTGAACAATATATATATTTTTTAAATGGAACAAAATAGTCTATAGACACCAGAACGTAGATTAAATAAAAGACTCAATTCAAAATTCCGGCTGCTGAAACATGATGATATATATAGAAAAGAAAAGAAAAATAGGACATTTCTCCAACTGTGCATAATGCAAATGTCTCTTCATGGTAATTGTTCAGATAGGCAGTTGGCTAGGGTTGCCTAGACTCTTTGAATTTAAGCGCAGTACTAGACTGGTGACGAGGTTTCAACCAATTTACTGTTTAAGCTGGTTATTGAGATCTCACCGTAAATTCTATGTAAACAAGTTTCTTTTCTCACATTTCTCGCTTGTGGAAATTTCTTTTGGCTCCATGCTTTCCAGCCAACTTTAATTTGAAAAAAATTAAATGCAATGTAAATCGTTATCTACCGTCTTCCTGATTACTCTTCTTTTGTTCTCGTTTCTTAGCAAATTCAAAGAGTCTCGACACCATAGCCAAGTGCTTATCTAAACAATTACCATGCAAGTATTTATAAAAAAATAGCCACAGAGAAGCAGCCTTACGGCCGTGGGCAAGTGACTGAAGCCGAGCCGCGAAATCAGGTCCAATAATATTGCTGAATCTTCTTTGGACCTTATCAAGGAGCTCCAGGAAACTAGCAGTGGCACCGGATTGTATATAGCAGCAATATTCTAAGCGTTGGCGAATTGTAGACTTATAGATATGAAAGGTAGATTCCAGAGAAAAAAATTGTCTCGCTCGCCAGAGTGAAGTTTTAAGGAAAATGGAAACTGAAAAGAGCCTTATACTTAGAATCAGAAAGGGTAAACTTAAGCGTCAAGAACGCTTAATGAGGACAGAGTGCTTGGAGAATTAAACCCTCACACGACATATTGAAAGCAAGAGGTATAAAAAAAAGGGTGAGGGACATAAGTAAGTAGCTCGTGGTAGAAAAAGGACTGGGAACAAAGAGATGGTGAAATGACAAACTTTAGTAAGTGTTAGAAAAATAGGAATTTGTGAAGAGCCATGATCGTCCACTTCCAGAAGGAACAAGGCGCTTGAAAAAAGAAAAGTGATTGCTGGGACCTTTTATCTCAGTTTGATATCTCTTCTCACTTCAAGAGTTTTTTTTTAAACTCTATCACTTGTTATGGTTTTCCTACTTTCATCGATTCTGACTTGAGGGGTCGGGTATTTTTTATCCATTGCAGAGGCAAGCTAAATTTTCGCTGATGAACTTTCCTATGTGTTGTGTCACTTCAGGACATTAGCAATCATGAATCTCCGCAATTTCCATAATAAGGGAGGTTTGGAGAGAAATGGTAAGTCACTGAAAATGAGAAATCACACTGATTTACGGTGGGTTTTCAAAGTGAAACAGATCTTATGATGATGATGATCATCATCATCATCATCACGACATATTCGATTTCTACTTACCGCCAGGCAATATGCGACACAAGTTCAGTTTAATGTGGGGAGTCCGAGCGCGTACGTCCGGGCCAGGTCCCAAAATAGCCCATTCCCCGCTACCATATTAATACATACACTCCCACCTCTCTACTAGTGCAATGAGGGAGGTACTGCGGTGGGCAGCTGTTTTCCGGGACCGAGCACCTCTCCATCTAACATGACAGAGAGATCATAACGTGATACAACACATCGAATCTTGCAGGTTCGCTATATCGCTGAATTAACCAAACACAATATTCCAGAAGGCATCATTCAACAGGGTTAATTATTTATTTACTATGGGTGGCTTAGATTTAGCACAAGGACACAAATATGTATCGATCTCACTATTCAGTGATCCGCGGGATTAGCTCACTAACCATGACACTAAGACAAAGCGCCCATATCGACAAATTTAGAACCCTATGAAAAAAGAGTGTTCAAGTACGCATGCACGCACACATTGATATGTCCGACAAAAGAAGACAAGACATGAAATTAATTGCTTACTTAAATAAAAAACGAGCAAACAAAAGGACCTGCTTTCAGAATAAAAGGGAACTGATGTCGCTAATGATGTGAGGCAATTTCTGATTTCGGCTCGCTCGACTCAGAAAGAGCATTAACAGGAACAAATATCGTTGGTAAATCTTCGAACTGACAACGCGCATACACACCGAGGTGTTTGTTCCTACGAATGAATATTTTCACCCCTATATATATATATATATATATATATATATATATATATATATATATATATGTGTGTGTGTATAAGGTATATGCAAAAGTTTCTAGCGAAAAGCGGATTTTCATTTGTGTAAACGATGTCCCAGTTTTCAAAGAGAGATTATGAACTTTTTCTACATCTCTCTGCCTCTGTTTCTATCCCTCTGAGTCTGTCTCTCACTCTGTCTCTCTCGATATATATATATATATATATATATATATATATATATATATATCTGAGATGAGGTATTTAAAGTATTTACATTGTTCGAATTGTTATCATCATTTTATTGTCACATTCACGGTTGTTGTACGCCCCGGGCGGAAAGTCGTGAATGTGACAATAAAGATGAGGATAACCGTCCGAACAATGCAAATAGTGCATATATATGCACTATCTCCGATAGTGAGGACACGTCCTCTAACATATAGAACATTTTAAACAACATATATATATATATATATCGTTTACAGATATATAAAATGTGGGCGTTGTTTCCACATTGTCTCTCGCTCTCTCTCTGTCTCTCTCTCCCTCTCACCAGACCCACACAGACACTTGCTTACGAGCATATCACATTTTCTAGTACGTTCGCCGAAGGTAAGCAACGTTGAGTGTTGTCAATACCTAGATGAGACCAAGATTAATCTCTACCAAAGTGATGAAAAGGCCAAAGTGTGAAGAAAGAAAGCATCTGATTATGATCCAATGCAAACAAACGTATCTGTGTAGTATGGTTGAAGCACTGTGTTGACTTGGACTTTGCTAAGCTGCTTTGGGAAAAGGCTAATTCATATTTATTGATTATATAACTCAGGATGGTAGCATCAAAATGTATTCAGAAGTCTATTGCAACATTGTGTCTACCAATTTACAGAGAAATGCATCCATACTAATCGGAAGGAAGTTTATTACACAGCAGAACAATGAGCCATAACATACTGCCAACACAAAAAAGGACTTCATTATGGAAAAGAGTGAACAGTTTGGCCAAAACCCAATAGAACATGCATCTAAAATAATGGATCTGAGGAATGATGCAGTTATTGCAAGTAAGGGTTATGCAACCGAATGTTAAATGTTATTTACTTTAAGACTATATGTCCTTTAGCTCTCGCTCACATAATAAATAGGTGATCTGATAGAAAAAGTGGTATGCCATAAGTTGTTTAATACATCTAAATGTAAATACCAAGAAATAAAAGCAGAAATTCTGAACTCTTGTCTCATATTCATCTTTTGATCTTAAACCCAAATGTCTTCAGTGAACAATAAAAACAAAAGAATTAGCCTTGGCGTTCCAATAATTTTGGAGATGACCATATATATATATATATATATATATATATATATATATATATATATGTGTGTGTGTGTGTGTGTGTGTGAGTGAGTGTGTGTGTGTGTTCTCCGACATATAGATATATATAGTCAAACCTAGAGAGCCAAACAAACCTACCAAGGTTTCACCTAAGCGGATCGTAAGGAAAGCTTTCCCTGGCGATTCGCTTAGGTGAAACCTTGGTAGGTTTGTCTGGCTCTCTAGGTTTGACTAGGTCTGCTCTACTCTTGTATTGAGCACTTTTTTAGTTAGTTGATTACAAAATCAATTACAGTTATTTTCGACAGACGTTCATGTTCCTAGCTCTTTCTTTTGTTTTTTAGATTTTTTAAAAACCTTTTTTTCCTTCGAAATTGATTTGATCAGTAGCAAATCAAGAAACCAAAGGTTTTTTCGAGACGAGTGTAGTTACCTATATATATATATATATATATATATATATATATATATATATATATATATATGTGTGTGTGTGTGTGTGTTGTTCCCCGACATATATATATATATATATATATATATATATATATATGTGTGTGTGTGTTCTCCGACATATATATATATATATATATATATATATATATATATATGTGTGTGTGTGTGTGTTCTCGATATATATATATATATATATATATATATATATATATACGTGTGTGTACGTGTATTTATGTATACAGCGAAAGAGTCTGTCTTGTTTATAACTGAAGAGGGATGCGTTAATTGCAGAAGAAAGCACTGTTAAAAATTCACTTTCTCCATATTGCTCAATAGGCGAACGGGAGTAATTGCAGTGGAACAAAAGTTCTTAGCATTTCTAAGGGGTTGTGATTATAATTTATGGCATATACACTCATACCTCGTTTTAACGGATAAAAGGGGGGGAACTTATGTCCGATAATGTCGAATGACCATAGTTCCCGCATTAAGTCTGATAAACGCAAGCTTTTCTGCTACTGTTAAATTCACCCTTTTCCTCATTTCTACTCTTTCTCCAGACGAGATGGTTTTAGAAAATGATGAAATATAAAACCACTTAAACACATTGACAATGCAAAGGGAAAACACTTGGAGCAATAAACTACACGTGTGCTTACACTGATGTAAACAAAGTGACGGCACGCCGAATAGTGATCAGCTAGAGAAGTATCCAGTATCCATATGGCGTGTAAGACTTATAAACTGAGTCGGCTGTTCCAGATATTGTCCGTAGCTTCCGATATACATTAAAAGATGATCCGTAATACGTAGACATGAGTATATGCACATTATAAATTATAACATTTCAACATGTCTTCATGTACAATTCGTTTGTGGCTTGTAAATTTTAAATGTTTTTACGTTAAAATTGAATATGGTGGAAAATGAGAAGTATTTTTGTTATTTGATGCTTTTTATTTCCGGAAATGAAAAAAGGCTGTATAGACAGCAAAAAGAGATATGTTCCGTTTACTGCGATGGTACCATAGCTGAGAGTACTGTTCATACGTGGTTCGCTAGATTCAGAAGTGGAAATTTTTATCTGGAAGACCAAGAACGTTCCAGCAGACTTGAAATAGTTGATGATGAAGATGAAACGTTAATCAAATAATCCTGCTCAAACGACACGAGGCATCGCAGATATACTCCATATACCTCATTTGAGCGTTGTAAAGCATTTGAAAACATTTGGATATGTGAATCCCTATGATATTTGGATGTCTAACGATTTAACAGAAAAGATTTAATGGATTTTCTGCCCATCGGCGAATCAAATGTAAGATAAATCGACCTATTTTTTTTTTTTTTGAGAATGTTTCATGGCAATGAAAATCGATTATTTACAACAATGTGGAGTGGAAAAAAGGGCAATGGTGAAAAAGGAAGGAGACATCGTTTATTACTTCAAAAGCTGGTTTACATCCTAAGACGATAATGCTATGAATCTGGTATGAATGAAGAGAATTATGTATTACCGTCAAACTAAAACGTTGAATTTTTGGACCCAACTATTTAGGTAGCAATCCTTCGTTTATGCATGTTTCATTAAAAACGACAGACAAGGTACTACAGTTAAGCTTTTTATTTAATTTTTCTTGTGTTCGAACAAGAGATTTCTTTTTTGGACAAAGAGTGTGTAAAAACTGTTCAAATGTTTTATAGTTCCGAGCGCTTTCGGCTATACCTTTAGCAATTATCAAGGATGATTCAATTTTTCAGCTTAATTGAGTGTGTGCAATATGTGTATATTTTAGTGTGTTGTAGAGATTTTTTACACAATCTTTGTCCAGAAAAGAAAGCTCTTGTTCGAACACGAGAAAAATTGAATAAAAAGCTTAACCGTAGTACCTTGTCTGTCCTTTTTTAATGAAACATGCAACATATATATATATATATATATATATATATATATATATAGAGAGAGAGAGAGAGAGAGAGAGTGAGTGAGTGAGTGAGTGAGAGAAAGATTGAGATTACCTTAAATATACAAAAACGCATTCTTTAAAGGATCCTTTTTCGATCAAAACTTCTTCAGAAGAATTTGGTCCCTTCTTAAATAGACAAAATGAAACAAATTCGTACAACGAACCCTAAATATATACAGAAGGAATAAATGAAGAGCCACGACTAAAATTGAAATAATACGAGGAAAAAATAAGAATATGGCAATAAACCAAAGTATATAGATTCCTAATGAGCATCAAATAGAAACAAAATTTACTCCCATCCCTCCTAACAGAAACAGATAACGAGCAAATCCTCTTTCTACCTACACAGAGACGGCCGATATAGATTTATGTACACTGCCTTCAAGATTCGCAACTGTTTGCCTGTGTTCTGTATAAGATGGTAAATGCTGTATCCGTGTACTTGACAGCACAGCCTAGGTTACCTATCAAATGCTACCCGATAACTGACTCACATATAAACATTTTAAAGATTTTATATCCAACATTATATCTTATTGTTATAAAAGAAATTTTAGTGGGTACACATGTATGAGTTATTATACCTTTTTTTATTTTATTTGTTATGTAACACGTGGATCCACTAAAAAAACGCTTATAGTAATAACGCACACACACACGCATGCACACACACACACACACATATATATATATATGAGATAACGATATATATTTTTATGTAGCAAGAACAATATTGGGGAAATTGTTTTGTCAAAGTGGAAAATACTTGTAACACGTTTCGTCCTTCAAGACTTCATCAGACTAAATTTTGGTTTGTTGGTAGGACTACCCATGCAAACGACAGAAGGGTATTTTAGAATTTTTTAAATGAATTCGACTATATATATATATATATATATATATATATATATATATATATATATATATATATATATTTTTTTATCATATATATATATGTATGCTATATTTATGGCTTAGGTGGTGAATATCAAGGAGAGAGCGTATGTAAATATAAAAGTGGTTATTGAGGACCACAGCAATCGGCGACAATTTGTTCATATTTGAATGCAATCTTCAGGTCATAGAGATCGTTTTCAAGTATGAAACAGACTGTCGCCGTTTACTGTTGACCTCGGGAATTGTGCTACTGGTAATGAACAATATATATATATATATATATATATATATATATATATATATATATATATATATATATATATATATATCTTGAGATACGGATTTAATTCGTTCCAAGACCGAGCTCGTCGACTCGTATCTCAAATAAATACAGATTAACTTCATCACGTATTTAAAAAAAAATTACATTTTATCCATTATTGTAACTAATTTTTTTAATTTTTAAAATTTTGTATTTTTTTTTTTATTTATCGTCGAAGTCAAACACTCATACTGTTTCGCCAAATCCATTACTCGTACGTCTTCCTCATGTTTTTAGAATTTCCCGATTTACATCAAGCGAAATCATTCGTTTTGGTTTTTCACCTTTGCTCTTTACACTTATTTTCTTCGGACCTATAGTATCGCTAAAGGAATTTTGCAAAATAACGGCTAAAAGACGTAACGGAGATCATTCCAGGACGAGCTGATCACGTGTACTGCGAGTGGAAATATTTTCGAAGCTTAGCGCTCGCTCCGCCCACTAGAGTATGTTTAACTGAAACTCGCAAAATTCAGCTCGTATCTCAAGGCAAGAAATCGGCCAAAGTTCGGCTCGTATCTCAAAAAAACTCGTATGTCGATACCCTCGTATCTCAAGGAATTACTGTCTTCTCCCCCCAGCTATGGGAAAATAGCAGGATAAACCGGATTTTATAGCCTTGGATGGCAACTGGTCTACCGAAGAAAGAAATGACAAACTACTGTGGAAAAGAAATATGCCTCGTCAGTCATGTATTGAAAGATACATGATCGCCTACGCGTGTATCACTGACTATTCGTACTTTTGACCGCTTGACGGCGGCTTTGCTGTTGTCCCCGACGGTTTTCTTACAACTACGAGGGACTTGCTGAATCTCTATATCAAGCAAATGGCCTCTCTACGACATCATTCCCTACTCCATTGATAGAGTTTATGGTATCTGTAGTATTTCTCTAGACCAGCGACCTCGGACAATTCAAAGAATGTATTTGTACGGTGGCTGGCGAAATTGCTGAGCTGTTTTCTTTGAAACACAATTTCCCCCTCCACCTAATCTCTTCAATTCTTTCTTTCCTTTTGACCTCTCCAAATTCTGGGACATTATTTCCTTCTCTTCATGTGTTCATCCAAGTAAGCCATTCCAATATTTGTTTCTGATAAATGCCAACGGCATTTCTTTGCTGCTATCAAATCACTCTCTTTAACGTTTCTCCTAGGGAAGCAGTTTAAATGTGAAATTTTGTCCAAATCATTTTTGGTACCCATCGACTGACAATAACCTGTTTTCGAAAACAGAAACACGCGAGACTAAAATAATATGCAACTTTTCTAATTCTTTTCTTTTATTGACCAGACAAACGTTGTTTATAAAATACTGAAGACGTGATACATGAATCGAAGCTATTTTAACCATTTTTAATTGTTCAATAATAATATATAAAGATGCAAAAATATCTTTTAAAACCCGTTAAGATATTAATAAAGGTATGGTAATATTAACTGTTTCCTTATAAGGAAACATTCGACATTCATTGACCAAGCAGACACTGCTCCTATCGGTTGAAAGCATTTTTTTTTCAGGAAAATAGGTTGCTAAAGTCCAGTAACTGTTATCGCTAACAGTATGGTTGGACGTTTCTTTCTTAACCGGTTGTTTGAAGAAGTGTCAACATATTGATTACGTCATTATTTTTTCTTCAAGTCATATGCAGTACTGGTATCCTACCGATTCTGAAAAATTATAAAAGCTTAGCGAACCGGTTGTTGGATTATCCGAAAATAATCTGTCTAATGATCTAAGTAAAATGTTAGTTACGCTATCTTCGTGCGGGCGCCCGTTGACATTCTAAAAGACACACGCCCACTACAGTTTTGAAGTTAAAAATGAGGCAAATCTTCTAGTCATAAATTTGACTGGTCTTTCATTGGATCTTTGGGACTGCAGCGATTCAATTCGAAACCATAACACAAGTGATAACGCTAGAGTTAAAAAAAAAAACCCAAAAACATATATCTGAACAGAAATATGATGAGAACAGAATTTTACTTTGGAAATATCTTAATAAATAAATGTTTTCTATTAAATTATCAAAATGAATTAATTCTTTTTGATACTATAAAGGAGATTTTTTCCATTCTCAGATTAAAAAGAAAAGAAAGATATGTTCCTAAAGATTACTTGCCGTTATAGAACCGTTCCTGGAATTTTAGGATGCCACCACTGATTACATGTACTATCCATTTTAGTTTTTGCTGCTGCTGAAAGTCCTTAAGTAATATGGTTTCTATTTTAAGATATTTTTATGTTTATACATTCTTTTTTTATAGATACAAATATTTAAGTAAATGCTCTGTTTATAATAACCAGTATTAACATCATTTACCGGCCCGAATGTTTATTATAAACATGGCATTTACTTAAATATTTGTATCTATAAAAAAGAATGTATAAACATAAAAATGTCTTAAAATAATTGTCGGACATGGTCCATTTCACAATGTATGGTTCCTATTATTTAGTACAGTTCCTTGTTTGTGATCCTGTAGCGTCAGTCCAAGAAGGATGCTCCTCGCTGAGACCTATATGCGTCGAAGCCATTTAAACCATTTTTAATTGTTCAATAATAATATATAAAGATGAAAAATATCTTTTAAAACCCATGTTCAAAAACCTCAAAGGCTAAGGAAAGGCGAGAACAATTCCAAAATAATTTAATTTGGAAATAATTTTCTAATGTTACTATGAATTTAAAAAAAAAAAAAAAATTCACTTCAAGCAAAGTGATAATGCCACTAAGACGCAAGATGGCTACTGGAACCGAATGTGAATTAAACGTTTTTAAAAGGAACTGGAAACCCAAATCTAAACAAGGAACAAAGGTTTACTCCTGTTCAAAAGAACGGGAGAAGTGTGAACCAAACGATAGGCGAATCTATCTAGCGTTTTTTTTCTATATGCCTGTATGCTTTTACATAAATTTATTCATTTATGTTTCAAATAGATGGAATGGAATGATTTTCGTAGAGATACATTCCACCCCGGACGTCTTTATTTCACCGACTCCTTTTATTAAATAGCTATTCTGTCAGGCTGAAAGTTAAGCAATGTCGAAGGCGAGCCGGATCATTACTTAGATGAGGGACCTCTTCAGAACCATGAGAATTGTAATCAACTCGTAAGCAATAGACATAAACTCATCTATTCGACCGTTAATATTGGGTTGGTGAATAATTATCAGGCGTTTTTGTAGGCGAGTTATTTATTAATAAAAATTGCTGTTTTGTTCACTTTTTTAATAAAAATATTATTTTTTCAGGTTATAAAAATGCGTGTCGATAATCATAGGCTCCGGAATAATCATTTAAAAATGTTATTGTTGAATTGTTATGTTTCTTTTTTCATAATAAATATTGTTTAAAAAACGCCTGATAATTATGCACCAACTCAATAGTAATGAATTTGATTCACACTGGGTGATCCATACTTGTGCCAAATTAAGCTAATTAATGAAACTGTTTGTCCTAGACTGCCTACACTCTAAATCAAGGGCTGTGATGAAATTTCCCGAGTACTAGTAGGTATGAGCGACGTAACTCTCGATTAAGAGGGCAACATTTAGGCCAAAGACTAGCTCGAGTTTCAAGGTAAATTTTTATTGATCCATTTCTTCTTTTCTCATACGATCACCGAAGTTAAGCAACGTTGAGCGCTGGAGAATAACAGGTGCTGTAAGCTTGGATGCGCGGGTGATGTAATGGATAATGGCTCGGAATTGTTAATCGGAAGCCGAGTTCCAATTCCAGTTGGGTTCGTTATATGCACTTACGTGCAAATACCATTGGAAAAGGTATGAATTCATCTCTTCTCCCCCAGATATTACTAAAAATAATATCAGTCAGTTATGTGCCATGCGTGATATACGCTTAGGTGATCATGTATTTTTCGATAAAAGACAGATTTTTCCCGCAGTAGGTTGCCATTTCTTTCTGCGGTAGACCAGTTGCCATCAAAGGCTGGGAGGAGAAGAGGAGGATTCATACCTTTGCCAAGGGTATTAGCACGTAATTGGAATTCGAACTCAGCTCTCTGATATCGAACCGTTATCCATTACTCTACCGTGCTTCCTAAAATTCTATCACAAAACCATTATTATCTCAAAAAAAAAAAAAAGATTCTTACAGTTTTAAAAATAATCTGGTTTTAAATAACCTGTAAAGGGTTGATAAGCTGTAAAAAACAAATCATTCATCCAATCTTCCTTTCTGAAAACAGACTATCCTGATGATCATTTCGGCAGTGTATATGAACCTCGAGAGCCTTAAGAAGAAAATGGGAACAAAAAAGACCATCTATATGCCGTGTCGAATAACTCTCCAGAACGTCCTATCATTTGGAGGTCTTACCAATGTTTTTCATTATATTATCCCCCCCCAGCTCTTTGTTGTTCCATCTATTTGCACAAATGCGATAGATATGTTACCCCACCCCTCTTTTCAGTGTCTTGTGAGTGACAAATTCTTCAAGCCCTCTTGTGACCCAGAAATGTCAAGTCTGTCTCTTCAACTCTAATTTTTTTGTTCAAATTTTCCTGTTAAACATCCTTATGGTTTACATACTCCGTCTATGGTATTCTCAGCTTCGTTCTGTAAAACCACATCACTATTGCCTCAAGTCTCCTCTTCACCGGTGAGAAAATTGTTCATATTCATTACCATTGAAATTTCTGGAACATTTTGAGGAAAGACGGCTTCGAAAATTCAATACCCACGGACCGTATTGAGAGAAAGTTGGATTGAGAGAAAAAAAAACAAAACAGCGAGCAAATTGCCTAATGAATTTGTGAATAGATGACAGAACAGGAACAAAAAGGGATGGTAAAGAATTTCTTCGAAATAAAAGCGACAGGAAGTTGTAGAGAGCCATGACCATCAACGTCCTGAAGAGACACCGCACATGAATAAAGATTGAATATGATATCGAGTGTGCGCCTGACTGTGTTTGTGATGACATGAAAGCTGAAAGGAAATTCTTAGATACGTAGTTACAAAAATATTGCGCTAGTTCGATAATTTCGTAAAGCAACTGAGCTGACAATAAACAGGATTGTAATTGCAATGCTATTATTAGATTCTGTGACTGACAGGATTGATGTGCTGGCATTGTCTGCAAGCGATAATCTAAAGCCAGCACACTAGTTGGAGATAAAGTTTAAAGGTTCGCGCATTACTGTAAATTTTATCTCGTTAGTATCGACGGTGGTATGCAAATTTCGCTTTCATCTGCATAGTAAGGATTTAAACTTTCGCCTAATGCGCATCCATTTACAAAAATAAGCTTAAAGAGGTTCAAATATACAAGACTGAGAGTAATAACTCGAAATTACAGCATTTACAAAACGTCAAAATAGCCACATCAATGGATAATGAAGCAGAGAACGTTGAAATGGTATGGTCACGTCGTAAGAGCCAAAATTCTTTCTACTGCCACTTTAGGCAAATGAAGAGGCAGACAGTGAAAAAAAATATAGGACGACATCATCACAGTAGATTGGAAGATTGTTGTAGAGTAGCTGAACACTCCCATCCAAGATGGACTGGTCTAGGACTATTTAAACAGCACTCTCTCTTACTGAGGGAGAGGATTTAACGATTAATCGTTACTCAGCTTGTCGACTCTCTGCATTCGGGCGGAGAGGAACTCAGTGGAGGCTATGCCTACGGGCAGAGTCTCCTCTGGAGATGTAGACAGCCACCCAACCCCGTGTATACGGAGTCTACGGGAAATTTTTGCCCGTAAAAAACGGTCTTGTGCTACATCCCGCTTTGTGGGGAGGTCGCGGGTAAATACCGAGGATTTAACGATTACCATTAACTCTTCTTGTCGACTCTCTGCCTTCGGGCGCAGAACAACTAAAACGAGGCTGTGCTTACGGAAAGAGTCTCGTCTCTGGAGGTAGACAGCCACCCGACACAGTGTATGTTGGGTATACGGGAATTTTGCTACGTGTTAAACATCCCGTCTGTGTACCATATTATTCTCCGGAATAAATTACTTTTATTTTCTATATGTGTGTCAACCTTTCCTATTTACGACACAACAAAAATCCTTCACAAAATCTTAGACATTGGTATGCATATATAGGGGGGGGGGCTGGTCAGATGCTACACTACGGCTTATTCTGGTTCATGGGACTGATGATGAGGATGATGAGGCAGCTTTGATAACAGCAGAAAGACGTATATCTCTTACCAGATTTCCACATACCCCACAACACTACGATACACGTCTCCAGTGGTTCTATGAGCGAGTCCTCTGGGGAATCGAATTTCGTGTTCAGTGATGAGAGATGGTTCTGTCTTCAGGCAAGTGACGGTCGTTTTGCGCTTGCGACGTAGACCTGAGGGGTGACATCTTCCAGAGTGTCCCACGGCACATAGGCCCAAAATGTTGCTAGGTACAGTAGCCTCAATTGCACTTGGTGTCCTTAGAGCGAACATTGAACAGTGCCATGTCCGTTCACAAGATTAAATGCATCCTGTTACCATTCCTGCAACAGAAAGGCGATTT
The DNA here is from genome assembly GCA_903632075.3 of Acanthosepion pharaonis. NCBI lineage: Eukaryota > Metazoa > Mollusca > Cephalopoda > Sepiida > Sepiidae > Acanthosepion > Acanthosepion pharaonis. Next base: position 2,548,156 of record CAHIKZ030000174.1, read on the forward strand.
GATGTTTTAGCAGAATAATGATCCCCAGATTGAAAGCCATGCTATTTACCATTCACTCTAAGATATCGACAACATAACTAATTGGGATGATTTCTCGGCCTGTTCCCCCTTTTGATCATATAAGAGACATGATGGAACGACGCCAAGCTCGTTGTTCACTCTTCTACAACTTCTTCTGTATCGTGAGAGGTTAACTGGTGTAGAATAATGCTCCGTATGATTCGACGGTTATACAGACGTATAAATGCGAGAGTAAAGGTTTAACTACAAAGGATGATACATATATATAATGTGGGGTCTGGTTGCTGTTGATAAACCCCTTATTTTGGAACTTGTACATTTACTGTCATGTAAAATTATCATAATTCAACCTGTATGTTTAATCTCGAGTATATTGTTAAAATATATTCTGGTTGTTGCAGTTTTATTTTTCATCTGTACACACACACACACGAACGCACACACTCATAGGTTAGAAAAAGACGGGCACACACACACACACATATATATATATATATATTGTATAAGATGTGCTATAGTTATAGGGGAGAAATCATTTTTGATGTAAAGGGAATAGAAATGGAACACTGTGGAGACACTAGTAATTTCCCGCTTTAAGCGATCATCAAACGATATATATATATATATATATATATATATATATATATATATATATATATATATATATATATAATTTAAAGCTATGCTATATTTATGAGATAAAGTGCTCAATATCATTTCTGATCCTGTGCATAAGCGTATGCAAATATAAAAGTCAACATTGAAGTTAAAATCAGGCCTGATGATTGCGGCGTTTAGCCTCTGAGTGTTGACTTCAATGCTCCCATTTATATATATATATGAATGATAAAAATATAGTTTTAAGCTGTTCTATATTTATGAGAATCAATACACAACATCAGGGTTAGAGCGTATGTGAAGACTAACGTCACTACTGAGAGGCGACAGTCTGTTTCATGCTTTAACGTAAATTCCTCTTTTGGAGTAATTTCGCATTATTTATCATCTTTCAGTGCGCTCAGGGGCTTCTCTGTCAAAGGACAGAGGGACAACTGAGGAAAATTATACTGAAGAGGTGCCCAGCCCTGGGGAACAGCTGCCCGAGGCCGCGCCCTCCCATTGCACAAGAGGGAGGGATCGGTGCTCGCACCGAGGCCAGCGCAACCGACGGTTGCGGGGGCTGAGGGGAATTTTTGTCCCTGCCCGGGTGTACGCGCTCGGGTCCCCACATTAAACCGACCTTGTGTCACATCTTGTTCTAGTGAGGGAACGAGTAAATACCTGCTTTAACGTAATCCTCAGGCCTTTTTTTTCACTATTCATTCCAAAGGACGAATATATAATTTTGATCAACCCTTTTGTGCGCGTGCGTGCGTGCGTGCGTGCGTGCGCGCGCACACACACACATATTTAGGTAGACTTAGTTCAAAGATAGCACTGTTTGGTAAAACTCCCAGTCACTATTCAGTGTTGATTCCTATATCTACACACACACACACACACATATATACACATACACACACACTCTCTCTCCCTCTCTCTCTCTCTCTATATATATATATATATTTGGTCCGCCGTTGATCAAACTATATATCCATTTACTGTAGTCAAATTCAAATTAGGTCCTGAAAGGTCGCATGATACTCTACTGTATATATATGGATGTTATTTGTGCTAAATGCTTTTAAAAAGGAAAAAAAAAAGAAGATAAATCTCATTGAACTTATTTGCCTTGTAACAAAGTTCTTTTCTGTTTCTTTGAAGTTTTATTGACTGACAACTTTCCTTCTTTCTTTAGTCAATTGTTCTCTTTGATTTCATGCGAATCCCGATACTACATCCTGTTTACCTCTGTCATTGTTTTTCTTCAAGAGAATATTTTTTGACTCGAGTTCACCGCATTTCGACTTGTACAGATTTCTTTTGCTTCGACAATGCTTACTTTTAAATTAGTTCACCTCATCGCTGTTAAGAAAAACGAAAATATTGTTTAGTCATGTCGTAAGTTGTATTTTTCGACCGTGTCATTTTTTGAACATAGGCATTATACAGCTCACAAAACAAGGTTGTTTTATAAACATATCTAAAGTATTAATTCCAGCTGCTTTAAGTTTGGATGTGCGGGTGGGGTAATCGAATTTTTTTCGGAATTTTTAATCGGAGAGCCGAGTTCCAATTTCAGATGGTTTTGTTTGTTATATTCAATTACGCGCAAATAACATTGGGAACGGTATAAATCAATCGCTTCTCCCCTAGCTATGGGTTAATTAGTAAGACTTATATCACAAAATCATTATGATCTCAAAAGAATCCTACAATCTAAAAAATATTTTCTGGCTTTAAATAACCTAGTTGATAAGACGTAAAAAACAAATCAATCAAATAAAATACTATTTCCGTTATTTACAATATCCTCATTTTTGTTGTTATTACCACAAGTTTTTGGACCGTTGTTCTTTGTGGACTTCTTCAAGTGTCTGTCACTTCATGTCACCTCCAGTGAATTTCGAACTAAAGCCTTTAACTATATTGGTGAATTCGGCTCAGGAACTGAACTCACGATTATCATGCCACTAAATCCCTGAACCTTCGCTTTCCACAGGTAACAGATTGGATGATTAAACCAGCTCGTACGGAATCAGTGGAAACAGGACTAGCAATACATGAGCCTTATTAACAAGATAGAAAGATGAAATATCCTTAGATATGGACAACGGAATAAGAACACTGTATCTCATAAGATTAAGGAAAGGTTTCAGTTCGTTACCCGGATCGACAGACACCTGACGAAGACCGGAAAGCTCAACGGTCTGAAACTTCGGGATAATAACAACAAAGCTTAGGGTGTTAGTCCAATTGTAAATAATGTAAATGAAGATCATTTCTCATTTCAGAAATTCAAAAACGAAGATGAAAATATTGACTGTCTGACTTTGCAATTTATTCTTGCTCGGATGTTAAGCGAATAATCGAAATAAGGTTTGATTAGTTCGAATAATGGAAGTTTCTAGACGAAAACCGAAGTACGAGTTTCAAAATTGTTGAGTAGATTCTTCTTTTATTACAAAAAAAATGCATGTTACAAAGAATTGGCTACGCTGGTCAGTGGTTGTGTGCTTTTGGAAAGCACTTTGACATTAAAACCACTTACTTTTTCTTTAGTTTCCCATCCTGTAAGAAAGCGATGAACACTTTAGAACAACCGCCAGACAGACCACATTTAGAATCAAGTATCCCCCCAATTGTAGAATGATTTATTTTCTTACACTCAATCTAATAACTTGGCAAAACACCATTTGCTGTAGCGCCTTCAAACCACGTACGAACTGACGCCTTCTATTGTTACTGACGAACTTCTTTACCTTCAATCAATCTCGAAACTGGCGAAATAGTTCCTCTTAGCCTCTTAAAAATTCCTCCCTTTTCTATGCGACTTGTTTCTTCAGGACTTGCGCGATCATCGTTCTTCCCATCTTCCTGTCATTCCTAAGGGTTTTTCTTTTTGCCATATGTCCTGATCCTTGTCTAATGACTCAAACTCGTTAAGTAGCTTGTTCACTGTTTTCCTCTATCTCTCTTGATTTCAATATTTCAAGTGAATGTCAAATTTTTCCAGGGTTCTTTCCTCATTATGAACCCTAGATATTTGAAAACTATCTTTCTGATTCTAAGTATAAGTGTAATTTTTGTTACGATTTTCATCGTCATCGTTACGCAAATATTCAGTTCATGGTATTCTCATCCTACTCCTGTAGAACTGCATTTCTGTTACCTTAAGTAATTTCTTTTTCTCTGTAGCTATTTTCTAATTTCCACTGCCACATAATAGGGACGATATTGCATAACAATTCAGAGCTCTTTGTTTTCAATGAAATCCTTTTTTTTGATACTTTGCTCAGCTTTTGGAAGGCATTTTTCGCTATTCCAGTGTGCCTTTGGATTTCGGTGTCACATTTTTTCCGTCCTCTGTTAAAACAATTCCTTGAGATCTAAATCTTCGTACTTACCTGATTTTGGTGTTATCATTTCGTAGTTCGCATCTTGGACTATTCTTTTTGCTGACAACCATTTGTTATATATATATATATATATATATATATATATATATATATATATATATATATATATATATATAAACATGAATAAAACGTTTTGGTTTTGTAAACTCTTTGTGGATTGAGATCTTCGACATAGTTCCCGAAATTCATCATTTCAATCCAAAACATTGTCTACTTTTTATTCTTAAATTTTAGTTGCTTTATGTTTCAATATTACACAGGCGGTCAGTCAGAAATAATGCGTAATTTCTCGGTCTGATTTAAATTTTACTTTCTTTTAAAATTTCATCAAGTATGTACCCTTTATTTATGATCCTGTACAGTCGACTCAGTGCTGTAGACTGACAGTCTTAGTAAAGTAACTAAAAAATGAAGATGAAGGAAAATAATTTTCAAAATGAATACTAAGTTTTAAGAATATATTTTTTAATAAAGAATAAAAATAATAATTTTTCTACTGCTACTAATGCTAATATAAAAAAACAAACACAAATCAAATATAGCGGCAATAAAGATGAAAAATGAAGTAATGAGTTGTAGGGTAAATCTGGCTTTCTGCCCAGTTGAAAAATTCTTATAGCTTAGTGGTTGAAGTAGTTGGGCGTTTGCCAAGCTTTTCTTAGGCAAAATTTTACATATCTCAGCGAGAACTTATCCAGTATTTCCAATCAGTGCTGTTTAATCGCTGACAAAGATGGACGATCTAAGTTAAGTTACGTTGTGTGATTTTACAATATGTTAATTCTTAATGGTTTATTTCATACCGAATTTTATACGGCGCATCCAGTTAAGATGAAACTCAGTACTTAGTAATAATAGTGAAACTAAAAGTGTGTCTATAAAACTAAGATGTCAGTAAATACTAGTAGAAATTGCTGATAATCAGAAAAAAGGTTTTTATTTAGATTTCTTTAACGATGGACGTCTTAAACGTGCAATATGATCACTGTTTCAATTGTTTGTTTAAAATTTATTTTAAATCAAGTAAATTAAATTCCGTCCTGGGAAAGACAAACTACATCCGCATCCTGAGTAAGACGATAAACTGCGTCCAACAGCAAGGCCTCTGAGGTTTTGAAGAGAGTAGAACCACCTCTCTGTTAGGGTCCCAACTATAAAAAATAAAAAAATAAAAATAGGTTTTAACCCCATATTGGGAAATAAAAAAATAAAAAAAATAAAAAATTAAAGTGTAAAATAGGTTTTTAAGGAGAAAGTATTACTAGCAGCAATACATTACCAGTAATATAAAAATATTACCAGCAGTGAATTTTTGAAATAAAAAAATTATTACCAGCAACATATATTTGAAGAAAAAATATTACCAGTTATATATTTTTCAAGGAGAAAGTATTACCAGCAATGCATTATTGAAAAAAAATATTACCAGCAATATATTTTTGGAAAAATATTACCAGTAATAAAAATCTTGTCGGCATTAAATAACCCATTGACGTTGATATGCCGTAAAACAAACCAAACCAAACCAGATCGTAAATTAAATTAATGTTTTAAAAGGTTAGGCTAGTTAATTTAAAGAGGCATTGGACCATGATAGGTAAATATAGGGCGAGTTTTACAATCAAGTTCAAAAGGTAGACACAGGTTCATTTAACCCGAGAAGGTAGATATAGGTTCGGACTATATTAAGAAGACAGCGTATTCTTTAATTCAGCTCAACTCAGAGTAAACCTGAGGGTCAGAAATGGAGGCCTATTTCAGATCTCATCTTTTTACTGGGATTGATGATTTTAGTTTCATTTTGGGCTTGGTTTGTGCTTGTTTGCTGCTGTAGACAGCTTAAGAAATTCTTGCTATAGGTCTGATTTTACACGAGGGTAAAAACATTAGATACTCGTTGCAACGTTGTTTGTTTTTGTGTCTGTATTGTATCTCTATTGAAGGTTCCCCCTTTAAAGCCTGTCGACAGAGCATTTTTAAAGGCAATGGACACGAAGAAAAATCGATAGAACGAAAACAAATAAACCACAGAAAGAAACAACAGAAAAAAAAGGGAAATATATATGAAATGTTTAAAACGCATGATTTTGACACATTAAAAGTACACCATCTGACTTACCAGTATATGCGGGATTTGAAAACGCATCGTCATTTCGAAGATTAAAAATACATTGTTTATAAGACGTTCCTTATACGGTTTCCGTCTTTCTGGATCTTTTACAAGGATGCAGTGGTTAATGAGATTGTCCCTAAAAGAGATTACTGCCACTCTGCTAATGAGTTTACGGTTTATATATTTTCCTTACTCATGATTTTTTACTCAATACTTTTCGTCTCTCTCTTGAGTAGTGATTGCAATTTAGACTTATACTTGTTATACTGTTATAATTGTGCTTGTCTCAATCTTTGTTAGTTTTCACCACCGTTACGCCCTGTCAGTACCTCATATTACGCACATACTACGTTTTGATCGCATGGAATGAGGGGGAAAAGACACTACTTGGTTTCAGTGAGAAAATGAAAGAAAGAATGGAAGGTTGAAGTGTTTAACATCTGCCAATACCTTATAAATAATGGACTATTCCGTTTTGATAAACAAAAAAAAAAATTCACAGATGATACTTAGGTTCAGTGAGAAAATGAATAAAAGAAAGGCGGGAAGACAGAAGTGTTTAACGTCTGTTTCAGTGAAATGGAAAAAAAAGTTGTCAATTTCAAATCTTTTCATTTGTATCCCCTTACTTCTTAAAATAACGACCAGCATCCATATTTATGATTGTTATTGCAATATTTTCTTAAAGTTGTTAAGCGCAAATATTTAATGATGCGATAGGAGAATTTCTACAGATATTTTACTGTTGTAGAACTTGCCATGAGCTTATGAATTAATCTTATGCTTTAAGAATTAAGATACGGCAGAAAATGAAAGTAGAAAAACCCTTAAATTTTCATAGGTTAAAAGTAATTATTTCTTTTCTGACTAGGTGAGCGACATTTGTTGATTTGTACAAAATAATTTTCTTTATATCGAAAGATTTGAGTGAAAAATCTAATTCTGGAAAATTTGCAGAAGTTTATTTCGAGCAGCGTCAAAAATGTGATTCTGTCTCGTGTAATTTTCCAGATTCTGTAAAAAGAAAGATTTTACACCATTTTTCATTAATTTTAAATTAGTTCAGCGAAAGATTGAATCTTCGAAAATTTGCCTATATTTACTTACTTACGCACACACACACACACACACACACACACACACACACACACACACACACACACACACACACATACATACATATATATATATATATATGACCAAATCTGCCAAATTAAATAAATTTTAATTAATCCCGTGGCTGAAAACAAATTTACCAACATTTGTTTCACTAAGTAGTTCCGGATCTCCCGCAATATTGTATCTTGTCAGAAAATATTAAATTGAGAAATATTTATTATTTAGACCATATTTATTTTATCCTTAAACTTCTGAACTGATATCATTGACTGTCTTTCTTTTGCCTCAAATGAATTTATTATCACGTTTTTTGTTTTTTTTTAATCCATGAATTCAAATATCATTTCGCCTTTGAGAGTTCATTTATCGTTGTTGCTCATTCAATCTTCTTCTTGCCTTTCCAATTACGATAGAATTTCTTCTGATGTATTTTCAATTATGACCGCCAAGAATTTTATTGGTCATTTGTTATTTCTATCGACACTTGCACAGCAATAATTACTTTGCTCTTGTGTGATTCCCACAATTGGCTTAAGGTTAATTATAATGGCCGTCGATTTCCAACCAGATATTATCAAACAAGAAGCGGCCATTTTGATTAATAATTTAAATTGAGACTCGTTTGAAAAGAACAACTCAACACAAACGAGGAATAAACAAAATATAAAAATGTCGCAATTTTAAGAAACGTTTAAATCTACATTTAATTCAAGAAACTATGAATATTTGAATAATTTTTTTAAAAACAACATTTATTTTCCCAGTAACATGAAACATCAAATACTGAAAACCAAACCAAGTTAGACAAGCAAAGAAAACTCAGCATTCAGTGTTCAAATTTTCTAAATACAGGTTTTCAAAGCATGTTCAGGTATTGTCCGGTGAATGTTGGCTTATGGTATATGAATGTCTTGAACCCACGCGCTCTGTTCGAGATATTAGTACATTCAGGTAGCTGTTGCCGTTTTCTTGCTCCATTGTGAATTGTATCGATAAACGGATAAATAATACACACCAACCCAAAACTACTACATGAACCACCATTGACCCTATGAACATGATTAGAGAAACCATTGACACCATAACACCATCAATTATTTTCTACTTCAAACTGCCATCATAATCATAATTATTGTTATTATCATTCCACCACCATTACTACGATTACTTCTACCACTTTACAATAACTGCTGCTACAATGGTTAATATCATCACCCGCTCCACCCCACCATTACTACCAGATCACAATTACCATTGACGTATTAATCCATAATTACTACGGCACCACAATTACCATTACCATTTATATATTATATATGCGCGGTATTTATTGGAAAGCGCTCAATATCAGTAATAGAGCTAACATATTTAGTTGGATTGAAGTGAGTTTATGACCCTGGGTTTCACGCTATTTCAGATCGTCAGACAAACTGATTCATTTTTTAAATTTTGGATTTATATATGGTTGCGTATATCGGTGTTTTTATGGAAGTGGGAAGTAAAATTGTCGTCGGAACGCCACTCATACTTACGTAAACATACGTACACGTACGTACACTCATTAGTGTACACAGACTCACACACACACACACGCACGCTCACTCACTGGAGTTCACACAAACATAAACATATATGAACAGTGAGCGACTAGGCATATATGCGCATATATGTGTCGTTGTGCACATACGTACGCATTTAGTCACTGTATTCAATGTTGGATTGTGTAGCGAATATTTTTGTGTCTGTTGCGCTGTCAACGCGCAGACCGTTATTCTATTTTGTTCGCTGAATAATGTTTTCTCGCATACACGTATATCCGTATGATGGGGTTTGCGTAAGACTATGGTAGGTAAAAATTGCTATTAATTAAAATTTTTAAGTCTGTTTTGTTATTATTTTAAAGCCGGTTATTTGCCTGTTTTTGGCGATTGCGCATATGCAGATCGTAGAAAATCCAATTTGTAATACTTATTAGTATATATGCTGTGGTATTAATTTTGCTGGGGGAGAGAGGCGTAAGTATAATTGTGGACTGATACGGTAATGAGAATTGTGGTGCCGTAGTAATTATGGATTAATGCGGCAATGGTAATTGTGATCTTATAGTAATGGTAGTGTGGAGGGGTGATGATATTAACAATTGCAGCAGCAAACGGTTATTGTAAAGTGGTAGAAGTAATCGTAGTAATGGTGGTGGAATGATAATAACAATAATTATAATTATAATTATTATGATGGTAGTTTGAAGTAGAAAATAATTGATGGTATTATGGTGTCAATGGATTCTCTTATCATGTTTATAGGGTCAATAGTCGTTTATGTAGTAGTGTTGTTTGGTGTTTTTTTTTATCCGTTTGGTATAAATTCTGATAATAGGTATTTGTTTTCATGTTTGCATTTAGAAATTATATATATATATATATATATATCGTATTTATTCAAAAATTATAATCTAAACATGTTATAACATTACTACAAAAATAGCCATTTTGTTTCAGTACTTCTGGTGTCTTGTCAAGTGATGCTGTTGATTGCAGAATAAAGAGTTTTGAAAAGTTCAAAATCAACCAAACTCCCCTCAATAGGGAAAACATTGTTACGTAAGCTACAGTGACCAATCAAAATACAAGTATATAAAAACAAAACAGAACAGAAAATAAATAAAGTAACATTTATAAACAAAAAAAAAGTTTTATTTGAATGGGAGGAAATCATAGCCCAGAGCATTTACATTATAATCACAGGACTAAAATTGTTAGAATATCAACAGTGGTGCAAAAAAGGATATCCTCATCCCAGAAGTTCGTTCGATCCCGGAAACGAAATAACATTACAAATGATTCACGACACTCCTACGTATTTCTCCATACCAGATGAAAACTGTAAAAAGCATTCATTTGATGGCGCATTTGATTGCGAGAGAAATAATCCATTTTAAAGAGATTACTAATGCAAAGAGATTATGTTTCCAGAATACTGATTTAAATCCGTGTTTGACGGAAGCCATCATTACAAGTGAGGTAAAATTCTCCGCCATTGCTGTCATTTTTGCATACAGTGTAGCTTCAAATATGGATTTCATTAGAACGGATCATGTCTATCGATAAGGAAGAGATTATTAAAAGTTAATGTTCGATAAATCTTGTCTGAAGTTCGGGGATGAAGAATTTTCAGTTTTTCTGCATGAGACGAACTGGAATTTCTGAGACGATGAGTTGTTCCTATTATATTTCCTATTATTTCTGAAACGATAATTTTTTCCTATTATATGTCCTATAATTTCTGAAACGATAATTTTTTCCTATTATATGTCCTATAATTTCTGTGACGACGAATTGCTCCAATTATATTTCCTATTATTTCTGAGACGATGAGTTGTTCCTATTATATTTCCTATTATTTCTGAAACGACGAGTTGTTCCTATTATATTTCCTATTATTTCTGAAACGACGAGTTGTTCCTATTATATTTCCTATTATTTCTGAAACGATGAGTTGTTCTTATTATACATTGATTCATCCTGAAGCATAGCTGTCATAAGGACAACGGTGGCATGGAAATTTGTCCTAACAAAACATGGCATAATATCAACAACACATCGTTTGGAAAATACAGTAAAAAGACACCCGGAGAGTATAAGAAAGCTAAATATAGCGTTAATAAGGAATCCTATTATTCTGACACCTTTTTTTAGCTGATATGTCATTCGGCCTTCATCAAATATATACCGAATTCCGTGATTTTTATATATTAGATTTTTTAATATTAGATTGACCAGAAAGCCCTGACTAACAAAATTTTATGGAGTAACACCAACATTTATTCTTCAAAATAAAGTCCATCTTATCGACGATCTTCTGCCAGCAATCGGCCAGCGTTATCAAAAGTGTTAAATCTCTGGTTGCGGTGAAAGTTTGCTATTGAGCGGAATAGACCATAGTCACTCGGAGCAGCATCAGGACAGAATGATGAATGTGGAAGAATCTCAACACCGTTCATTTGTTTGAACTTCTCCTTAGTCAACCTGGCAGTGTGTGGCCTTGCATTGTCTTGCTGAGACAAAGCCCAAACTCCATTGACCAAAGCAGTATACTCCTTTAGTTTGTCGTACACGCGGTCTAGCTGCTGGCAATACAGTTTAGCGATTGTGTGGAACAAACTTGAAATGCAGTACTCCTTGGAAGATTTGCTGTTTTCTTTGCGTTTACAAAGTGAGTCAGGACTTTCTAGTATTTTGACAGCAAGAATTGAAATGCCTTTAAATCAACTAAACTAATCTAATCAGGCCTAACTTCATAATACAGTAATATTAAATGTAAATTGGCTTTTTCTCTATTACCAAATACGGTAAACCCATGAGGTTATTTCCACGTGTAATCGATTTACTTGCACAAGTATCACAAGTCAAATAAAAGTGGTTATATTTCTCCCGGTCACAGGCTCAAGGAACAGTACTCTCCACGGACCAGTTTTTACAGATATGATAATCTCCGAATCCTGGTTTAATTCAATATTCTTGTTAGCCCTTCAGTCTATAAGAGCCTTGTCGAGGAATTGCCTTTGTGGCAATTGCAAATAGATTTGTGTCAAAAGATTCTGCTCCGTTGATATGATTCACGTATAGATTTTTATTTCTATCATCTTACAATTTTCAAAGGCAAAATGTACCCGAATCGAAAGAGAATTAATAACAGAATCGTCATTATCAGATTTTAGCCTGAAATATTTTCTTTTGTAAAGAGAACTGTTATAAGACAGTCGTGTCTTGGAGAAGTGAAAGAACCGAAAGAAAATATTCTTTTGTACCGGCAAAGGTAAGCAATTACTGTCAGGTAGCATGAACAAGATTTCTATAAAATATTCGTCCGGATATTTACATTTTTTGTCAATAGGACTCAGCCTGTGTATTCTCTAGCGTATCTCAGTTGCGTATGCAGTTTATCTAAAGTCTACTTTATCTCTATACGTCTTACGTCTCTGACTAAAAAATGAAATTTATTTACTATTTATTTACTTATTTTTACCTCAATAGGATTAGATAGATTTTTCACACTCCTTCCAGTTTTTTTTTTTAACAGGAGTAGAGGTTTAACCTTTGTTTCCTGTTTAGAATTGAGTTTCCGGTCTCTTCTAAAGTCTTTTCACTTTCTTTCACCCCCAGTAGCTCTTGCGTCTTAGTGACATTATTGCCTTGCTCGGAATGAATTGATTAAAAAAATATACAGTTTGTTTTTCTCGTCCTGATGAAATTCAAGTATATGTATCATATAATTGTTTTATAAGACTATATTGTGACGTCGTCATGGAGTTGTTAAAGAGCTTGCCTACTGCTGGGGGTTTCGATTCTGTCTAGGGTACTCTGAGATAGACTAAACTAATCTAACTTCGTAAGTATTATAGGGAACTTGGCATTGAGTAATCGGTAATAAGCTAATCTAACCGAACACTATTAATTTAGAGAGTTTGATCCTCACTGGATACGCTACTTTTTGAAATCTGGTGCTGGATTAAGCAAATTCAAGTAAATGTTATTATTAGGGGATGATAGTGGACCACATAACAATGGTTAGCAACGAATCACGAAGACCAATTCACTTTGTGTTGTAGCCTTAAAGAGGTTACAAACAGAAAAAAAGTGGCACTAGAGTGAAAGGAATAGCAACACGCGCGTAGATGAAAGAAGAGAGGTTTATTGTAAAAGAGAATACACTACGGAGAGACAGGGAATCGGGTGGCAGGCTAGTAATTCCCGAAGCAAGGATATCTACCGATCGCCACACGCGGTCAGATGTGGCACAAAGCCGAATTTAATGTGGGGTATCCGAGCTCGTAGACTCGGACAAAAAATTCCCTGTATAAAACGGGGTCTTTTAGCTGATTCCCGAGACCAGACTCTGCCCTTCGACACAGCCCCGTCTGGGGATCCTTTCTGCCCGAAGGCAGAGAGTTTGACCAGCACAACTGGAGACGATTCTTCAACTAATTGCCAGATCAAGGTTATTTACCTTACCTTCTCGCGAGGCAGGATTTGGCACAAGGCCAATTTTTAATGCGGAGTAAAACCGAACCCGTAGGCTTGGGCAAAAATTCCCCGTAGACTCCGTAAAAACGGGGTCGTATAGATGTCTACCAGCCCAGTCGAGACTCTGCCTTTCGGCATAGCCTTGACTGGATTACTGTCTGCCTTCGGGCAGAGAGTTCGACCAGTATAGTTAGTAACCTTCTATCTTCACCGATCAGATCATGTATTTTCGCCTATCACAATGAGCACGTGTTCTCATAAGAAGGCTCATTGCCTTGAACGCCTTCTGGGATTCAAGTTCCTCCCAGACCTGAAGTGGGATCCATTGATACAATCTATCGATAGAGATGCTAGAAAAATGGTCATTTTCTTGTACCGTTCCAATAAGTAAACGATTCCTCCTGATATGCTCTAACTTTACAAGAACTAGATGAGATCAAAAATAGAGTATATATGCTATATCTGAGCTGGAGCTCCCCAGTCTTCACCTGCCTGTCTTGATAGAGTCCAAAAGCTTCTGTGCGGTCTTGTAAATGATGCATTATTTCTACCCTAAACCCCTTCCCCACAACAAAACGTCGCAATCCTATTGCAACTCCATTGCTATTTTTATAATAACTGTTCTGATAGCCTACATTACTTAGTTCTACCAATTCAAACCTTCACAGCTAAGACCAGCCATGCCCCGTACACGAGGCCGAACATTCCCATTACCTTTGTGTCCTATTAGTAAGAAGGAAATTCTTCCTAAGAACCGTTACTTCGTGTAACAAACTCCTGGGATGATGCTTTCTCTATGATTACAATCTTAAACACTTCAAGCCATTATCTTTCCTACATATCCTCATAAACTACTTTCTTATCTCCTCCTCTTATCGGTCATGCAACAACCGTATTCAGTAACCTTCTGCCTTCAGTGGCTCTTGAGTCTTGTATTAAGTGAACATTAGTAAAAATAAAGTTGTAGCAAGAGTAAGCATGGATTTCTGTTGGTGGGGGTGGTTCTAGAAGTTCATTTGTCATCATCGCCCTAGATCAACAGTACACCATCTGTCAAGTGTACCGTCCGACATCTGGATATTCGCACACGATTACACGGCAAATGGCGACGATGCTAATGCAATTTCTCCATGAGTGGGATATCCATAGTCTTATCCAGTTGCCCGTGAGATATAGTCCGAATATGTTCTTTCACCACCGCCTAGAAAAGGGCCAGTGGATGCTCCTTCGTCGTAGTCTATACAAAATTAAGCAAATTAGTAAAATACAATTAATACTACTACAATTATTATTATTATTATTATTATTATTATTACTACTACTAATAATAATAATAGCTGTTGTAGTAGTAGTAATAATAATAATTATTATTTTATTTCCTATGATTTCTGGTGTGTACACATTTCTTTCCGGGTCATGCCCAGTGACTTAAGGTCAGAAATGGCATCATGATATTTTACACTGATTAATTAAAAAAACAATATATTTTACATGGATAAAGCCCTTCGTAAGGTGTAGGCTGTATGCGTGAGAACAATCTTTTGTATTTCTTTAAGGCATGGGCTACCAGAAATCCCTTCATTAAGTCTACTGAAATATTTTCCAACCAATCCTAGGGCTTCAACTACAACAAAGATTGTAGACGATCTCATTTTTGAGATTTCAATTTCAAGATCCTTGTATTTTGATAGCTTTTTGAAGATCTTCAAAGATATATTTCAGTCTGTAGGGACTGCCATATCAATAACGGGGCAATACTTTGCTTGCTGCGGACATTTAAATCTGAAAAATTCCACCTTGGAATATTTGTCTTTTTACCCTTGCCATTATTGACCTGGTACTCTTCTATTTTCAATTTGGAAAATATTAACTACAATTGTCTAACTAAATGGAAAGTCAAAAACAAATTTTCTGTCGTAAAAGTTGCCTTTCTCTTTTTTGATAAATGAACTCATCTACAATTGTCTAACTAAATGGAAAGTCAGAAACAAATTTTCTGTCGTAAAAGTTGCCTTTCCCTTTTTTGATAAATGAACTCATCTGATTGTTCAGTTAAATCTCTGATCGCAAGTATCCGCCATTTTTAGTCGGTTTTTGGAGTAACAACAACAGTGAAAAAAAAATGTGTGGTTGAAAGTTCTGGGACGTATCGTAGGTATATCATTTTCCCTCATAAAGTTTCATTTAACCTTTCATACTGAATCCATATCATCCATGCAAAAAAAAAAAAAAAAAAATCTATTCCGAACAAGCTGGTCATATTATTTACAGTGATTTTGTCTTCAGACATTTTAAAATACATTTAACAAATTAAGATTTTTTTTTCAATATTGGAGCCCTAAAAAGT
This sequence comes from Acanthosepion pharaonis, assembly GCA_903632075.3. Classification (NCBI taxonomy): domain Eukaryota; kingdom Metazoa; phylum Mollusca; class Cephalopoda; order Sepiida; family Sepiidae; genus Acanthosepion; species Acanthosepion pharaonis. Next base: position 2,563,798 of record CAHIKZ030000174.1, read on the forward strand.
AGGGATATTTGATTTGTATTTTTAATTTTTTTGTAACAGGACGTGTGTGTTTTTTAATACTTTTTAAAATAGTGATGACTACCTTTATTAATAAGGTGTTTATGAAATTTGGGTGAAATTTAAATCTGACAAACCAATGTCTTAAACTGAACATCGTTCAATATACAATTGATTCTCTTGACCATGTAAAGCTAATTAACTTTTATTAGATTTTTCGTTTAAAAAAAATAACCAATAAAGTGTTGGATGCATCTTATTTAGCCGAAACAATTTTAAAAAATCGTGTGCTCTGTCAAGACGCAACTTTCCTCTCTAAATGGCCAAGTCTTCTTGGTAAAGATAGTCGACAGGTTTTTCGTTACCTTCTCCGGTTTTGTATTCAGATTTGGTCGACAGCCTAACATGTTGTATAAATTAACTTTTCTTTTAATGATATATCTCTTTTGAATCTATGCAATAATGGCTCACCATAGATTCCTTTTCTTTAAATTGACGGCTTCTCGTTGCCTTTTCAAGAGTTTGGAATATCTTTAGTCGTTACATTAGCCACATATCTATAATATATTTCTGGTACTTAATTTTTAGTAGAACTATGAGAAATACTTGTGCACAAGGCCAAAATAAAGTAAATCGGTGTCTAAAAATCTTCTCTCGCTGATCTTCGAAATAAGGAATGTATAACTGCCATCCTTTTAATTCAACCAACAAAACCCTGCCTTTTACTTTGATTCGAACGCTGTTTTTATAAGATGACAAATATTCCTCAACGAAAATTGAACTCCAAAATCTAGATTTCTCTACGACTGTCAGACGGTATTGACCAACTTCATCAAAATTATTTCTTGAACTGCTACAAAACTGCAGTCTAGCACATCTGATTCTGTACATACTTACTTTTTTTTTTATCTTGATTTCTTTGGGCAGGGCATTTTGACATCGTGTAAATGGTTAGATAGCTTGTCTCTCTTCATAGGTTACGACTGAGTAGTGAGTTCGATCCTTACTGGATGCTTCATACTTGTAGCTTATGTCACATCTAACCTACGCTCACTGTTATGATAAGTACTGTATTTTCTGGTGTGTAATAAGACATTTTGAACGAAAATTAAATTAAAAAAGAGTGGTGCGCATTATTCACAAGTACACGTTTTCAGAAACTTCTACCAGGCTTAAAAAATCTTATTTGAAACTGCACGATTGCAAATACAGTCAACACAATAGATAATAAAAACCAAAGTAGGCAAGGGTTAATAAATTATTTACAAATTGTATTTGATATATCGGCAATATTTGTTTTTATCATTTTTAATGAAAGGCTTTTTATTTTCATAGTTTATTAATATATAGATGTATAGTCATATCAAACAAAAGTATAAATTAACACTTGAAAATGTATTACTAGGTATGTTTAAGGATCGTTTAAGTTTAGGGATCGCTGTACTCCGGGGTTGTATTATACACAAGGATGTTATTTATTCTGTTTTTAGCTTCAGAAACACGGGGGCGTATTATACACAAAATTCGTTCGTCCGACGATTTCAAACTTTAGTTTTATTTTAAAATTCTTTTCTATAGTTGAATTCTAAAATTTGGTTTAGTCATAAAAAATAAGTTTACTGCGAATGAAAATTGCCCAGCTTTTATAAGAGGTTCTTTGTAATAAGATTTGATAAAATTCAGGGCGGAAGAGAAGTGCGGGGAGATACACTAAATAATATCAAGTACCTGAGCGCAACTCAATTTTTTTGTCTATGACTGTACTGCGGATCTCCACATTAAAATGACCTTGTGTTACGTCCTGTCAGTGCGGGGGGGGGGTAAATAGTAGGTAAATAAAAGTAGGTAAATAGTAATTCATGACTAAATAGCGAGTTTGATTTTCACTGTAGCCTTGTCACATCTAAGCTTCGCTTAACAAATTGAGTAACAATCCAACGAAATGACTGATTTAGTTCTGTCCCCGCTCCTGCAAAATAAAAATATCAAAATATCTTCCTGTAATATTTGGAGGTCAACTGAAAAGTTTAAAACTGACTAGTTAACTAGACAATCTTAAAAATATTAAATTAAAAAAAAATAATTTGTCGATATTTCTGAGATGAGGTATAACTATTTACACCATTTACATCGTTAGGAATGTTCTTATCTTTGTCATATTCACGATGTTTCGGCAGTTGTCCGCTATGGCCTTCTTCAGATGATATACGTTGGAATTTCGAACCAAACCCTTTTAGTCCACGGGGGTAGATTGTTCTAATTTTACGTGCCATGTCTCTTTTGGATATCTCAGTTGCAGTTAATTCCCTTTAGTAACTCAACTCTCCAAGATTTTTTTCCCTCTGTTGTAGCCAGGTATTGAACTCGTAACTCTTTGGGTCAAGTAACTTTTTGGATCATTCAACCAATGTTTTTATCCACTGGAAATTCCAGCGTATATTACGCGAAGAAGGTCGGATCGTACAACAGCCGAAACGTCGTGAATATTGTAATAAAGATGAAGACAACAGTACTCGAACTGTAAATAGTGTAAATAAAAAAAATGTAATTAAAAAATAGGAAATTAATCGTTATTCTTCGACTAGGTGCTCGAAACTCCTGATCTTGTGTCTGCCTCAGCTAATTGGTATCAATAATGAAGAAAAATCATTCGTAGTCTTTCGGTTTTTAACGAAATCTAAAAGCAGTCTGAGGAAGATAAAAATGGTTATCTAGCTTAAAATGAACGCTGCTTTTTGGCAAGTGAATGTAGTACATTGATTAACGATCGATTCATCGATTATATCGCTAAAACCTGTCTTGGATTGGGTTTATCGGTGGATGTAGAGAATAGCTTTTACAAGAAGTGTAAGATCAAAAGTAGTTTAAGAAAATCTTGATATGAAAAAATGCTGTAGGTATTAAAGTATTTAAGATACGACGGCGCACGCTCACTCACAGGATACTTGCTCATACAGCTGCACACACACACTTGTTCATTATGTAGCTTAAGCTTGTATGTACGAATATATAGATATATATGATAATAAAAAAAAGATCGTCCATGTATTCTTATAAGTAGATATTCGAGAAATAAAAAAAACACGGTAAGAATAATATTTATTGTATATTAGGCCTTTAAACCAAATAAAAGCCGGATGAGAAAAGATGTTAAAAATCGCAATTTTGAAATACGCTTTTCTCAAAGAGAAATAAAATGAAGTTGAAATTTGGGAAGGAGTTGCGTATGTTATATTACTTATGAATTCTAGTGTGTTTTTTTTTTTTTTTTTTTTTGGACTTGTTTGTCATAATTAGTGTCTTAAAGGGTTTGTAGATGGACTTTTTAGAACTTAATCATTGGATATTCAAACATGGCCTGACGATTGTGTTTAGCATGAAACACTGTCGCCTCTTGGTGTTGATTTCAATTTCCATTTTTATATTTACATACGCTCTATCCCTGATATTGAGCAATTTTACCTATAAATGTAGCATACCTTTAAACTAAAATAAATTTCCACCTTACAACTCGTTTCCTCACAGATGAAACGTTGCTAGTCCTTGCTGCTCTATTGCTAATTTCGTGGCAGATGTTCAGACGAGCTACATTAGATCTTCCAATCCAGACCTTCGCATCTAGGATCCGCCTCACCATGTACACAGGTTCCCCAGGGTTGTTAGTTTATAGAACCGTTTCTCGAGAGGATAGTTTCCTCGTTCGCTATAATCGTAACCTTAACTGTTATCGTACAGTATAATATGCATATTTTGCGCCTTCCTTGTACGCTCTTTCAATTTCATTTAGCTTACGGCCACGTCACGTTAAAACACCGAAGTTAAGCAACTGGTTGGATGTGCGGGTGGTGTTATGGATAATTGTTAATCGGAGAGCAGAGTTCCTATTCCAGTTAGGTTTCTTATATTCACTTTCCTGCAAATACCTTTAGGAAAGGTATAAATCCACTTCTTTACTATGGGCAAATTAGTAAATTTGTATAATTAAGACATTATTATCTAAAATAAAAAAAAATCTTACAATTTAACAATATTTTCTGGCTTTAAAAAAACCTGCAAATGGTGAAGCCGGAGAAAAAGAATCACATTGATTAGCTCCACAGACTTGTCTCAGATTTATTTACAATCTCTGGAATAGGTTTTTCTGATTTGTGTACGTGACGGAGTTGGTCGGTAGTATTTTGCATATCCACAAAATATTAATTTACTAGATCTTCTCAACCAACTTAACAACGTTGGACCTACAATAGACTTCACTTTTGAAACTGAAACAACTACACCCTTCCCTTCCTTGCTATCATGTTACATAGAAATAATATCAAACTCAATTTTGACATTTATAGAAAGGCTACAAACAAATGTGACCTGATCAGTTTCTACTCAAACCATTCTCTGGAATCTGCAATAGAAAACTACCGTAGCTACAAAATGAGGAATCAATTATACACTGATTGTAATATAGAATCCATCTCTCCCTTTATATCCACATTTCTTGTTTGCAAAATTCTGTTTAGATATGAATCCACATCTTCTACCCCTGCTATAGGTTAATTAGTAAGACATGTATCACTAAACCATTATACAAAAAAATTTAAAAAAATCTTATCTAAAAATTTTCTGGTTCTAAGTAAGCTGCAAAAAGTTGATAAGCCGTAAAAAACAAAACAAAAAAAAAAAAAAAAACAAATAAAAAACGAATCGTCCAATCAAACGAAATTCCTTCAATAACCTTCTACCGTAGGTTGTTTTTTTTTTTTTTTTTTTTGTTGTTGGGGGTTGTCTGTAGTGTAACTGCTTTGCTTCTCCAATCTCGAGTTTACAATCGGTATGGAAAGAATCTTTTCCTTTTTTTTCTTTCATCGTCCAGATTGCCTTAGCCAGTCAGTATATTTGTCGCTTTTATTCCGTTCATTAACCTGTTTAAAAAATAAAAAGACACTATCTAGAAATAAATCTCTCCTTTCATTCAGATGTTATGCCCGAGGAAGGCCGATACAGTTGGTAGGTAACTTTTGTATTTAAGAAAAAAAGGTATAAAATAAAAATCTCTAGTAAAATTATGAATATGTTGACTCACTTTCAGTAGGATTGCAGGCCAGAATCCTAATTTCATTTCTGCATGCAATTCTATAGATAAATTAAACAGATTTCAATATTTCCGTTGCATACTTGTGCATAGAATGATTTCTTGAAAGCCTTAAGATATCACAGTGACCAACTGAAGATGACTTCGTGTATGAGAGCACTAATAAAGCTTATATGAAAGCCGTGAATTCTGTGCTCGGGTTAGGTAGTGCAGAAATGCATACTGAGTGAATAGAAATGTAGATCGGCAGAAGGAAGAATTCTGTTCAACTTTCCCCGGAAGGTTTATGCAGGCCACATGCATGAGGAAGGTATGAAGGTTCGTACCAAACTGTAACAGAACCATTTTGAATAAATAAATGTAGTTTCTAGGTTATGAATTTGCTAAGAAGGAACTTTTTCGTGAGAAATTAACAAGAATTTGTGTTAGAGATCTTTAATAAATTAAGGAATGGAAAATATCGTTAGAAGCAAAGAGTGACGAAATACTATTTAATATCAATCCTCCATTATGATGTGGATGTTAGACAATTTCGTCACAAATGAAGAGGTAACCTGAGTCAACAGATGTGGTTCTGCAGAAGGATGCTGAGAATACAATGTACGCAAAATGTGAATAACGTGAAAATTTAAGAGAAATAAAAAAAACAAAAAGTAAAAAAAAAACAAAAAAAAAACAGTTGAAATTTCTGGGAATCATAATGTGGAAAGTTGCTTTGTTGAATTTGATACAGGATTTACAGAAAGCAAGCGGGTCAAAGTGAACCATCAAATAACATATCTAACGAGCTAACTGGATGGCCGAATAGGTTTAGGCGGGACGGGCCTTTCTTAGAACTACAAAGGAAAGGTATTTGTAAAGCGCGATGATCCCCCACGTCATGAAGGAACATATAATTAAAGAATAAGAATATATTTGATTTCGTGATATAAATATTAATCTATAGCAACTTCGGTATATGTCCCTGTCTGTAACTGACGATTTGCAGATTGAGACACTTTGTATATTATAAGGCTGGTGAGGAGGGGGATGATTTATCGTACGTCGTCTGATTGATGACGTATTTACTTATCAGACTATCTATTTTTTCTTTTCCTTCTTTGATGCTAGTCCATTGCTGGCATTATTAAGCGATGCTCAAGTCTAAAAAAATGAGTGCTATGCAATGTTTATTCTTAAAGTAGACATGCTATTGTCCCTGGTGAGATTTAAATCGATGGATTTAGATGTGATTTTCAATCTCTAAAAGTACACTTTTATCTCGTTTATCCACGAGGAATTAGTTCCATGACCCCACTCTCACCGATTCCAGAATCTGCGCATTCTAAAATCCCTTATGTAAAATATGTTATTTGCATATAACGTCTGCACATCTTTTATACTGAAAAAAAAAGCTTTAGTTTACTTAAAATACTAATTGTACATACAATGTAAACATTTGTTTGACTATAGCTATGGACAATTTTTTGACAGAAAATCAGCATCTGAAGTTAAGCTTTTTTTTTCTTTAAGACATATGTGATCATGTCTCTTCACAAATTCATTTAGTTCTGAAGGTTTCTTGAGAAAGAGAAGTCATTTTCCGTTGCCTTCTCCCCGGTTTAAAATTCAGAGGTTTCTTCTAAACTAGCTGCCACTCAAGGCTGAGGTCCCGGTCTATTTAAACCATAACTGGAGAGGGGCAGATGCAATTAATTTCCTAAGAACTTAATGTGAATTTGATCGTAACAAACTTCGGACGTCAATACATTTTTTATGCTGAAACTGAGCCAATATAAAGCACGAGAGTCACTCGAATTAGAGAATTGAGTGAGATATGTGATATTAATATAAGAGGATGTGGTCGGAAGTGAAGATTGAAGATAAAGCGGATATACAATGATTAATATGAAGCTTATAGTCTTCAAGGAAGCATCCAAGAACATGTTTGTTCCACAAAGTATCTGTCCTTGAAAAAAGCTTTCAGTTGAACCTTGTCCTTAAAACTGGAACATGGGGGAAATGAAGGCGATTAAACTCCGTCGATGCATCATATAACCTCAAATGTAAATATGACCGTTGATGTCGCTCTTAGTCTACATCCAAGAATTCAATTGTTTGGTTGCAATACGGATAAAAGCCATAAACAAACTACTTCGATCTAAGGCGACATCGAAGGACGAATTTGACTGTATTCTCACGATTATTTATCAAGTAAAAAAAAATGTATGTTCTATTTAGACAGCTTCAGCAGAACTGTCATTTTGTGTAACAGATTTCAGAGAGAATTATTCATTGATCACTACAAACTTAGTCTATGGTCAACCAGTATTTATATCCTACATATCTTCATAATTTGCACCTCTTGCTCCTTCCTTGTATACCCTCATAAGAACCTTGTTTAGTAAACCTCTACCTTGAGTAACTCTTGGGCCTTTTATTGGGTGTAAAATGCTATAAAAATGATAGCAAACTGAATCGGTGCTTCTATAAATTTTCATTTGACATAAAATAGCATTCTATAAACTCGAACGACATCAGAATAAAACTGCTGTCATTCAATCACCACAGAGAACACTATTTACATTATTCGGACTATTGTCCTCATCTTTGTCACCATATTTATTACAACGTTTCGGCCATTGTACGCTCCGGCCTTCTTCAAATAGTTGGAATGTCGAACTGAACCCTTTATTTTGCTCACTTGGGTAGACTGTTCTAGTTCCACGTGCCATGTTTAATGGATATCAGTTATCTCCTGTTAATTCCCCTCTGAAAGTTCTCTACCGCCTTAACCGGGTATTGAACTCACACTCTTTGGGTCCTGTCAAATATAGACAGATACCACAGAGAACCTTTTCTGCCTGCCATCAACATGGCTGATGCTAACCTCCAGGAGTGCAGCAAACTGATTTCTTGGTCTCATATTTTTCAATCATATAATGTGGAACGACTATAACAAATCAATTTCTTCGTTTACTGCAACGAAAGTTGATTCTCTGTCGGGCCAGGAAATCTTACTCGTCAGAATCCATCTTGCACATTTATAAATATTCTACTCGTTCGTGCATTGACTATTGATGCCATATCTGATCTGGTGTTCCTGCTACACATTTCCAAATTCTTGGCAACATCCATAGAAGGATTTGTAATGTAATCCATCCTGACGCTACCTAGATATATTTAGATACAAAATAAAATGTCATTAAATTTTAGATGAAAAAGCCTACATATTGAATGTCTACCAATTATTGACTAATTACTGTATTTGAAAAAAATTCTTTATTTACCGTCCAGTTTCCGCTGGGGAACGGTTGTGCAAAATACAAGTAGCAAACAAACGAGATGCAATGTTGAAACAATGAGCACTGCTTGACGAAAATTAGTCCCATGATTCATCTTTACCCGCATATAACGGCGACGCTAACCGCATGCGCTTAGATACAAAAATAAAAAGAAATTTTTAAGCGGAAAAAAATTAATTGGAATTATCTGCGACTTTGTAACTGGTTTAAAGGCTTCCTAAAGTTTCTACCGTTTCTTTTAAAGTTTTTCTATCGTTAGGAACAAAGAAAAGTATATTGAATTGTTACGTGAAATATGTCGTTCTGTATGGCATCGAATGTTGGACGGTCTCTTCAAAGATGAAGAAGATACTTGAAGCAACAGAAATGTGGTTCTAGAATAATATTACAGATATCATGGATCGGACATGTGAGCAACGACAAGGTTTTAAAGAAAATGGAAACAAAAAGGAAACTTATGCTTAACATCAGGAAGAGGCAGTTGAACTTTCTTGAGCACGTAATGAGGAAAGGGGGCTTGGAAAATCTGATACTCACAGGACAGATTGAGAGACAGAGGTAAGCAGCGCGTAACATAGTTGATGTGCTTGAGTAAATGGATGGTAGAACAGGGTTTGGGAGAAATAACAAAGACAATAGCTACAAGAGACAGGATGATGTGGAGGACATTGATTGCCTACGTCCTGAACGGACACTGTACATAAAAAATTGTGTATTCAATCTCTAGTAATTATGTTAATATAGCCTGTATTGAATATAATCAAATATGGAAGAACATCCTTTTTTCAAGTGGGACAGAACAAGAAGTTAGTGTAGATGAGTCTGGTCTCTGGAGATTCAAACTCAATGCAGCACCTCGTCACTGCACTAAAGTGAATGATCGTGGGTTACTCTGATGCCTTTACTGCAGGGATTAGTTTGGTTAGTTTCTTACTTAACGTATACGTAAATGTTTGAGATTTAGACTTTAAAACCACTCGGTGTCATGTTTGCCATTCGTAGGAGGTAGATACACATAGTATGAGTGGTTAAGAAACTCTTGTCGTGGAGGCCAGTTCACTCGTATCATCAAGTCGGTCTAAAGTTGTTCATCGGCAATATAAATTGTGTATAGCATAAAAAGTATAAAAATAGTTAAAAAAAAAACGAAACAAAATAGTTTTTTTTAATTTTTTTATCGAGAGACTGTTTTAAAAATCGAATTTGACCTATTTTTGTGTTCGTTCAGCTCATAATGCTTACACAAATGTCCGACTTCAAGAGATATCTATATTTAGGTCTGAAAAAAATCTCTTGAGCATTTGAACTGACTTATTTTAAGTGTTTTCTTTGTAACAAATAAACATCTATAGACTTGTATGCATCGGCACAGATAAAATGTTATACATGAAATCGACAGACGTGGGAGGAGCCATAGTTCTTCTCGGTTAAAAAAAAAATGAAATGTTAGAAAGCCATTCTTTAAAAGCACAAAAAAATCCGGTTTTACAAAGTATTTACATTTGATAAGCGTTCGATCGCTGATGAATTGAAATGAGAAATGTTTTGTGAAATTTACTGTTTTTCCTGTTTGAACGATGTTGAAAATCACGGACGTCATTTTGTTACTCAATGCATAGCGAAAAAAAAAACCAATAGATTTTGAGCCGGGAATAGTTCGACATTTACTTTGTCAGTTAGAGCTTCTTGCTTTCTATATAAACACTTAGTTTCAAGAAAAAAAGGCTCGTATATTAAAGTACAGCCATCAAAAACCTGTGTGTATTATATATATATATATATATATATATATATATATATATATATATATATAATCTCCAAGTATATGATTGGTGTGTGTCGGATAACGCTTTTAAGATTTTACGCATGCGTAGGCCGAATGGCGTAATACACTGTTAATACATAAAATGGGGCTTCTATTCTAAATGCGAAGTATCCAATAACGTTTGAAGTAACAAAGGTGTTTGATTAAAAATATATCCATTCATTCTTTAGAAACTTGCACATACGTATCTTTATGAAGCGATGAAATTAACTGTGGAGATTTTATTGTCTCAGTAACAACTTAAGTTTCTGATATTTTGTAAGCACAATGTAACTGCAAAATTGCTTTCTGTTCATTAAGCTAAAACTATGAAGTAACGAAACAAATGGATGAATAAATTATAGCGTTTTATTCGGCAAGCCTAAAATGACAATTTTATTTCTTTTACATTATTTCAAAATTTCACTATCATTATACTTATCTCTGAACTTCTCTCATCGCGTGTACCTGTGTCTAGTTTTTATTTATGTGGAGTATCGCCATCTTTGTTTATTACAACATTTATGATGTATTCCTTGTCTTTTAAGTTGGTTCTTGCATACAACTGCTACGTTCTACTTTTCTTAACCTCCTCATCAAGATCACGTTCCCAATTTTGAAAACCAAGATGCAGACACTAGTTTCAATAATTTGAAGAAGAATGAAAAAAAAACTAAATTCGAATAGTTGCTAAATTAAAATCTAATATCTTTAAATCTCGTGTAAATGCCATAGAACATCTGTATTAAAACTATTCACCGTGAAGCATGCATAGATAATTTTTCAAACGTGCAATCAGGCATAAAAAAATGGACATGGTCATTTGCATTCATCTATGGAAGAGTATGCTTGTATTGAGAATTATATCTGTTTCCACTCATTAGGGAAATTATTCGTCCCGGGTAAGACGCTAAACGACATCTGCGTTCTGGGTAAGACGATAAACTACGTCCAGCTGCAAGGCCTCTGATCAGGAGGTTTTGAGGAGCATGGGTCTACCTCTTAATTGCGGGTGTTCCCAGGTCCAACCTTACCCGGAGTGGTAGCACCTGTTAGGGTCCCAGCTATGGGCAAATAGTAAACTATTACCAGCAATACATTTTTGAAAAAAATTACCAGCAATAGAATTTTGAAGGAAAAATATTACCAGAAACAGATTTTTGTCAAAACAAAATACTACCAGCAATAAAAAATTTTTCTTGGCATTAAATAACCCATTGAGGTTGATATGCCGTAAAATAAACCAAACCAAATCACTAGGAAAAATGAGCACTTTCATTCTAATACATACGTACAGTTTGGTAGGGGGGAAAACCTCATTAATCCTTTTAATGGTGGTCCCAAGATATTGTTGGCATTAAGAGCATAATAATCAGCAAATTTTTATTTCCATTTTTATTTCACCCTAAGCAAGAGAATGAAGCCTCTAAGACGCAAGTTGTAACTGAGTGTGAAAAAAATGAGAAAAGGACTCATTAAGGAAAGAGAACAATAAAAGAATAAGAATTAAGAAAACAGAAGATAATTGATATCGCATTTAAATTGTCGAAAGTCAAAGTTGACTGGAAAATAATAATCTGCAAGAGTGTTCAACAAGCGAGAAGGGCGTGAGAAGAAGTTGCTGATTACATGTAACCCTAAGTTCTGTGCTATTTCAACAGTAAAATTGAGACCAATCTAGTCATGTGTTTAAATTCGTGAAGTTGAGGTGTCAAAGAGAAAAGCTCATCAGGACAACGAACATGAAATATTTACAAAAAACGGCGCAGGTAACCGACATTACGGCGGAGGTGGGTAAGTGATTGAAGTTGTAAAAAACAAAAAAAACACTGGCTTTTATCGAATCACCACAATGTACTAGTGACTGCTGGTTGCTTTTTGCACTTCCCGACTTCAGACTTCCGCAAATTTACTGTTTCATATGAAAGTGTCATCACACACACACACATATATATATATATATATATATATATATATATATATATATATATATATATATATATATATATATATAGGAGTAATGGATAGCGTCTTGGATTGAGGAATCGCAGAGCCGAGTTCGAATTCCAGTCGAATCCATTACATTCACTTACGTGCTAATACCTTTGGGAAAGGTATGAATCCTCTTCTTCTCCCTCCAGCTATGGGTAAAATAGCAGGACAGATTGGGTTCTATAGCCTTGGATGGCAACTGGTCTAGGAGAAAGACAACTCTGAATTCAAAACCTGCGGAGGGTCGTTTGGGAACCTTGTGGCACGTAGTGCACCAGGTCTCTGTATTCGTCCCTTCGAAAAGTGTGGATGGTCCTGCACGAAGCCTTCACCACTATGATCAAATCTCATGTCGGTTTCCTGGAAACTGATCTGCTTGACCCTCATACGTCGAATATTGACGGGAGAGTCAACTAATATATATGTTCAAAGGTGAATGTCTACTTCGAATTTTCAGGTGTTCCTTACAATAGATAAAAATTCGCTAGATCTCCTTAAAGTGCCGTATTGATTGATTTTTTTCTTTTGTTTTTTACGGCATAACCTTTTTACAACTTATTTAAAAGCAGTAAATATTTTTAGAGGATAAGAATTTTTTTAAGATGATGATTTACTGATACACGTGTGGGAGAAGATACTAATTAACCCGTGTGGAAGAAGATGTACCGATTCATAGGTTTCCTAAGGGTATATATACATAAGTGGATATAAAGAACCCGACTGAAATTGGAACTGTGCTCTCCGGTTTACAAATTCAAGCCGTTAACCGTTACACCACCCGTACATCCAAGCTTATAGCACCTGGTATTCCAAAGAGGTCACCCATCTAGGTACTGACTAAGCTCGTAGTTGCTTACCATTTTTCTTTGTGCGTTGTTTTGGCATGATTATGAGTCGTAAATAACATTCACTAAATCACATTAAATGACGGATGGTGTCGCCAAATATTTCCCGAAAACGCAATGAGCACAACTTCTGAAATTTGACGAAGCATTAGAACTGATCGGTCAGATTTTTATATATGTTAGTGTATGAAATATCGTTGGATTTCTTTAAAATTTTCTGTTTAGAAAGATTATATTGGTTTGGCTATGAATCTTTATTCAAACATTTAACTTTTTTAATTTACATCTTCTGCTTATTATTTAGCCTGAATCTATCTTCTTCAGGCAACATCAAAATCTCAGGACTGGAACTTTCTTTCAATTTTCCCCGAGTGAAAAAACTGCTCTTTGTGTTTTTTGTAAGTTTCTTGGAATATTTTTCCTGTAATGGTCGGACTGAATGATAATCTCTAAATGCAATGTCTTATGACCAAGCATGAGCGAAAATGTCCCATTCAAATTCTACCTTTTGTTTGTGCACTTCCATCAAAAATGTGGTCAGTCTAGTGTTATCGTGATGGTATATTGCATTCTTTGTCTTAACAAATCTCATTTTTTTATAGCCTACTCTCAATGGGTTCAGTACTTGTTAGGTTGTTGGAATCAATTGTTTGTCAGGAATGAGCACCTAAAACACTGGTACTAAAGTTAAATGATCCGCTTGTGTTTTTTTTTTTTTGTAGCTGAACATTCATTAGAGTTTTTCAAGCCAAGATATCTGACAGAATCGAAAAATATTATTTTGAATTCTTTTATAAGGAAATGCAATTTATAATCTAGTGTCAAACCGACCACTTCGTTGCTTGTAAATTTTTTTTATTTCCAAAAGCACGACACCCACACAGAAGAAAAACCTGATAACTTCATTGAAACCGTCATTAGGTCATTGATAACTACGTACTTGTGATATCATTTTTTAATATTAGTACGCAGTTATCAATGACTTCAGGACAGTTCCAAACTTGACGTTTGTAAATAGAAAGTACAGATAACTCTTTAAAAAGACAGGGGCCAATTTGACATTGTATCTGTATTATGAATTTGACCCACCGCTTCTAAAATGATAAATGATTCCCCATCGCAAAAGTTTTTTTTTTTTTTTTTTTTTTTTGAGCGGATAAGTGAATTTAAATTGTGCCTATTCCTTTTTATATTGACCAAATATGCTGTACCAAGTTGTTTGGAGGAAAAGTGACTTTTGGCACGGTTAGTTTGGATACATTTCGGTCTTTGTGTTATAAGGCATCCAATTTTCATCGCCTGTCATAATTTAAATTCAGTTAAATAAGTTTTTTTTTCTCGGTCATGTGAGCGTTACACATAGCACCGAATATTACCAACCTGGTGCAGGTGATTTTCTTGATTTAAGTATTTGTTCTGTATTTTGATTATTTTGTTTTGTATAATGTTGATTTATTGGGAAGTAATATCTTCAATTGATTGTTATCAATCTCAACTAGCTTTCTTGACTGGAGCATCGTGAAACTTGACAAATCATTTTTGACACATGAGACGATTCGCAGAAATTACCCGTTTTTTTTTAAATTTTGTTTTATTGAAATAAATGATAGGCTGAAAATGTTTTTCTTTCTTGTTAGAATCAAACAAAAATAGGCCAATTTTGACAACTCTTCTTATTTTTAATTTACTCAAATCTGATAGCTGTCACGATACAATCAAAACCGATCATTTTGAATGAATTTAGATGACATGAGAACATTGTTTTTAATTACAAAGTAAGAATGAAACTTATCACTAACCCAGTACTTAGATACGATTCTCATTTTAAAATTAAGAATTCTATAACTAAAAATTAGACATTATTTATCTACCTACATTTTTTACTCGTTTTTAGTAACCTACATTTTTTACTCGTTTTTGGTTACCTACATTTTTGACTCGTTTTTTGGTTACCTACATTTTTGACTCGTTTTTTGGTTACCTACATTTTTGACTCGTTTTTTGGTTACCTACATTTTTGACTCGTTTTAGTTATTTATCTTTAGAAGTTAGGCATTCGTTTTCGAATGACCAAAGGCTATACGAAAGATTTATCATACTTTGCAAGTTTAATTTTTGGGTTGCTTGAAAAGATAGGAATTATTTTAGTCTTTTCTACTCGCCAATGTCCAGCATAGGCATTAGTATATCTGTAATATACCTTAGAAAACAGAAGGACATGAATAACCTAAATAAATTAATTCCGGAAATGAGTTACAAACAAAACCTATATATACAAAACTGAAGTAAGTATATAAGTTATTTCGCATTTTCTAAAACAGAAAATTAAAGCACGTAAGATAAAGGGTACGTAAACTGGAGGAATAAGGCTTTATGTTTAACGTCACCAAGCGAGACGTAGTACAGACCTGCAGTGTTTTTTCTTATTTAGGATGCATTGGATTTGCACCGTATTCCGTGGTCAGCCAAACCATAATTATCTGGTTTACATCAGCGATTCTCACCAACGGGCTGTTACGTGATTCCAATTGGCCCCTCAAGGCATCAATAAATGCTTCCAGTCGAAAAGAAGATAATTGCTTTCTACAATTCTACAATCCTCATATAATGTTAGTCATCTTAAGGAGTTATTGAATTTAATATCAGTTTTTATATTTATTTGCTTAAATCAAGCACATTCGACTGTAAGGTTGCAAGTTTGATAATTTACAATGCCTTGAAATTTAACTAAAGTAAAGAAAAATCCTAGTTCAGAAACTGAGGACTGGTGCTATTAAGGAAACCCGCAGTTGCCTTCAGCAAAATTTCTGGCATAGACTGAGTATGTTAGGAGGGCAGCTGAACTCAGCCCCGAATATGGAGCTATAATTTCCCGTGGTCTATAATGTCCATTAATAATTATGCTCCATACTTGCGATGAGATTCTGCTGTTATCTAAATACAAGACATTGTTACATAGTTATAAATACTTTTTAAAGGCCTCTATTAAAGTATTAAAATTTCTGTTAATGATGGTGAAGTTTGTGTGTGAAGTTTTTTTTTTTTAAATACTTTAATTCCTGAAGCGCCCTGGCGTGTAAAATGGTGAGAAAGGGTAGAATCTATTTGACTGTTATTTAGTAGTTCGATCCTCACGAGTTGCCATGAACAAAATTTAACGTCAACTCAAAAGTTGCCAAGTCAAGCAATCAGCCAAGCAAAAGTAACATTAACCATTATCACAATAAAATAAAAAGTATTTGTAAACTTAATTATTTTATTTCGTAATCCATGTATGTCACAGCTGACAGGCTTCTCATGGAGAATTGTTTCCAAAATAGGAATATAAGAGCCGGTCATATTTTCGGCTCATTTTTTAAAAGTACAATGGGTGCTTGGAAAGAGTAAATGTTTCTATCTCCCCTTCCAGCGGCTACAAATTGCAACATATAAAATACGCATTCACAAAAACTATTTCCAAAATCTATAAATTCCCCTCAATGGGGCCACTCGTTTGCCATGGGTGGCGACCTGTGATGCCTGGGGATGGAGACTGAGCGACTCTTGATCCGGTATAAAATGATCAGGAGTGTCCACTGGTATAGACAGGCGGTTGGAATAGCCCAATCCATTCCAATCGGCTAATAACATAATGGCAAAGTTTAGTTGGGATGATAGATAATGGCTCCGACATGGCTGCGTATTCTTACACCATACTATACTTGGGTAGATATGGTGAAGGAATGCGGGTGCTCGAATCCACTTTCATCACAACTATACAGTCTGTGTAGACCTGACTGATCAGGGCGAATATGACTAGTCCCCCCCCGATAGCGTCTCTAAAGAAGGAACACCGAGGTAGATGGTGAACACAGACGGCGAATACAAAAGTCAAAATTATATGGCTATCTCTTATAAACGAACCAAGAGACAACATGAGACTTCTGAAACAAAAAGGGAAAACGAAATTTCAGGAAAAAAAAAGCAATTTCCAACTTTCATAGTTATAGAATCACTAGATGGTGATATATCAAGTTTTCTTTTGTGTTGAAAAGGGTTATATCGGCCTTGATTGAACCAAAATCTGTAAATAAAAAAAATAATACTTTTAATTCAAGTAAAAACAACAAAAAGACGCAGAAAAATGACTAAAAATCCAGCAAATAGACAACAATAAAGACTTGCCCTACCAATTTCTTAATTCACCTCTGGTAATAAAATGCCCAGAGCTGTCACTCTGCTCACCAGAAGAAATAAAAAAGGATGATGCCCTAAAAAACAAGGAGTAACAGACATCAAAAGAATTCAAATGAAAAGAAATAGTGCACCAATAAACACAAACACGTACATTTTGACATTCAACAAACCTACTCTATCTAAAGAAATAAAGATAGGATACTCAATAGTCAAGGTAGAGCCAGACATTCCTACTCTCCCGTAGATGTCACAAATGTCAGAAATTTTGTCATCTACAAAATCTTTGTACGACAGCATCAGTCTGTCGAAAATGTGGGGAACTTGAGTCGGAACATGAAGAGTCATCATGCGAAAGGCATCCTTTATGTCTAAACTGTAAAAAAAAATTCTCAGCAGACTTTAAAGAGTATAACATCAGGAAAAAGGAAGAGGAAATAATAAGAATAAAATACATGCAAAACATCTCGACCCAAGAAGCCAGAAAACAGGTTGAATCTAATTCACTTCCAACATCATGAAAATATCGCTAAAATATTAAATCACCAAAATGACATCCAAGAGAACAATGCAATACGAAGCCAAGATCTTACAACTCTAATAAATGAAGTAAAAAGTCTAATAGAACTACTAAAATATAGTATATCACACATAAACCAAATTTCCATTGACAAAAGAAATCCTATCCCGTCAGCCTGAAACAAAAAAAAGAATCTATATATACAAAACAATTAACTCAAAATCACAATCCAAAGTACAAAAATTCTTCAAGAAATAGAACCCTCTCAACATTCCCAAGAGAGTCAAAAATGCATAAAAAATAATACAACCCAGTAGTAGATCATTGAAGAATCAAGCGAAATGGACATAGATGAACAAAACTGTATCCCATCTCAAAGAAGGGAACGATCATCATTCAGACAAAGATTGTTCAAAAAACCTAATGGAAAAACAAAGGAAACAAGATCAAACAAAGAAGCAGAAACAAAATACCTTCAAAGAACAAAAACTGACAAGAAACAAAACGCTAACAGACCAGAGAGCATAGAAATTATGGACACTTCACCCACTAAGCATAAATCGGACAAGCATAAAGCTCTTAACACCCCAGGATTAAAACACTATGAAACTGTACAAGTGGATTTTAATAGCAGAAATACTTTGATAAAAAATTATTACCAGCAACACATTGCTGAAGGAAATATTATTACCAGCAATACATAAGAAAAAATTCCCAGCAATATATTTTTTTACAAATATTACCCAGCAGTACATTGTTGAAGGAAAAAAATATTACCAGCAATACATTTTTGTAATATATATATATATATATATATATATATATATATATATATATATATATATATTCCCTTATAAAAGACAGTGGGCGATCTCGCCCTATATGACCAAACGGACATTTAGTGTTAAAGATTTTCAGCTCATTTATGGTATAGTATTAATTCTGTTTGTAAATTAAGGGGGAAGAGTAAAACAAGACTTTCACATTTGTAACTAAATTAAAAAAAATGTGTTTGTCTAAAAACTCTGGTCTGTCATGAAGTCAAATTCCTGAAAAAGAACTTTTTTTCATTTAACCCATTTAGACTTATTCTTTTTGGGACAGGAATTTTTAGAACCTCAAAAACATAGAAATTGGTGAACTCCATAATAATCTTCTAGTAAATAAAAAGTATGTCTTAAACTGATATTTTGTGCACGGAACCTTGTATTTGAACTTTAGCTTAAAACTAGTTGGGACAAAGCGTTCTGCATGCTTGCTACATGACGCAATCTAATTTTGAACAATTCTGGTTGACAAAACGTTCAGAATGATTTACGTATTCTATAAGCAGATTTAGTAGACCGTACTTAATAAATTCCGGGTATACAACTATGAGAAATATCCAGCCTTCTTTCTGGCCATCTTCAGGTGTCCATTGTTTGGCTGATATGGGATATCTATTGATTATTGTGTTATTGTGTCTCTGATGTTAGTTATTTGTTGAATCCGTGTTTCACTGCCTGATCCAGGGATTGAACTCTGTGATTGATGAGCGTATTGGGAATTGTTCATTTCAAAAATGAAATACAAAGGTGATTTAGTAAGATTGGCTTAAATATGACAAAGCCGAAAGTATGAAGCACCTAGTGAGGACCTAACTCGCTATTCAGTCGTAATTGATCTAGCAAGACAAGCTTACTAACCATTACACTATGTTGAAGTGGCATGGTGATTTTTCTAAACTTAGCCTAGATGTGGTACAAGGCAAAATATATGGGGCACCCAGTGAGGATCGAACTCACTATTAAAAATGAAATATAAAGATCTGTAGATAATATAATAAAATTATAGATGCAAACTTGGAAATTATTTTAGAGTAAGAGGTAAATAATCCAGAAATTTGGCACTGGTTTGAAGGGTCGCAAAATTTCCTTTTGTCTTTCTGATAATTAATAATTATGCCTGCTACAAGTATATGTTGCAACTGTACTGTTAAGTGAATATGACGCAGTACAGGGGTGTGCGAAAGTAGGTATACAGTAGCGAAAAACAAAACGTGAGCACTAATGAATCCTCAAACATATGCTTAATGGTAATATTGGTATAATACTTACTGTATATCTACTTTTGCAGACCCCCTGTATTCTGTGTTGTTACTTGGCCACAATGATTTTTTTTCTTTAAATGTTTCAGTTGAGGGAGTGTTTTATATAGGAATGAAGTGTCGCTGCCGATACTAAAGTTTGAACATAGATCACCAGTGAGCAAACACAGGCGATCCCATTATTGAATTAAGTAGATCACATGAGCATAGAGGAAACGCATATATGTAGGAAGTAACTGACGATTAATAATCGCTATTTCTATTCTATCTTCTATTACTATATGGATCGTTATTTCTAGTCTATCCTCTATTACTATATGGACTACTATTCTCCACTATTCACTACGTATTGCTATTCGAGCGAGTATTATGGAGCAAGTACTATTAGTGCGAGTGATATTCGAAGGAGTCTGACACCAGCATTGTTCAACGGTGTACTAATGTCCTATCTGCGATTACAAAAGTCTCTGCTACAGCGAGTATTAAGAAAGTGACAACGAGTGTTTGTTGACATCACAAAAATGAGTTTTCAAAATATCGTCGTTGAAGGCTGCTGAATATCTTTAGAAGATATGTCCAGTACTTCGTCATTAATCATTCTGCTCTTAAGTTTAAAAATAATGACTTTTGTTTTAAGCACTTTATCAATCTTTTTCATAATCCGTGTGTACTACAAGTGGCAGGTTTTGAATATTTTTTAATCACCTCCTCCCAAGCAAGACGGGAGTACCATTATTGCGCAGGGGGTTAGAGAGAATGAAAGTGATGAGAACAGACTGGGTATCGGCGGGATTGAGGAAAGGATAAAAGATGAACGGGGTTCAAGTCAACAGAAGATGACGATTGACGTTGCATTTAAATTTTTTGAAGAATGTAATCAGGGAACCAAGTAAGCGGAAGGGAGTTCCACAGTCGGGAAATTCGAGAAAAGAAACTAACACGACGTTGCAGTAGTTGTAGCTATTGATCCAATGTAGTTGTTCCACTTCAAGTCAGTTGAAAACATGACGCCAAGAAGACGCGGTGAGACGCTCTTCTGGAGTCGAGCATCAGCCATGCTGATGGCGGGTAGGGAAGTGTCTCTATGGTGCTTAAGTGAGAAGTTTTGGAAGCATTAAAATTTGCATGCCATTTCCTGCTCCATTTAACCACTGATTGGAGGTCCTTTTCAATAGCAGCAGCCGGGTTAATTTTGTCAGCTATGATGGATTTTCAATTGAGACAGGAGTAAATGGTAGTATCATCTACATAAATGCCTACTTTGGAACTGATGACATCAGGAAGATCATTGATGAAGATCAGAAACAGCGTAGACCCAGCATAGAGCTTTGGGACACCTGTCGCGCACGCGTGAAAGGATCTGGAAGCGATCCCGTTCTCAACGACATTCATTTCACGATTTGATAGAAATGAATGGATTAACCAAACTATCGTCATGTAATACTGTAGCCCTGAAGCTTACGTAGAAGACCAGCATGCCAAACCCTGTCAAACGCCTTTGAGATACCTAGAGCCACAGCTCGAGCTTTGCCGTTATTATCAAGAGCTTGATGTACATATTCATTGATGGCCGTAAGCACGCCAGCCGTAGACTGGGCCAAACGGAATCCATATTGTTTGTCAGGTTGTGAGATGTAAGATGCTTAACCGCTTCAGCATTGATTAAAGCTTGGAATACTTTGCCGAAATGCGGTGGGAGACTAATAGGGTGATAGGTGTCGGATGGCTCTCCAGAGTTCTTAAAAACAAGGACAAGAAGACAAGCTGGAAATCAAGAAGCAGTGCGGCAATAGTTGTATAGTTTGGAGAGAACTGGAGCCAACACGGGTGCACATTTCATTAGGACGACGGCTGGTATCTCGTCACCTCCACTTGTCTTATGGGAGTCTAATTTAGAAATGATGTCTGAGACCAGTGACGGTTATGCGCAAGTTCTAGAGGTGATCAGGTGTGGTACTCTTGATGAGTAGAGTGTTGAGTTGGAAGAGAATTTATGAGCAAAGCATTCAACCTTATCTGCGTTACACACGACAGAATGCTATATATAGTTGGAGCATCGAATTAAGTTCGAATCTGTTCCACAGTAATGGATTCCGGAACTAACTCGACAAACACGGTTACGGGCTACACCTATCGATATCTCCTCCTTCTGCATGAGCTGATTGCTTAGAGGGGAGACCAGCTCTCGTACATAGTCCGCTCCTTAAGCTGGGTGCGTCTCCTCGATGGTTAAGGGAGCCATTTTGGTCAAGTCGTCTACCAAGCAGAAAGGATATATAAATTGTATGCATGTATGTATTTATGTATGTATGTATGTATGTATGTATTAGTGCTGTTTTTAGTTTAAATAAGTTTTGTTACTTAAAATGAATGTACTTGTTGCTCATAGCAAATAACGAAACATTTGTAAGATTGTAAATCCTGGATCAAGTTTTCATTAGCGGACTAACGAAGACACGTTGATAAAAATCTGAGTAGATCAAGTATTTCAACACTTATTCTCTTTTTCTGATTTTAAATAAATCGTCCACGAATATATATATATATATATATATATATATATATTTCTAAGGTCGTTGATGTCAGTTGAGAAACAGTCACGCTTGATTAAAAAAAAAAAAAAAAAAAAAAAATATTGAGCCAGAATCGCCTTCCTTATACTGGTTGATGTCCGCTGAAGGCTTGACTGCTATGCAACTCAGCACCACATCGACATGTCAAAGACATCTTTATGTATTGAAATATATTTACCTCGAGACTAATTCGGATTATTCTATGTAGAAAAGATTATTTATGTCTCTACTTTCAGTTCTAATCTAAAACCGGAGTCTGCTAGCACATCTACTGCGTCTTTCTCTATATATCACACTGTGTCTCTCTCCCTGTGTGTGTGTGTGTGTATCACGCTCCCTGTGTGTGTGTGTGTGTGTGTGTGTGTGTGTATATATCACGCTCCCTCCTCTCCCTGTGTGTGTGTGTGTGTGTGTGTGTGTATCACTCTCCCTGTGTGTGTGTGTGTGTGTGTGTATCACTCTCCTGTGTGTGTGTGTGTGTGTGTATCACTCTCCCTGTGTGTGTGTGTGTGTGTGTGTATCACTCTCCCTGTGTGTGTGTGTGTGTGTGTGTATCACTCTCCTGTGTGTGTGTGTGTGTGTGTGTGTGTGTGTGTGTGTATCACCTCCTGTGTGTGTGTGTGTGTGTGTGTGTGTGTATCTCCACTCTCCTGTGTGTGTGTTTGTGTGTGTATCACTCTCCCTGTGTGTGTGTGTGTGTGTATCACTCTCCCTGTGTGTGTGTGTGTGTGTATCACTCTCCCTGTGTGTGTGTGTGTGTGTGTGTATCACTCTCCCTGTGTGTGTGTGTGTGTGTATCACTCTCCCTGTGTGTGTGTGTGTGTGTATCACTCTCCTGTGTGTGTGTGTGTGTGTGTATCACCTCTCCTGTGTGTGTATATCACTCTCCCTGTGTGTGTGTGTGTGTGTGTGTGTGTGTGTATCACTCTCCCTGTGTGTATCACTCTCCCTGTGTGTATCACTCTCCCTGTGTGTATCCTCTGTGTGTGTGTGTGTGTGTGTGTGTGTGTGTGTGTATCACTCTCCTGTGTGTGTGTGTGTGTGTGTGTGTGTGTGTGTGTATCACTCTGTGTGTGTGTGTGTGTGTATGTGTCTCCTGTGTGTGTGTGTATCACTCTCCTGTGTGTGTGTGTGTGTGTGTGTGTCACTCTCCCTGTGTGTGTGTGTGTGTGTGTGTATCTCTCTCCTGTGTGTGTGTGTGTGTGTGTGTGTGTGTGTGTGTGTGTATCACTCTCCCTGTGTGTGTGTGTGTGTATCACTCTCCCTCCTGTGTGTGTCCTCTCCTGTGTGTGTGTGTGTGTGTATCACTCTCCTGTGTGTGTGTGTGTGTGTGTGTGTGTGTATCTCCTGTGTGTGTGTGTGTGTGTGTGTGTCACTCTCTGTGTGTGTGTGTGTGTGTGTATCACTCTCCCTGTGTGTGTGTATCACTCTCCCTGTGTGTGTGTATCACTCTCCCTGTGTGTGTGTATCACTCTCCCTGTGTGTGTGTGTGTGTATCTCTCCCTGTGTGTGTGTGTGTGTGTCACTCTCCCTGTGTGTGTGTGTGTGTGTGTGTGTGTGTGTGTGTGTGTGTGTATCACTCTCCCTGTGTGTGTGTGTGTGTGTATCACTCTCCTGTGTGTGTGTGTGTGTGTGTGTATCACTCTCCCCTGTGTGTGTGTGTGTGTGTATGTGTGTCCCTCCCTGTGTGTGTGTATCACTCTCCTCCTGTGTGTGTCCCTGTGTGTGTGTGTGTATCCTCTCCCTGTGTGTGTGTGTGTGTGTATCACTCTCCTGTGTGTGTGTATCACTCTCCTGTGTGTGTGTGTGTGTGTCACTCTCCCTGTGTGTGTGTTTCTCTCTCTCTATCCTCTCTGTGTGTGTGTGTGTGTGTGTATATATCTCTCTCTCTCTCTCTCTGTGTGTGTGTGTGTGTCTATCACTCTCCTGTGTGTGTGTCTCTCTCTCTCTCTGTGTGTGTTCACTCTCTCTCTCCCCTCTCTCTCTCTCCCTGTGTGTGTGTGTGTGTGTTTCTCTCTCCCTGTGTGTGTGTGTGTGTGTGTATCCCTCTCCTGTGTGTGTGTGTTTCTCTCCCTCTCTCTCTCCTCTCTCCCTGTGTGTGTGTGTTTCACTCTCCTCCCTCTCTCCTATCTCTCTCTGTGTGTGTGTTTCTCCCTCTCTCTCTCCCTGTGTGTGTGTGTCTCTCTCTCTCTCTGTGCGTGTTTCTCTCTCTCTCTCTCTCTCTCTCTGTGCGTGTTTCTCTCTTTCTCTCTCTCTCTCTCTCTCTCTCTGTGCGTGTTTCTCTCTCTCTCTCTCTCTCTCTCTCTGTGCGTGTTTCTCTCTCTCTCTCTCTGTGCGTGTTACACTAAAATTTCAAAGTTTTAAAGCTCTATCATTTTTCTAATGTACGAAAGTCTGTACCAACTATCTCTACCATATCTATACCATCTCTCTCTCTCATATATATATATATATATATATATATATATATATATATATATTGGAGCCCTTCGCGTATGCCACATTGTGCTATTGTCTTTTCAATGATCGGTGAAATAGCGTATGACCCTAGTGTTAGGGTTACTGTTGAGAAATACGACATTAGCGCGCACTTAATGCATTTTTCTATTTGGTGAATTCTGTTCTCTCCAGATCAAACTGGCATTTTTTTAAAATCAAAACTGTTTAAATGTATTAGCGTGAACGACCAGTACATTTATACTGCTGTTATGCAAAATATATCTGCGGTGTTCATATATTTCTTTTTGTGGTTTCTGGATGTTTCACCGATGGACATCAATTGGCATTTTGTACTGTTTTGTATATTCATGTCCGTTCTGTTGCTTCTATCTCATTTGATGTTAACTGTATCTCTTATTGTTTTAGTAGATGGTGTTGATGAATTTTATGTCCCTGGTTGGACAAGTTTCTTTTGGATGGTGGATACTATGGAGTTGGTAGGTGGGATTGTGTTTTTGATTTGGTCGGGATTATTATTTGTGAGTTTTTGGATTTTTTGTAATTCTGTGGATTTTGTAGGTTTGCGTTTTGACATTGTGCAGGACATAATTCGGACATTAGAAGAGTTTGAAGGTATTTTCGATGTATTTCTCTTCTTCGGGCGAGAATTGGGGGTTATAGTTTCTAAGGGCTCTTAAATGAAAATAATTCAAATTATTTTTTCGCTGCCGCGATAATTTCGTCAAATATAATCTTTTCAGAAATATATCGATAGTAATTGTTTAAACAAACAAATGTCGCATATCGTCAGTGCTTCAAAACTGTTTCCCCCCCCCAAAAAAAAACAGAAAACAAACAAACAAAAAAAACACCTTCAAAACCTGATATTTTCAGTTCGCTAGAACATGTAGAATTAAGCGTTTACTTTCCGAAAGTGAAAACCCGAATATATTCCCTCACCACTTTAAAAAGTAATTATTTCTCAAAAACCGAAAATTGCTTTTATAAATATAGGCTCTGGGGCAGCCATAAATATATATTTACGAAGTTTTGTTTCGTTTAACACAAGGCCAAAGGGCGAAATAAGGGTCTGATTTGTGTGTCTTTGTCCAAATCATCCAAATAGAAGGTTTGCCTTCATTGAGCATTGATATATTCGATCCAAATACTGACTCTTGGCATCAGTAAAACATAAAAAAATATCATGTGACTTCTAATAATCCAGAATTCTGGTCAAATATGCTAGTGATGGACATGGCTGATTTATAATAAATTTACCAGTATCTATAATTTTATAACTTGGATGTATTGGGGCAGTAATTCTTCATTTATAAGGTTTGGTTAAAGTTGAACGAAAGCTAAAATTATTCAGAGTTTATATTTAAGTATATACAAATATTATAAACACACACGCACATCCCTGTCGGCTGGGGCTGTAGAATACGCCGACTGCACATCTGCAGAGGGGTAACCCCCCAATGGGGCGTCCGGGGTGACGATATACTACATCTGCGTCCAGGCTAAGACGATAAACTACGTCCAAAAGCAAGGTCTCTGATCAGGAGGCTTTGAGGAGCGTAGAACTACCTCTTAATTGCTGATGTTCCCAGGTGGTAGCATCTGTTGGGGTCCCAGCTATGGGCAAATAGTTAATCCCGAAACTGAGGTAAAAGGCATTATAAAAGTTTAAAAATAGGTTTTAATAGTAAAAATACTTTGTAAAATA
The DNA here is from genome assembly GCA_903632075.3 of Acanthosepion pharaonis. Lineage (NCBI taxonomy): Eukaryota > Metazoa > Mollusca > Cephalopoda > Sepiida > Sepiidae > Acanthosepion > Acanthosepion pharaonis. The sequence goes on from CAHIKZ030000174.1 coordinate 2,590,320, forward strand.
TTATTACCAGAAATAAATTTTTGAAGAAATTATTACCATCAATTTGTGAAAAAAAACTATTAACAGCTATACGTTGAAAAATAATATTACCAGCTATACATTTTTGAGGAAAAAATATTAAGAGAAAAAGATTTTTGACAAAACAAAAATATTACCCAAAAAATTAAAAAACAAAACTTGTCGACATTAAATGACCCATTGAGGTTGATATGCCGTAGAACAAACCAAACAAACATCAAACCATCTATCTATCTGTCTGTCTGTCTATCTATCTATCTATCTATCTGTCTGTCTGTCTGTCTGTCTGTCTGTCTGTATGTTTCTGTCTGTCTGTATTATGCATTGATTGTTCTTTATTATTATGTTAACAAGTATACTCAGTTGGTGTAAAAAAAAAAGAAAATACCAGATAACACAATTTGCAAATAAAAATACATTAAAACAAATAGGTATCTGGGGGAAAAAATTGAGGGTGGGGAAGAAAGAACTAAGCAAGTCATAGTAGGCCTAAAAAAATTCTTCCAGTGTCGTCATTTCTAGTCCAAAGAAGAAAAAACAAAAACAATAGAGTAAATAACAAAAAAAAAAAAACCAAAAAAAAAAACCTAAAGTGCTCAATACTGCTAAGTAAAGCAGAGTATAAGGATCTTCAGGGTAGGTTTTTTCTTTCGCAAAATTACAAGATTCTGGCACAAGGCCGAGGGGAGAAGGGGGTTGATCTTCATTAGCCATCTTAATCTTAGTTAATCACACTCACGACTAATTCATTCATTACAATTTCTCATTCACTCCAAGAACTCATCAATCTCCTCTCAATCATGCACATACCGCTATACTGCATAATCACTAGAAGCAAGATAGAGAATATCCCATCTACTGGGACATATTCCGAAAAAAGATCCCTAAATGGTTCTCCGTGATATACATGAGAACCACATGTAAGGTGACCCTAGTTTTTTGGTGGTGAGGGTGCTATCTGCCAGAGTCTTTACTGCTGCTTCTGTCGCCAGCAGGATGTCCCACATGGCGTTGGAGCTTCGGGCCAACACTTTGACCCCGATGTTTGTCTTTAGGGCTTTTTTCTTAGTCTCCCTGCTGACAGCTATAATCTTTCTAGATTTGACGTCGGCCGTGAACAGGGAAATTGTTCTAGCCACCACTGCCACAATAACAGAAGGCATTGGCAAAAGTTCATTCTTTAATATGAAAGACTTGTATTCGTCTTTCAGCTTTTTATAATAGTCCGGCCCTTTTTTACGCCTTTCCGTCTCCCATGCTGAAGATGTGATGGCCAATGGCAATTTTTGTTGGGGGTTCCTCCGTCATAGCGAGACGGTCTTCCCTCCACGAAAACACGAAAAGACGAATGAACAAACAGACCACAAAAGTTTACTTCATGTCAGCAGTACATAATCACTAAGCCATAACCCTACGGATCCTCAGGGTGTAGCTGGCTGAAGAGGATTTGACAAAGGAACATATTTATTGATAAAAAATCCACTAAAACTCAATTTAGCATAAACCCATACTACTAAAGGAAAATACTTTTATTCCAATAACCATGCTTTTATATTATAATATATATATATATATATATATATATATATATATATATATATAATAATCATACCTTATTAAAAAATAAGACATATCGATTAATTATAATGATCGACAAGGAGAGGGAAGAAATTCTTATTTGAATCAACTTTTAGTTTAAAATACTCGGGACAAAACAAACAACTTTAACTCGGAATTTATTCTCAAAAATGTTGGTACATTGTGGAAAGAAAGGGACTTATCTAAATATAAAAATTTCATTTCTAGATTTTTCTCATGGACTTTAGCAAAGATTATTTTACCACATCTCCGTACGAAATATCTATTAGTTCTAACTTTTACATTCTAAACTACAATAGTAAATACCTTAAAAAATATAAAACTGCTATGCATTTACTTAAAGAATTAAATAATATAAAAAAACACATTACTAATAATGGGTGCCTTAATTACATAGACGAAAAGCAAATCAAATGTTATTTAAACATCAATTTTAATAATAAAAAACAGTCTTAAACATAATATTGACAATAACACCATTTAACATATATCAAATCAAATGCACCACAATTGCAGTAAAGACGAAGCAGCAATAAAACACACACACACACACACACACACACACACACACAAAAAAATTATTGCAAAAAATTCAAAACTAGAAGCTTATTAAAAATAATATCCCAAACTGCCAGCCTCCTATATAAGATCAATGGTGCCTGTATATACTTGCCCATTAGGAAAATGTTTCTCTGTAAAAAAAAAAAAAAAGTATGTCTTACATAGGATATACTACAACCATACTCTCACGGAGACTGACCTGCCACTTACTGGACCATATTACCATCAGACAACACATAATCAGCATAAGGATAATAGTAAGATTACACAGCTACTTGTAAATAATACCAAAATATTAGCAATAGATGGTGGGGAAATTAAATGTATCTTCATTTGTTTCCCTCTTATTTCTAGAAAGGAAGAAATGTTATAAAAACAGCGAAGAAGATAGGTGTCGCTTATGAGGATGGTGCCATAGCTGAATGTAAGTTCGTGATTAGATCCAGATTTAGAAGTGGAAGTTTAGGTCCGGAAGAAAGAATATTCTGGTACGACTGCAATCATTGATAACAATCAAATCGAAAGGCTGATTAGCAACAATCCATGTTCATCGACATTGAACATCATGGCGAAACTCCGCATATCACTTGAGTGATGTAAGGCATTTGAAAACACTTGCGTGCGCGAATCGCTACGATATTTTGGGTACCTTATGCTTTAACGTCTTTTTCCGCAAAATCGGACGTTCATTTCAGTTCAAATATTGTCTTGAATTGAACTGATTAAATCTGAAAAGTGTCCCGAATTGGCTGATCGGAAGAGTGTCGTCTTGTATTAGGGCAACGCCAGATTTCGTGTCTCATTGGTAAACTTTGGTTCGGATGTCATTCTACGCCTTGGACCTTTTGTACCATCACTTATTTCGATCCTTTCACAGTTGTCTTAATGGAAGAACTTCAGTTATCTGCAAGTCTGTAATAACAACTTGTATCAGTTCATCACACAGAAAAATGCCAAGTTCTGGGATGATAGAAATAGGAAGCTGCTTCAGAAATGGCGAAAGGTAATGGAGCAGAATGTCAGGCTGGCTAAATCTGTAGAAAAATTGAAATACTGCCTTTGAAAAAAACACTATGATTTTTGTTTTGAATATATATATATATATATATATATATATATCCATCCATGTGAAATGAGAACGAATAGAATCCGACGTTCGTAACATTCCAAACGTAGAGCAATATTCTTTATTTTACGATATTACATCAAAAACATGTAAAAACGCTACACAAATGTAATCATGTTTCGATGTGTATTAACACATCTCCTCAGGCGTTAGTAAATAACTGGTGAGTAGACAATTTTTTAAGATTTAAAGACATCGTAACATTCAATTTAAAATTTTAAATGTTTTTAAATCTCAATAAATTGTCTACTCACCAGTTATTTACTAACGCCTGATGAGATGTGATAATACACATCGAAATATGATTACATATATATATATATATATTTTTACATATATTTTGATGTAATATATTAAAAATAAATATAAATTATATATATATATATATATATATATATATATATATATATATATATATATATATATATATATATATATATATATATATATATATATATATATATATATATATATATATATATATATATATATATATATATATATATATATATATTATATATATATATATATATATATATATATATATATTTATATTATATATATATATATATATATATATATTTATATTATATATATATATATATATATATATATATATATTTATATTATATATATATATATTTTTATAATTTACACAGAAAAAAAAAAGGTTACTTATTTAAGAACTCATTCTTCAGGGTAACTATGAAAGAAGCTAAGTGATGCAATTTAATGCCTAATAAACGAAAGTGAATAAATGTTGAATTATTTTTTAATGTAATTATTTATTTATTTATTTTTTAAGCATCGACGAGGCAGGAAGCCACTAGCACACAACGGGTTGGAGCGAGAGCGAATAAGACTGATGGAGGAAAGGATGAAGAAGTTAGTTAGATCAGGGCATCTGGAGACGTCGATTGATGTTACATTTGAATAGTTGTAGATTATAGTTATCAGGAAAGCAAGAAATGGGGAGGGAGTTCCACAGGCGAGTAGTGCGAGACATGAAGCTATTGGAGTAGAAGAGACGGCTACATTTAACAGTTTCGACAGTGAAAGGGTGAGAGCGAGATGTACAGAAATTCAGACACTAAAAATTCATTTTTAGTTTGAGAAATTAATTTAAATTTTGGTTTGTTTTGTTTTACGGTATATCAACCTAAATGGGTCATTTAATGCCGACAACAATTTTTTTTTTTTTTTTTTACCTGGTAATATTTTTTTGTCAAAAATCTATTTCTGTTAATATTTTTTTCCACCAAAATGTACAGCTGGTAATATTATTTTTTCAAAATCGTTTTGCTGGTAATATTAGTTTTTCAAAAACGTATAGCTGGTAATATTAGTTTTTCAAAAACGTATAGCTGGTAATAGATTTTTTTCTTCAAAAATTTATTTCTGGTAATAGATTTTTTTCTTCAAAAATTTATTTCTGGTAATTTTTTGCAAAGTATTTCTGATATTAAAACCTATTTTTACACTTCTATAATGCTTTTTTACCTCAGTCTGGGGGTTAACTATTTGCCCATAGCTGGGACCCTAACAGGTGGACCTGGGAACACCAGCAATTATGAGGTGGTCCCATGCTCCTCAAAACCTCCAGATCAGAGGCCTTGCTGTTAGACGTAGTTCATCTTCATACCCAGGACGGAGTTTATATTTGTTTTATTTAAAATAATAGGTTATTATGAATTTAACCATTTCTTTACTTTTTAAAAATGCTAATGGTCATGTATGTTGGCTTGAAAGGAATATCTTTTAGGAAAGGATAGATTTGAAAAATTCCGATGCGCCAATTTATATTTTGGTAAGATTCGATAGCGGCGCTCTCAAGAATTTTCCGTCGAATTTACTTGTAATTAATGTGGCATTTTTTTTTTTTTTTTTTTTTTTTAGATCAAAGTTATTTATATGTATGACTAATGCATTTGATAAAGTATTTATGCTTTTTGTGTTCGCCGATACCTTTTTCTTTTTGGTTTTGTAATTTCGAGTTTCCTATATATTGTAGGGAACACCTGTAACAGTTTATCATTTAATATATAATAAAAATATAGTTTTAAGGTACACTATATTTATGGGTTAAAGTGCTTAATATCAGGGAGAGAGCGCATATCGTCGGTGAGCTTTGACCTCAAGGTCCACTTATATACCTACATTAGAATTATGGATTATTTTTGCTTCTTATATCCATAAGTTTTCGATGTGGTTGTAATTATTTTAATAAGTTTTCCTTTTTGTTTTTCATCTTTTTTTTTATATATATTTTTAGTTATATCTGAATTTTTACACAAAGGAAATATCCGACTATTATCACATAATATTCCGTTGCCCAATGCATTTCTTTAATTATTTCACCCCAAGCAAGGCAATAAAGCCACGAAGGTGCAAGGGCTTACTGAGTGTAAGAGATTACGAGAAAAAGTAAATATTTAAGAGAAAACAATAAAAAAAAACCAAAAAAAAAAACCAGGGAATAAGATAACGATTGATTTTTATGCAGCAAATCTGGTTATAGTTGTTTGCCATCCAGCAGAAATAATTTCTCCACCAGTAATCACTAAATCTAAGAGTAAAAAATTAAATGCTGATTTTCAAGGCCTGTTGATCCATTCTATTGGCACAAGACAACTTTCACCCAACTTGTAACTGAGCCTTTAAAATCACTAGGAAATACATAGTGCCGTATTTAGCTATGTACAAAGATCTGCCACGTATGTCACAAGGATTTGAGTTTGGAGTAATCTGTGAAGACACAACTCGTTAAATTTAGTATGGACGATTGAGATTGAGTTGTGATAGCATCATTTTATAGTAGACACATGTAATGACGCATTTTCATATAAGCAGAAGGTAAATATAAATCATATCACAATTCAATAGTCGTTCTGACTGTATCGAAATATATTTGTCAATGAGTGCCGAAATAGTTATTTCTCTCTGACTGCAGTATTTTGGATTATTTCATAGTTTCAGCTCGTTTCGCCTTTTATTCTTCTCAAAAGCGTTGGAAATAAGATTGTTTGATAACAGGAAACGTTTTTTCCTTTACTTATTCATAGGTTT